>CAWUFW010002598.1:1800000-2136154 GCA_963921515.1 Calotriton arnoldi
TTTTTTCCCATACACTCATGGGAGTTCCCTTTGCTTCCTTCATTTGAAATAATTCAATAGTGTTTCCTATCACTTCTTTTCAATGTAGAGGATGTATAGTGTAATGTTCATAGATCTCTTCCGTCCTAGACTTGTCCACTTTTTCTATTTGGCCAGTTAAAAGTTCTGTTTCATCTTCTAAGCATATTTCCTGTTCATCAACATTTACATTCTTATAATAAATATTATTCTGTACCAGATATAATATAGCCTTTTGAAGTTTGCTAACATCTACAAACTCTTGCCATATTTTTCGACTCTTTGTTGGTACACCATTAACTAGAATAACTACTGGCTCATTTTCCTCCCTGTCTATACCAACAGTTTCAATATTTTTCTTAAAATCTAAAGGTAAGTACACAACTCTTCCTTTCAGACCTCTTTGTAAATCTGTTGGAGGCAGCTTACCTGTTTTAGGCTCCATACTAACTATAGCCTAAAATGGGTGGACAGATTGAATGAGAATGGACTCATATGCATTCTTTCTTTACAATCTTTATTCGGCATAAAAAAATACCATAAAAGATACAATATATAAGAAGGCACATAAAATACAGACATTGTGCAAAATACGCCATGCAAAACTCTACACCTCACCAAATCAGCACATAAGTGTGTTATTTTACTTATCTCATATTTCGAGTACCTAAAACCTATGGCTGATTTACAGCTCGATTCAACCTGTAGCACTTAATCAATATAAAATTGCTACCTTTTAAAACAATACATAATATGGGAGGCAAGAGTGCTGTATACTTCAACCACCCCTTGTAGCCCTTAATCTAAAAGCAGACCTTAAAAAATTTGTAATACAAAAAAGTGTAAAAACATCTGGTGCCAATTTTAAAAAGACCAGGTCCACGCGCACCTGTCTAAATCTGGCTTTCTTTAGAAGGCCCTTTAAAAAATATCTTCTGGGGTATGCATAAAACGGGCAGAGTAGTACAAAATTAAGGGTATCCTGTGGAGACCTATTGTCGCAGCCACAGGGTCCCTTCAGTTCTGTAGTCACCGAAAACCCTGCCGGTACCGCCAATAGATGGTGCAGAAGATTTAGCCTAAAGCGGGTAATTAAGAATCTATCATGAGCCCTGCTTGTCAAAGACAAGTAAGGTTCAATACCATCAGTGGACTTAACTACTAGGTATTCTCTCACAACTGGCTTGACAAACTCTCTGTCCTCACGTAGCCTCATAGTATGCTTAAGGAACCGGTCCTTAACGAGTGCCTTATCCTGAGTGCTCATATTGAGTGGGTTAGTAAATAAATCTGCACAACCCAAGCTCTCCAAGGACTCCTTCACATACCTTAACCACGGATTTTTGAGCCCGTGGTCGAGAGGGAGACAGTCCTGGATTACCAGCCTACAGAATGCCGCCTCCTCATTTGCCCAGGTCTTTACCCAGCAGAGAAGGGGTTTGACTGCCACCAGATAGGCGACATATCTAACTCCCAGCTCTTCATGGATAATATGCGCCGGAGTACCCTGGGGAACTTTCAGCAGGCGCCTCAGGTACTTGTTCTCCTCGACTTGCAGCTTATTAGTATCAATAAATCCCCAAACCTCACTTCCAAAATGACACTTTAGCACAGCACATTGAACTATATAATTTTAAAACCTGCTCTGGCGTCCACCGTCCTAACCTGTGTGCAAAGTTCGATATTGATCCTGTGGACCTAACCATAGCTAAACACTTCTCCTCTAACTGGTGTTTAAAATTTAAATGTCCGTCAAATAATATACCCAGATATGAAAAAGACTGAACTTTGCTTAGACAGTGGGAACCTATTTTGTAATTGTAGGGTTTGGGTGGCTTCTTCCCAATTTCCAAAATATATGATTTCGTTAGGTTTGGGGACATATCCAAATTTTCCATGAAAGACACAAAGCCATCTATTAAAAGCTGCAGACCCTTAGGAGTACGAGCGAGGAGTACCGCATTGTCTGCATAAAGCAGAACAGGAACCGAGCGGGTACCTATCCTGGGACTGTCTGCCTGTATATCACTCAGGGCCGAGTCAAGACCATTTATATATAGGGTGAACAAAAAGGGTGCTAGTATGCACCCCTGTCTAACCCCACTGGTACATTTAAAGGGGTCCGTTATTTTTCCCTCCTGGGTATATCTAACCACCGCCGTGGTGTTGCGATGTAAAGACTTTAAAATATTAATTACCCCCGGATCCACCCCAAGCCTACTCATAATTGACCATAATTTGCCACGATTCACTCGATCAAAGGCCGCAGTAGGTTCCATAAAAGCTAAATACATCGTCCCTGATTTAACCACCGTGTATTTAGCACTAATAAGATATAAATTTAGACATTGATCTGTGGTGGATTTCCCTGGTTGAAATCCAAATTGAACGTCTGTTATGACATGCTCCTCCTGTGACCAATCCA
This sequence comes from Calotriton arnoldi, assembly GCA_963921515.1. Lineage (NCBI taxonomy): Eukaryota > Metazoa > Chordata > Amphibia > Caudata > Salamandridae > Calotriton > Calotriton arnoldi. The sequence continues at coordinate 1,802,444 of CAWUFW010002598.1, forward strand.
TCAGTCGATTTAAAACCACCCGCCCCAGGACCTTCGCCGATACATCAATGAGGGAGATAGGGCGGTAACAATGGGGGCTATCCCTATTACCTTTTTTGAAAATAGGGACAATCGTAGCAGTGGACCATGATGCCGGCATTACTGTTTCCACTGCTGCGTTTAGGACCCTTGTTAGAAGGGACGCCCAGAGCACGACATTACTACAAAAAAGATCCCGTGGGATCCCATCTGGACCTGGCGCCTTATTCCTAGTAAGGCCCTCAATTCCCCTTGTCACTTCATCCAGAGAAAATGTAATTGGGGAGACATTCTGCTCCAAATGAAACTCCTGTGCTTGGTCCAAACCCGACTGGTGGTTATACAGCCCCTTAAAGTGCTGCTGCCATTGCGCAGGCAAAATGTTATTACTTAATCCCGGCTTGTTCGCATCTTTAAAACAAGGGTTATTAACGACTCGCCAGAAGCGGGTAGAATCCTTCGACTCCACTGCCTCTGTGAGTTCTTCCCAGGCTTGCTGCTGCAGTTGTCCCATACGCCCCTTGACAGCTTGCTTATATTTTATACGGCAAGCTGTCACCCGATCCCTGTCCCTCGGAGAGTGCTTTAGGGCAACTTTCAGCTCTTTTAAAGCCCGTGAGCATAGTGGATCAAACCATCTGGGGGTGTCCCTACTGGCCAGATGAATTGGTGCTTTCAATAAGCTATCAACTAGCTGCGCTATATTCCCGAAAGCCTCCACTAGTTCCACACCTTTCACCTCAGGATCTAAACAGTTCAGGATATTCTGCCTACCTTTATCAAAAAGAGAACCATTAAAAGCCTCACTATTGACCTGGGCCCAGCGCAACCTTCTGCCTTGATCCGTAGCCATGCCTACCCCCCCCCCCCAATCTATGCAATGCTGGGTGACGACAAACATCAACGAGGGATAAGACAAGTGGATTATGGTCACTGAAAACACTGTGCTCAATATTGAAACTGGATACAGTGTTTCTCAGTGAGGCAGAGATAAAAATATAGTCAATAAATGAGGAGCATCCTCTCCCTTTAAAGGTAGGATAGACAGTCATGCCTGGGTTGACCACCATTAAGTCCATCGTGTGTGTTAGCTCGTGCGTGTTTAACAGGACACTCAGTTCCCTTCGCTCCTGCGTGTGCTCTATATGTGGGCCCTCTCTGCGCGTGCAGGACGACCAATCCCCTTGGAACACCCCCAAGTTTGGGCACAGGTGGCAGTTGAAATCGCCCGCTAAAAGCAGTTGTAACACTGCCAATCCTCGCTCCTGTCTCAGGGCAAGTCTGGTGTTCAATTCTTGTAGGCTAGAGGAACCCTGAGCATATGGCATCCTATTATAGAAATTTATAATGAACAGCCTGTATCTTTTGTTGAAAATTTTTTGCCCCTGTGCAGCATCGGAGTCCCATGCCAAGTCTGTCCATCTACCCTGCAGTGTTAAGTCTATGAATATAACCAAGCCTCCCCTCGCTCTCCCTGATACTGATCTTAGCGCTGGGCGAAAAAAGGTTTTATATCCCTCTATGAAGAAATTATTATTTGCTGGTTCCCATGTTTCCTGCAAACATATTATGTGAAATTTCCTCATATAAAGGAGCCATTGCTCATTCTCAAATTTACTAGATAAACCTGCTATGTTCCAAGAAATTACATTTATTTCTCTCCCAACACTCCCCTCCGTGCAGCCGGCTGACTGGAAACTACAGGTCCTCCTAATTACACCGGCTATATTGCCATCCCTAAGGTTGCTAAAATCTTTAGGCTCGCAGGTGGTATGTACTGGAAGTATCCCCGGGTTAGGCTCCTCTCCCCTCCCCCTAGTGTCTACATCAATCGGGGGGGTGACACACTCTATAGCCGCTCCTTCCACGAGATGCAGTCAATCGATGTCATTTAAATCCCTTAGTACGGCAAATGCATTACCTGTGGCGAAGGGGTTGGCCCACCCGGTTACTCCCTCCTGTTGGGCCCCCTGACAGTGTCGCTGATTAAGAATGGCCTGTGGTCTGTAGAAAAAACCCAGCGGAAGTGGTTTAATCCCTGACTCTAATTCGGCTACAGATAAACTACTGCTATAAGAAAGGATCTTGCGTACGAGTTTGGGGTATCTCAGCATGACAATCACGCTATTACCTGAAAAGACTTTTCTGGATCTACCGATCCAGGACACCCTCCTCGCCATCAAAATATGTCGGTGATCCCTAATATTAAATCCTGCTTGCCTGCACATCCAGTGAGCCACCTTATTGATCAGCTGAACCGGAGATTCATCCTGTGGGGAGTTGTGTACTGGGACACCAGACAAAACCACGGTGTAAGGGCAGCTTGCTGGGGGAAGATCTATAACTGGTAGATCTGGGGTACTTGGCGCAACTGACAATAACCTCTCCTTTGATTGCTGCTGTGCACTATCTCCCCTTACTATCCTTTCGTGGCCCCCCTGCTGCGTTGTTAAATTTCCCCCAGTGCCGGGTTCCCTCAACCCCGTGTTCAAAGTACGCCCCTCAGATCGAATTACCTCGGGGTGTAATAGGGGTACATGAGGTGCCTTGGCGTGCGAGGTCCCTGCACGTATGGTATGATCCCCCCTCCTGTTAGCCCACTCAACACCGATAATGCAGGCTCCCTAGGAGCTCCCTCTGTCCCTTGTTCTACACTTGTACATCGGCATACCCCTTGATTGGTAAATGCACTACATGATTTCTGAAGCTGCGACAGTTTATCCTCAATTGACCCTAATTTACTTATAAGAGGGGCCAAGAGAACAGTCATCAAGGTCTCCAATCCTTTCCACTGGTCAGCGTCATCCCTAGAATCCCCCAGGATGTGTGTGCAATTGTCAGACATAAGGCTAGGACTCAGGCCCAGCCCTCTATTAGATTCCAAAGCTAGTTTCTTGTGGTGTCTGTTTACTTGCTGCTTGGGTTTGGGCTTTTGCTTCTGCCTTTGTGCGGCACTTCCCCTTGTTCGTTTTGCGGGCGGCACTCCACTGCCTATTGTCAAAGTTTTTGATGAACCTTCTGCACTCTCCCCGCTGATTTTTTGGACCTTGTCCGGTAACCACACTGTGGGCCGGGCCGGGTACAGTTACAGCATGAGCCAAACTGGGGGTCGATGGTGCTGGGGACACTGCAGGGCGTACCATTATGGAATCAAGAAACTCCGGGTCCGCCCCAGTAGGTTGAATAAAGTCAGTGCCGTTTGAGTGTTCAGCAAAGGTCACCTCAGCTACCGTCAGTGAAGGTCCTGGTACTGGTAAATCAGTCACTACCCCAATGTTACTTGGGCCTGGGTTGTCAAGACATGTGGAAATGGCAATATAAGGTGACACAGTCGACGATTTGACCAGAGTTATACGCCCCATTGACGACCTTTTTTGAGCTGCGAGGGAATCCAGGGAGAGTCTCTTCTCTGTAAGCTGGATTTGGTGAGTCAGAACTGACTCTGCCCTAGTCAAAAATGCATCCAGAGTTCTGGCGACCCCCCCTCTCCCCCTGCCAGTAAACATGTGCCCTTACGCTTACTCATCTTATGTGGTGACTACAGGTAGTAGGCGGGCGTCAAAACTTATAGGGGATATAACGATACCTTTTTGCCGGACTTTATCGTCCAGAAGCCTTCTTCCAGATTAAAGAGTGGTGGCCCGGCCTTCCTCGGCCTCTGACGGGCGCAGACGGGCCCGCCCTTGGCCCGGGCTTCGCCCGCGCTGCGTGAGAGCTGCTCTGGTTTTGAAGGGTCTCCTGACCCAGGTGAGCCTCGTTGGCGGCGACAGGAAAAGCCGCGAAGAACACTGGGACCCGTAGTGCTGGGTCCGGCAAGATGAGGTGAGCGTCCCGCGCTGCGTGAGAGCTGCTCTGGTTTTGAAGGGTCTCTTGACCCAGGTGAGCCTCGTTGGCGGTGGCAGGAAAAGCTGCGAAGAACACTGGCACCCGTAGTGCGGGGTCCGGCAAGATGAGGTGAGCGTCCCATATGCATTCAAATCTGCCAGTTCCGAAGGAATAGCTGCCAACTCTAAGTTGTTATGTACAGCTCTAGCTGGCATTTTGTTCTCTTCTAATTTGTTGTAACAATATTTACAAATATGTTGATGAACACCCAATTCAAACTGACCTTCTACCAACAAATAAACACCTAATTGCTTCCACTTATCATTGTTTTCCTTTTCACTTTTTAAATATAAATCAACATTCCTAGTTTGACTTCTATAGTGAGTACGTCGACAACAAATACAAACATAGTTTGGTTTTTCAGATGAAACTATTTTAAACTTTGTAATTTCTTCTGCAAACTTCTCAGGACTAATATTTTCCAGCTGTTCTTCAACACCTACACTTATCAAGCTCTCACTTTCTCTGCACACCTCTTGTGCACCGAAGAAATGAAACTGTATATCATCACAAACCTTTTTTACATCTGATACTGAACCGTTCAAAAGAGCTGTGTTCATTTTACTTAAACATAATGCAGGACTTTTTACATAGTAGAGTCTCCTTGCTAACTTCTGCATTTCTGAGTGATGTACTGCTAACATTCTTAAATGATGGAAAGTACTTTGACACACTTTTCTTGAAAGACAAGCTAGAAAATGACCCTGCAAGTTAGTATAATTTCTTACTTTACATGGATCTAGTCCTTGTAACAACTTAATCTTCTGTTTAAGACTGTTTTGGACATATCCTCGTATAAAAATTCGTAATTGACGGATCAACCTACTCCTCAGGGTCGGATCGATGCTCAAGTATGTCCACCTCTTGATAGCATCAAATCTGTCTGCTATAATAGCACAGATCAGTGAAGCGATCAAGCGAGGGAAGAGAAGGATGGGGACAGCGGGGAGGGAGAGCTAAACAAGAAAAAGAGAAACACACCATCAATACATTACTGTATAAGTGTTTCAACTTATCTCTCTACCTCTCACTCTACTAGTACTAAGCATAAACACAATGTATAAATTTACCTGTAAAGGAAAATAATGTTACAGCGGAGCACACCATGAACACACACTCTCTCTCTCACTGCAGCATAGGGATGTGACCCATGGATTGTAGATGCCACTGAGTAAGTATATGCTGTAACAACAATAACATAAAGATATATATATATCTGTATATCCAACAACGAATTTTACACCTCAATGATCACCAACAGCATTATAGAACCACTGTTCCTGAATCCCATACTGATTTCTACCTACCCCAATAAATGCCTGAACAATGCTTCATAGGGACAGTATGAGGGAATCGGGGGCATCGCAACCACAGCGCCCTGTTAGTAAGGCAAATAAAAAGCAAGAGACCATGTTAACACCACACATGGAAATCATACAGTGTTATTATAATCATAACACGCACCAATTCACCACTGTACTATTTCTCCAATGAAATGACAGATTGAACAATAAAGTTTCATGAATGAGTGATTAAATGTCAAGGTTTTGTTCCTTCTCCCCGCATGAGCATATGACCACGCTCTGCCAACAGGAAAAGGAAAGGATTAAGGTTAAACTTACAACAAAGTCCCTGCTACCTGCAATAGACTACAAACGTGTGTCTTTCCAACAGGGAGGAACTCAGTTGTAGTCAATACCACCTGAAGGATACGAGTCATCAGATAGGAAAATGCACGCAATGTTAGTTAAGTATTTAGGGGCTGATTAGGATGGCGGGCGGACTTTAGTCCGCCCGCCATCCTAGCGGTAACGGGACCGCCCGCCTGCTATGCGGCAGTCCCGCCACCCTGATCATGATGCGTCCACTACCGCGGTGGTCGCATCTGGCATTTTAACATTGCGGCGGGTGCTGCTGGCTGCAGCTCCCGCCGCAATGGTAAAATGCCATGTTGTGCATTTCCATGAGCCCCTTAGTTCCAAGACGAGAGTGGGATATGCAAATGACCCCCAAAGTTGTATCACGAAGGAATCTCTTCGACTCGGAGAGAATCGTATTGGCCTCCAAACGGTAAATTAAGCAGAGCAAATATTGGTGCAACCGCACCCTTACCAGACCGTGACCCAATACAGCAGGAACAAGAAGCGCCTCCAACGTGCTGAGAAACTCCGGCTCCAGAATAATCGGCAACGCCGAGGGAGACGGAAGCCAGGATAAAGCTTTCCGGTCTCCCGCGACGTCGACATCAATGCAGCCAAGGAACATGGGCATTGTAGTATCGAGTCCTTTCTCGATCTTGCCCGACCACGCTCAGGACTCGGGCAGTGTTCACGGTGCGTTCCCAACGCACCCGCGAATCGTGACAGTAATATGTCACTAGATTCCTGTCGAATACTACAAATACTGCTACAATCCCACTTATATACCGGAGCTTGTGTACGCCTCCCTTGAACTTCTTCAGCTATTACTTCTTCCACATTCCTAGGAACCATCTTTTCTTTTGGAATGGGACAACCATCTTTCATCTCATAGCATCGACCACTAGTATCAACTGCTTGAACTAATATGTTTTGTTGAAAATAACTTTCTTCATTAAAGAAAGGCTTAGTACTAGAAGTATGCTTCCATTCACCAGTGAACATTTTACAAAAGTTACTTCTATTAACCAGTCTTTTTCTTTTGCTTTTCTCCTTCATAAACAGCATTGTTTTATCAATGTTTTCATTCTCTTCAATATTAATATAAATAATTTTCTTTTTATTTCAAAAGCTTTTTCTACTATACTTTCAATCTGTTGCTTTTTCTTATAAGCTGTTGATCTTCTTTTATATTTTTTACAATCTTTTAATAAATTTTGTAGTACTCTACTTCTATACATTCTCTTCCATATGTCTTTATATTCTTTCAGCCTTCTTTCAACATGGATTGTTTTCCCATAACATGATTTTCTATTAATATGTCCTGTTTTCCTTTCCTTCCGATTTGTTGTTGAAGTTTTCTTTCTCTTTTCCACATTTTGAAAATTCTTTACATTCTTTAAAAGTCTTTTAACAAACTCTTTAGTTGTCTTGCCAGAAGTCTTTTTCTTCAGTGTAACATTTTTCACTTCATCTAATTTCCTCTTTACTCTTTCCTTTAAATAGTACTGCTTTTTTCTTGTCTTCTCTTTTGATCTTTTTTTCCCATTCTCAAAGTTTTTTACCAATAAATGTAAATATCTGAAAAACAAAGATAAGTTTAAATAGTTTGTTGAATAATTTTATATTTTTAAAATAATTATATATAAATATTCAGATCAATAAATAAACAAATACTTTCAATTACATTGCAAATATCTCCATAACACATAAATATTTAGAATATTATACTTTAGATATTAACAAACTTGTGCTAAGAACACACACGTTTAAACAGTAAAATGGTTGAGATTGCTGTTTTACATTTGGCTAGTCCCAAAATTCTAAGTAGTTGGTAAAAGCTGAAACTTGAACTGAAAAGTAAGGTTTGATATATGTTGACAAAAGCTACTTGCTACGACTTTGTGGAAATGTACACTTGAAGTATACCTCTGTTTTATATGTCCAGCATCTACAGGTGCATAACACGTGTGAAAGTACATGTACAAGTAGAGACATACCTTAATCACAAGACCATAAATTCCTTTAAACTTGACAGACTGCACTTCTCATTTCAAGCAGACACCTAAATTTAAGTGGTGTACTTCAAGTGTACCTTTCCACAAACTCATACGAAGTAGCCTAATCACTAATCCCTCTTGCAACATGTCTTGAACGTCATAAGAATACATGTGCAAGTAGACACATAGCTCAGTCAGAAGATCATGCACACCTTAAAACTTCAGAGACTGCACTTCCTATTTCAACCAGATACATAAAATTATGTGGTGTATTTCAAGTGTACCTTTCCATAGACTCATACAAAGTAGCCTAATCACTCTGCCAACATGTCTTAAATCTCACTTTTGTGCTGCAGCTTCACCATTCCAATACTACTCAGGGTGTTGGGCCTACCCAAATATAAAGCATCAATCCTTCACATGTGTCTCTTATAAGTCTCACATGCATGTCTCTGCACCTTTTCCAGGTCGTATCATATGTAAAAGAAACATACAAATAGACATATACCTATGTTTTATACATCTAGCATCAGATGCAGAACACGTATAAGACTACATGTGCAAGTAGACACATACCTCAGTCACAACACCATGCGCACCTTAAAATTTCAGAGACTGCACTGCCCATTTCAAGCAGACACCAAAAATTATGCGGTGTATTTCAAGTGTACCTTTCCACTTCTCATTTCAAGCAAACACCTAAATTTAAGTGGTGTACTTCAAGAGTACCTTTCCATAAACTCATACGAAGTAGCCTAATCACTAATCCCTCTTGCAACATGTCTTGAACGTCATAAGAATACATGTGCAAGTAGACACATAGCTCAGTCAGAAGATCATGCACACCTTAAAACTTCAGAGACTGCACTTCCTATTTCAACCAGATACATAAAATTATGTGGTGTATTTCAAGTGTACCTTTCCACACACTCATACAAAGTAGCCTAATCACTAATCCCTCTGCCAACATGTCTTAAACCTCACTTGTGTGCTGCAGATTCACCATTCTACTACTACTCAGACTGTTGGGCCTAGCCAAATACAAAGCAGCATCCCTTCACATCTCTCTGTTGTAAGTCTCACCATATTCCTGAAAGCATGCATGCATGTGTCTGAACCTTTTGCTAGTGACACAATATGTAAAAGAAACGTACAAATAGACGTATACCTGTGTTTTATAGCTCTAGCATTTTCAGATGCATAACACGTATAAGAATACATGTGCAAGTAGACATAAAGCTCAGTCACAAGACCATGCACACCTTATAACTTCAGAGACTTCACTTCCCATTTCAACCAGATACATACAATTATGTGGTGTATTTCAAGTGTACCTTTCCACACACTCATACAAAGTAGCCGAATCACTAATCCCTCTGCGGACATGTCTTAAACCTCACTTTTGTGCTGCAGCTTCACCATTCTACTACTACTCAGACTGTTGGACCAAGCCAAATACAAAGCAGCATCCCTTCACATGTCTCTCTTCGAAGTCTCACCATATTCCTGAAAGCATGCATGCATGTGTCTGTGCCTTTTGCTACTGACACCATATGTAAAAGAAACATATAAATAGACGTATACCTGTGTTTTATAGCTCTAGCATCTTCAGATGCATAACACGTATAAGAATACATGTGCAAGAAGACATATAGTTCAGTTACAAGACCATGCACACCTTAAAACTTCAGAGACTGCACTTCCCATTTCAACCAGATACATAAAATTATGTGGTGTATTTCAACTGTACCTTTCCACAGACTCATACAAAGTAGCCTAATTACTAACTCCTCTACCAACATCTCTTAAACCTCACTTTTGTGCTGCAGCTTCCCCATTCTAATACTACTCAGGGTGTTGGGCCTACCCAAATATAAAGCAGCAATCCTTCACATATGTCTCTTATAAGTCTCACCATATTCCTGAAAGCATACATGCATAACTGCACCTTTTCCTAGTCGTATCATATGTAAAAGAAACATACAAATAGATATATACCTATGTTTTATACATCTAGCATCTTCAGATGCATAACACGTATAAGAATACATGTGTGAGTAGACACATACCTCAGTCACAACAGCATGCACACCTTAAAACTTCAGTGACTGCACTACCCATTTCAAGCAGACACCGAAAATTATGCGGTGTATTTCAAGTGTACCTTTCCACATACTCATGCAAAGTAACCTAATCACTAATCCCTCTGCCAACATGTCTTAAACCTCACTTTTGTGCTGCAGCTTCACCATTCTACTACTACTCAGACTGTTGGGTCTAGCCAAATACAAAGCAGCATCCCTTCACATGTCTCTGTTCTACGTCTCACCATATTCCTGAAAGCATGCATGCATGTGTCTGTAACTTTTGCTACTGACACCATATGTAAAAGAAACATACAAATAGACGTATACCTGTGTTTTATAGCTCTAGCATCTTCAGATGCATAACACGTATAAGAATACATGTGGAAGTAGACATATAGCTCAGTTACAAGACCATGCACACCTTAAAACTTCAGAGACTGCACTTCCCATTTCAACCAGATACATATAATTATGTGGTGTTTTTCAAGTGTACCTTTCCACAGACTCATACAAAGTAACCTACTCACTAACTCCTCTACCAACATGTCTTAAACCTCACTTTTGTGCTGCATACATCTAGCATCTTCACATGAATAACACGTATGAGAATACATGTGCAAATACACACATATCTCAGTCAAAAGTCCAGACATACCTTAAAACTTCACAGACTGCAGTTCCAATTTGAAAGAGACACCTAAAATTATTCAGCGTACTTCAACTGTACATTTCCATAGACTCATGCAAACTACCATAGTCACTAATCCATCTACTAATGTACACATATTAGTATGCACAAACTATTTCAATCATCATTTCACTACAATAAAACAAACTACAATACACATCCGTACATTTCGTAACATATTTCAAATATCACAGTTCTCAAATAATTTCAAAAGTTTGAAAATAAAGCTTTTCAAATCTAAAAATATCACTACAAAGAGTAAAGCACTACTACATAATACATAGTACTCCTCACAAATTTCTAACTCACCTTTAAATAGTATTGCAGAATATGAAATATCAGAAACTGATAAAAGATTTTCTTTTGCACACAATAAATGTAATGCACCACTCTCAACAAGGTAAAACCAGTAAAACCAGTAATGGCAAACGTTCCCTCTCTTTCTCCACACAAATAAATGTAAGTAACAAATCAATTTGCTTTCTACGTCATTTCAAATTGTGAAACACATTTCTATTGGTTAGACATATTACCCCTTTCTAACTGTCTTCTTAAAGTGTAAAAACTGGGTCTGTAATCTTCCAGAGTCGCGATTCCACTGCGGTGCCACAGTATAGAGTCGCGATTGAGCTGCGAATCCATACAGGAGTTCAAAAACCTATTTTTAATAATACTAGGTTTTTTTTTAAAACAGACTACTTCTATACATACTACTGACTTAGAAAAACATAATTTAGTAACATATCCCTTATGTATAAGCTACCATTTCATATTTTAAAACCACAGTTAACTTTCAACCCTTCCCCCATTCTCCTTTACAGTTTCCATAGCAACACTTTCTGCAACATTCAACTGTACTTGCAGGTCACAAGTTCACCATATTTTAAAGGTCAGCACAGTAGCTTACAAATGCACATAGCAGGTGTGGTTGACTTTTGCAAAATATTAGCTAATTGTTTCTACGGTACCTTTCAAACATTATTTAATAACCAATAAGAAACATGCTTCTTCAGGAAAGCAACATGCATCCTATTTTTCAGGGCATAATGTTAATGAACAGCCAATCATGTATCAGCTTTTTCAAAAACAGCATCTTCTCCACCATTCAGGATACCTCTCATTCTACCAACTGACTACCTGAGCTACAGACATCTTTTCATTCCTTTCAGACATCCCTTCAAGATGCTTACAATATGGATTGTATGACACAGCTATGTTTTCTGGTGCAAAAGGTATGCAGAACACAGAGGTATTGAGAAAGACCTAGGTTTGTAAAATGTGGATATTAAATGGATTGCACAGAGAGGATTAAAGTGGCACCAGTTGATGCCTTTAACCCCTTCGATGCTCATGACGAGCTCAGCTCGTCATGCTGCGCGGTAGCGCTGTGCGCATGACGAGCTGAGCTCGTCACGACCCCACCCGCGATCGGAATGTCCAGCACACGAGCGGAATTCCGATCGCGGTCAAGGGGTTAATTAAAACCTTTATGCATTATCAACCCGCTGACCTCATGATTGTGCGCTGTGGTGGCAATGACCTAGGCACATTGACTAGAGTAGGACTGGAAATGCTCATGAAGGATACCTTTGCACAATTGATGTTACTTTTGCCTCAAACTGTCTTTGTATTTTCTAATATATGCCAAAGACAGAAATGGAAGTGGTCAAATCAATTCTGTCCACAGATTGAGAAAGCTAGGAAGAATGTCAATAAAGCTGTTTTTGCTTACCTCAGAGACCATAGGATAGGCTCCATCTACAACAACAATCTACGTTTTGATATGGATGACATCTACAGAGGTTATGGAGTTCACTTCACAGATCAAGGGAACAGAGTCTTTCTCAACAACCTTAAGCGGTGCATCCGCACTTACATGTAGCTACAACAAACTCATAATGAAAACAAGGGCTCTTTTTAGAGCCACCCTATAAGTCAACAGTGAATCTTATTTATTTTTTAACATACTTATTTTTGTAAACATTTTCCGGAATCACGAACCCATCGTTAATCCACAAAACAAAAGCACAAATTCAATGTACTACAACACAATACACTTTTCAACTTTATTTTAAATTTTTAATATTATTACTTACTCTATCAAATTTAATGTAACTATTAATTTAAATCTGACTCACTCTATAAAAAAAAGTTCACAGATGGAACACTACTTTCTGAATAATATGCTATTAATTTATTTATTTAAAGTGGATCCACAAATCCACCGTGACGTTACACTGGGGGGCCGCGCTGAGAGCCGCGATGGGGTCGCGACTCCTATCACGAGAGAAAAAAAAAAAATTAACGCCGCCCACTTCCATTACCCGATGTCGACCCCGGGGACCGCATCCCCCGAGGCTTGGCCATTTTTTATTATTAAAAAAAAAGGGAGAGGGGCTGCGTGGCCCCACTCCTCAGGCCAATTATGGCCCCAGAAAGCCCATCCCCCGGGACCGGCCTTATGTTTTAAAAAAAAAAAAAAGAATAAAAAAGGGAGGGGGGCCGTGTTGCCCCCCTCCCGGGCCATTTTCGGCCCCGGGGACCCCATCCCCCAGGGCTTGGCCTCTCATTGGGGACCGCAGGGGGAGCCCCAATGCCCCCGCAGTCCCTGCCGGCTCCTCGTCTCCTGCGGGAGCCGGCATTGCTTTTGGACAAAGGGAGCTGCTGACATGCAGCTACCTTTGCCCAAAAGCAATTCTGCTTTGCTTCATGGAAGCGAGAGCAGGTTTCCTGCTCTCGCTTCCATGAAGCAAAGCAGTGTTTGTTATGGCGGGGCGGGAGCAGTGCTCCTGCCCTGTCATAGCAAACTGCAATGTCCTGGGGGTGGGCACCCCAGGCCATTGCTGGAGCCAGCCCTGGGGGGTGGCAGTCCCCAGGGCCGTGGAAGGCTCCACGAGGGGGGCTGCACGGCCCCCCTCCAACATATCTTTAAATCCCCGGGGAGGTGGTGGTCCCCGGGGCTGGGGGTCTGCAACGGACCCCTGTATTTGCATAGTCAATGCCCCGGGGAAGTGGCGGTCCCCGGGGCAGTCTGGGGGGGCAGTAGCGCTCCCCCACACCTTTTTAATATTAAAAGCCCCGTGGAGGTGGTGGTCCCCAGGGCTGCGGGGGACACCACGGGCACCCGTGCAATATTACAACATTGCCCCCAGGGCTTGGCCCACCCGGGGGCTTAATTAAATGAAGTGCGGAACACCGCACTTAGTTTTTTTAACAGGCCTAGGGAGGTCAGGGTGTTCCTACCCTGCTCCTCTTTTCTTTTTTTCACCTTTTTTCTTATGACTCGGTTCAACCGAGTCACAAGATGGCTGCCAACACTTCTTGGTCTGAAGTGTTGACAGCCAATCAGACTCAAGCTCTTGCTCGGGAGGGTTCGCGGTTCCACCGTGGTCATCAGATACTAATAATTTTTTATGTATGTATTTCTCAAGAACTACTGAACGGATTTACACCATTTAAAAAAAAGGTCGCTTTCTGGACCAACACCTACTTTCTGCCAAATTTGGTGTAATTCCGTTCAGCAGTTCGGGCTGTAGCTTTGCCTAAAATTTCCTATGGAAATTAACATGGAGAAAACGCGTTTTGGGACCTCCTTTTCTTCTCGGCCCCCGCTTGACGAATCACTCCAATTATTTCAAGACAGGAGCTGAACTGAGCAGGGCATTAGTTTTGAAAATTTCGTGAATATTCGTCAAACGGCGCCAAGGATATTGGCAAATCAAAAAACGCTTTTCCTATGGAAACTAGGTCCTAACTATAACAACCTACTGGCAACCGTCAGAAGGTAATATACATATAGTGCTGGGAGGCTCTGCACATTAAAAAGCACTTTTTGTTAAAAATTCCTGTGTGCTCTCCTTTTTGGCCGACACCGCATTCTTTGCCATTGTGGATATATATATATATATATATATATATATATATATATATATATGTATATGTATATGTATATATTATCTACTGGCGGTCGCCAGTAGATAGTTATAGTTAGGACCTATTATCCATAGGAAAATCGTAACAATCTTTTCCCAATAACTTTGGCGCCGGTTGACGAATCTTCGCGAAATTTTCAAAACTTATGGCCCGTTACGGTCAGCTCCTATCCCGAAAGTTTCGGGGTGATTAGGCAAGCGGGGGCCGAGAAAAAAGGGGGGTCCCAAAACGTGTTTTCTCCATGTTATTTTCCATAGGAAAATTTAGCCACGGCTACAGCCCGAACTGCTGAACGGAATTACACCAAATTTGGCAAAAAATTAGCCCTTGGTTCAGAAAGTGCCCTTATTTTTAAATGGTGTAAATCCGTTCAGTAGTTCCTGAGAAATTCAAAAAATAGAGGTAAAAAATCAATTTCCCATAGGAAACTTTAGACACGGTTACAGCCAAAACTGCTGAACGGAATTACACCAAATTTGGCAAAAAGGTAGTGCTTGGTTCAGAAAGCGCCCTTTTTTTAAATGGTGTAAATCCGTTCAGTAGTTTTTGAGATATTAAAGGAAAAAAATCTTTATATATCTGGGCGGGACCTAACTACACAAGCACAAGCTTGGCTCTAATTGGCTGCCAACACTTCAATCCAGGAAGTGTTGGCAGCCATCTTGGTGCAATGTTTTTTAGGTCTCGCCTAGCGATGCAGCGCATGCGCTGACACTACACAAACACCTCTGCACTGCCCTAAACCCTAAAACACTACCCCAGCACGACCCCCTACACTGCACGAACACCACTGCACTGCCCTAAACCCTAAAACACTACCCCAGCACGACCCCCTACACTGCCCAAACACCACTGCACTACCCTAAAACACCACCCCCAGCACGAACCCCTACACTGCCCGAACACCACTGCACTGCCCTAAACCCTAAAACACTACCCCCAGCACGACCTCCTATACTGCCCGAACACCACTGCACTGCCCTAAACCCTGAAACACCACCCCCAGCATGACCCCCTACACTGCCCGAACACCACTGCAGTGCCCTAAACCCTGAAACACCACCCCCAGCACGACCCCCTACACTGCCCGAACACCACTGCACTGCCCTAAACCCTGAAACACCACCCCCTGCATGACCCCCTACACTGCCCGAACTCCACTGTACTGCCCTAAACCCTGAAACACCACCCCCAGCATGACCCCCTACTCTGCCTGAACACCACTGAACTGCCCTAAACCCTGAAACACCACCCCCTGCATGACCCCCTACACTGCCCGAACACCACTGCACTACCCTAAACATCACCCCCAGCACGACCCCCTACACTGCCCGAACACCACTGCACTGCCCTAAAACCTGAAACACCAGCCCCAGCACGACCCCCTACACTGCCCGAACACCACTGCACTGCCCTAAACCCTGAAACACCAGCCCCAGCACGACCCCCTACACTGCCCGAACACCACTGCACTGCCCTAAACCCTGAAACACCAGCCCCAGCACGACCCCTACACTGCCCGAACACCACTGCACTGCCCTAAACCCTGAAACACCAGCCCCAGCACGACCCCCTACACTGCCCAAACACCACTGCACTGCCCTAAACCCTGAAACACCAGCCCCAGCACGACCCTCTACACTGCCCGAACACCACTGCACTGCCCTAAACCCTGAAACACCAGCCCCAGCAAGACCCCCTCACTGCCCGAACACCACTGCTCTGCCCAAAACCCTAAAACACTAGCCCCAGCACGACCCCCTACACTGCCCGAACACCACTGCACTGCCCTAAACCCTGAAACACCAGCCCCAGCACGACCCCCTACACTGCCCCGAACACCACTGCACTGCCCTAAACCCTGAAACACCACCCCCTGCACGACCCCCTACACTGCCCGAACTACACTGTACTGCCCTAAACCCTGAAACACCACCCCCAGCATGACCCCCTACACTGCCCGAACACCACTGCACTGCCCTAAAACCTGAAACACCAGCCCCAGCACGACCCCCTACACTGCCCGAACACCACTGCACTGCCCTAAAACCTGAAACACCAGCCCCAGCACGACCCCCTACACTGCCCGAACACCACTGCACTGCCCTAAACCCTGAAACACCAGCCCCAGCACGACCCCCTACACTGCCCGAACACCACTGCACTGCCCTAAACCCTGAAACACCACCCCTGCACGACCCCCTACACTGCCCGAACACCACTGCACTGCACTGCCCTAAACCCTGAAACATCACCCCCAGCATGACCCCCTACACTGCCCGAACACCACTGCACTGCCCTAAACTCTGAAACACCAGCCCCAGCACGACCCCCTACACTGCCCGAACACCACTGCACTGCCCTAAACCCTGAAACACCAGCCCCAGCACGACCCCCTACACTGCCCGAACACCACTGCACTGCCCTAAACCCTGAAACACCAGCCCCAGCACGACCCCCTACACTGCCCGAACACCACTGCACTGCCCTAAACCCTGAAACACCAGCCCCAGCAAGACCATCTACACTGCTCGAACACCACTGCACTGCCCTAAACCCTGAAACACCAGCCCCAGCAAGACCCCCTACACTGCCCGAACACCACTGCACTGCCCTAAACCCTGAAACACCAGCACGACCCCCTACACTGCCCGAACACCACTGCACTGCCCTAAACCCTGAAACACTACCCCCAGCAAGACCCCCTACACTGCCCGAACACCACTGCACTGCCCTAAACCCTGAAACACCAGCCCCAGCAAGACCCCCTACACGTGCCCGAACACCACTGCACTGCCCTAAATGCTGAAACACCACCCCCAGCACTTCCCCCTACACTGCCAGAACACCACTGCACTGCCCCAAACCCTGAAACACCACCCCCTGCATGACCCCCTACACTGCCCGAACACCACTGCACTGCCCTAACCCTGAAACACCACCCCCTGCACGACCCCCTACTCTGCCCGAACACCAATGCTCTGCCCTAAACCCTGAAACACCAGCCCCAGCACGACCCCCTACACTGCCCGAATACCACTGCACTGCCCTAAACCCTGAAACACCAGCCCCAGCACGACCCCCTACACTGCCCGAACACCACTGCACTGCCCTAAACCCTGAAACACCAGCCCCAGCATGACCCCCTACACTGCCTGAACACCACTGCACTGCCCTAAACCCTGAAACACCAGCCCCAGCACGACCCCCTACACTGCCCGAACACCACTGCACTGCCCTAAACCCTGAAACTCCAGCCCCAGCACGACCCCCTACACTGCCCGAACACCACTGCACTGCCCTAAACCCTGAAACACCACCCCCAGCACGACCCCCTACACTGTCTGAACACCACTGCACTGCCCTAAACCCTGAAACACAACCCCCAGCACGACCCCCTACACTGCCCGAACACCACTGCACTGCCCTAAACCCTGAAACACCACGCCCAGCACGACCCCCTACACTGCCCGAACACCACTGCACTGCCCTAAACCCTGAAACACCACCCCCTGCACGACCCCCTACACTGCCCGAACACCACTGCACTACCCTAAACACCACCCCCTGCACGACCCCCTACTCTGCCCGAACACCAATGCTCTGCCCTAAACCCTGAAACACCAGCCCCAGCACGACCCCCTACACTGCCCGAATACCACTGCACTGCCCTAAACCCTGAAACACCAGCCCCAGCACGACCCCCTACACTGCCCGAACACCACTGCACTGCCCTAAACCCTGAAACACCAGCCCCAGCACGACCCCCTACACTGCCCGAACACCACTGCACTGCCCTAAACCCTGAAACACCACCCCCAGCACGACCCCCTACACTGTCCGAACACCACTGCACTGCCCTAAACCCTGAAACACAACCCCCAGCACGACCCCCTACACTGCCCGAACACCACTGAACTGCCCTAAACCCTGAAACACCACCCCCAGCACGACCACCTACACTGCCCGAACACCACTGCACTGCCCTAAACCCTGAAACACCACTCCCAGCACGACCCCCTACACTGCCCGAACACCTCTGCACTGCCCTAAACCCTGAAACACTACCCCCAGCAAGACCCCCTACACTGCCCGAACACCACTGCACTGCCCTAAACCCAGAAACACTACCCCCAGCAAGACCCCCTACACTGCCCGAACACCAGTGCACTGCCCTACACCCTGAAACATCACCCCCAGCAAGACCCCCTACACTGCCTGAACACCACTGCCCTAAACCCTGAAACACCACCCCCAGCAAGACCCCCTATACTGCCCGAACACCACTGCACTGCCCTAAACCCTGAAACACCACCCCCAGCACGACCCCCTACACTGCCCGAACACCACTGCTCTGCCCTAAACCCTGAAACACTAGCCCCAGCACGACCCCCTACACTGCCCGAACCCCACTGCACTGCCCTATACCCTGAAACACCAGCCCCAGCACGACCCCCTACACTGCCCGAACACCACTGCACTGCCCTAAACCCTGAAACACCAGCCCCAGCAAGACCCCCTACAATGCCCGAACACCACTGCACTGCCCTAAACCCTGAAACACCAGCCCCAGCAAGACCCCCTACACTGCCCGAACACCACTGCACTCCAAACCCTGAAAGACCACCCCCTGCACGACCCCCCACACTGCCCGAACACCACTGCACTGCCCTAAACCCTAAAACACCAGCCCCAGCACGACCCCCTACACTGCCCGAACACCACTGCACTGCCCTAAACCCTGAAACACCAGCCCCAGCACGACCCCCTACACTGCCCGAACACCACTGCACTGCCCTAAACCCTGAAACACCACCCCCAGCACGACCCCCTACACTGCCCGAACACCACTGCACTGCCCTAAACCCTGAAACACCACACCCAGCACGACCCCCTACACTGCCCGAACACCACTGCACTGCCCTAAACCCTGAAACACCACCCCAGCACGACCCCCTACACTGCCTGAACACCACTGCACTGCCCTAAACCCTGAAACACCACCCCCAGCACGACCCCCTACACTGGCCGAACACCACTGCACTGCCCTAAACCCTGAAACACCACCCCCAGCACGACCCCCTACACTGCCCGAACACCTCTGCACTGCCCTAAACCCTGAAACACCACCCCCAGCACGACCCCCTACACTGCCCGAACACCACTGCACTGCCCTAAACCCTGAAACACCACTCCCAGCACAACCCCCTACACTGCCCGAACACCACTCTACTGCCCTAAACCCTGAAACACCACCCCCAGCACGACCCCTACACTGCCCGAACACCACTGCACTGCCCTAAACCCTGAAACACCACCCCCAGCACGACCCCCTACACTGCCCGAACACCACTGCACTGCCCTAAACCCTGAAACACCACCCCAGCACGACCCCCTACACTGCCCGAACACCACTGCACTGCCCTAAACCCTGAAACACTACCCCCAGCACGACCCCCTACACTGCCCGAACACCACTGCACTGCCCTAAACCCTGAAACATCACCCCCAGCAAGACCCCATACACTGCCTGAACACCACTGCCCCTAAACCCTGAAACACCACCCCCAGCAAGACCCCCTACACTGCCCAAACACCACTGCACTGCCCTAAACCCTGAAACACCACCCCCAGCAAGACCCCCTACACTGCCCGAACTCCACTGCACTGCCCTAAACCCTGAAACATCACCCCCAGCAAGACCCCCTACACTGCCTGAACACCACTGCCCTAAACCCTGAAACACCACTGTGAGAAGTTGGCCTGGCATATGCTGTCCACTAATTATAGTGGGCACCTTGCACCAGTCCAAACAACCCCTTATTGGAGATAGGTTAAAGACAACCTTATTGAAAGCTATCCTAGTGGTAGCTATGGAGAGCAGCCTTCAGGCTAAGTCTTGAAGGAATGTAAAGCAGCTTGTTTTACCAGTCTATAATCTCTTGAGTGACCAAATGAAAGAGCACCACACTAGGTATATATTCAAAATATATGTATTTATTGCTAAACACACCCCTCTAGTCTCTTTATGAGGCTAGAGTTCGAAGTACATAAGTTAGAAGTTATTTAAACACAGTAATAGCACAAATACACATTTGGGCCCTAGGGGCGTACTCAAACCATATACCAATAAAGTGGTATATGAACCACGACTGAACTAGACACTAGGCCTAGAGCCTCTAGAAGTGCTTGGACCACAAGGAACCACCCAAGGTAGTGACACAGGGGATCCACGGGGGACGCGTGCAGTGTAAATACACAACCGCGATACGCCGTTGACTTCTATGGAGAAAGCCGTGATCGGGAAATTAAAGAAAAGGGACACTTAAAGGAGGACTTGGAGCAAACCCTTTGAGATCTAGGACTTTGAAGAGTCTCTACCCACGGGAGCACCGGAGTACTCGTGTTACCTCACCCAGGGAAGCCGGGTGCATAGGTGCCTTTCGGGGTCGGGTTTCGTCGTCGATTTGAATGGCGATCTGCTGCAAAGTGCTGCTGGCGACCAAGTGGAAAGTGTCCGGGTGGATCCAAGAGTTGATCGGAGTTCTGAAGAACCTGAAAGCAGAGGGGACAGAGTCTGGATCACTAGCCAGTGATCAGGAAGGCGATGGACAGATGCCCACCGATGTCGAGTGCTTCAGGTGCGTTGACGGTCGTCTTGACTCTTCAGCCACGAAGTCCAGGAGGCGTTGTCGGTGACCTGGAGCAGGATTCGGGCTGGTACATGATGTCTGTCGAGTGCTGATGTGTCGGCGACCAGATTGGACCCAACAAGCCTTGGCAACGGCAAGTCTCGATGCAGACGAAGATCGTCGATGGTGCAGACCAGCAAGGTCTGGGGAACTCACCCAGTGAGGGTAAGTGAGAGCAGGCCTGGAGCAACCAGGATCCCCAAGAAGAAAAAGATTGGCCTTCGTTAAGGGCTACTAGCCAACGGGCTAGCGACCGCGAAGGAGCCTCGAGACGTCGCACGTGGATCTGGCTCACAGGACACTCGTGGAGTGGAGGCCAGTGATCTTCGGTGCAGTTGGTGCTGGAGGATAGGGCTACTCGGAGCCCAAAGCACGACTTCGTGGGAGACCCAGAAGAGGATGCACTTGCAAATGTGCTCGGTGTCCAGGGGTCACGGTCTCAAGTCACCCACGATAGCTACGGGCCTCAGCTTTGCTGGGGACTCAGGGTAGCCTTGGGGAAGTCTGAGAATCTACCTCTGGTGATGCGATGACTTCGGCGTCCGACGGGAGCTTCAGAAATGCGAACCGGACAGATGCTTCTTTGGTGCCTGCCAAGCAGGGGAGTCACTCCTTGACCCCAAGGGAGATTCTTCTGTCCTCTAATCGTGAGTAGAGCGTCGAAGGTCCAGGATTCTGTTTCAGAGTTTCGTCCAGGGATAATCTAAAGTCCTAAGGACTGGGTTCCTATACTTATACTAAGTTTAGGGGTTGGACTACTCTGTGGCCCCACCTATGGGTGGGTCAGGGCAGAGGGGTGGCTACACCCCTTTCCCTTTGTCCAGTTCACGCCAAGGCAGGGGCTGCAAGCCCCTGATCCGGTTTGAACTGGGGTATGCACAGGGACACCAAGTGTGCCCCCAGTGCAGGACTTCAAAGCACCCGAAAGTGCTCCCGCCCAGCCCCAATACACATTATCCTGTCTGGGGAGGTGGTCACACCTCCCTGGGACAGGAAACCTATTGTCCAGGCCTCCCCTGCCGGAGTTTCGTCCAGCAGCAGGAGGCCAGACTCGTGTCTGTGGCAGCAGCATCCATTTTGTGATGCCAGGGCTTTGGAAAGAAGTTACCGGGCTAGCCAGAGTTAACATGTCTTTCCCTCTAGAAGGGTGGAATGCTACCCCCGCTGCCAGAATTGGCGGGGGGGTAGTATTCCAAGATGTTTGACACCAAACACGACATGTTTAGGTGCAGCCATTCCAAAGTTAGCATTTAACGCGAGGTTATAATGCGCTTAAGAGTATATGGTCAGGCTGCACTACAAACAGCATCAGAGAAGGGTCTCCGAACGCTGCAGAGGGGCCCTGCTCATGCAGGGGCACCCTCTCACATAGGAACCACGCACTCTGCCTTCAGGATTGATAAGGCCTGCCTTAGGAGTGACTTATAGGTTTATATGTGTGTATGTATTTAGTGATATAGGTAACCTATATCACAGTAAGGGGTGCATGCACCACCTTACCCAGGCTGCAGTAGCAGACCTGTGGTGTCAGTTTGGATGGCCTTCCAGGGGTGGCATAATACATGCTGCAGCCCCTGGCAGGCCTCTGAGGTACCTATGCCCTTGGTACATAGTATACCATATACTAGGGACTTATAAGGGCACTCCAGATTCCAATCAGTGATGTGCCTAAGGCACATGGAAACCATTTTAGAGAGGAAGCAGCTAGGCTGGGGTTCTGATTAGCAGGGCCCCAGCCAGACTAATGTCGAAAAACAGTGAAGCATCAGCAAAAAGTGGGGGTACCCATGTGAAGCAGATCCTACTCTCCTACACAACCCCCCCCAAACGTAGGGACATTAAACTAACCTTGCCCAGTTAAGTCTTCATGTTCTAAGTGGAAGTACCTAGAGAGTCCATCTGCATTGGCATGGTTACTCCCAGGTCTATGTTCCACTGTAAAGTCCATCCCCTGTAGGGAAATGGACCACCTAAGCAGTTTGGGGTTTTCACCCTTCATTTGTTTTAGCCATAAGAGGAGCTTATGGTCTGTCTGAACCAGGAAGTGTGTACCAAACAAGTATGGCCTCAACTTCTTCAGAGCCCAGACCACAGCAAAGTCCTCCCTCTCTATGGCTGACCAACGTTTCTCTCTAGGGGTCAGCCTTCTGCTAATGAAAGCTACTGGCTGATCCTGACCTTCTTCATTCAATTGTGACAGTACAGCCCCTACCCCCAATTCAGATGCATCAGTTTGAACAATGAACTTCTTGGAGTAATCAGGACTCTGTAGAATGGGAGCAGTGCACATGGCCTGCTTCAGGTCATCAAATGCCTTTTGACAGCTAACTGTCCACTGAACCTTTTTGGGCATTTTCTTAGAAGTTAAGTCATTCAGGGGTGTCACTATTGATCCATACCCCTTGACAAATCTCCTATAGTACCCAGTCAGGCCTAAGAAGGCTCTCACCTGAGTCTGGGTAGTGGGAGCAGTCCAGTCCATGATAGTCTGGATCTTGCTCTGCAAAGGTTGAACCTGGCCTCCACCCACAAGGTGGCCCAGGTACACAACCTGACTCTGCCCTATCTGGCACTTAGTGGCCTTGATAGTCAGGCCTGCCTTTTGCAGGGCCTGTAAAACATTCCTGAGGTGGACCAGGTGATCCTCCCAGGTGGAGCTAAAGACAGCAATATCATCTAGATATGCTGCACTATAGGCTTCCAGACCTGTGAGAACTGTATTCACCAACCTCTGGAAAGTGGCAGGTGCATTCTTCAGACCAAAGGGCATTACCACAAATTGATAATGCCCACTAGGGGTTGAGAATGCTGTTTTGGGCTTTGCAGTATCAGCTAGTCTGATCTGCCAGTAGCCAGCTGTCAAGTCAAATGTGCTGAGATATTTGGCTGAGGCCAAAGTATCTATGAGCTCATCTGCCCTTGGTATTGGATGGGCATCAGTCCTAGTGACTGCATTGAGACCCCTGTAGTCCACACAAAACCTCATCTCTCTTTTTCCACCACTGGTGTGAGGTTTTGGCACAAGGACCACTGGACTAGCCCAAGGGCTATCTGAGGGTTCAATAACTCCCAATTCCAACATTTTCTGGACTTCAGTCCTGATACAGTCCCTGACATGGTCAGGTTGCCTATAAATCTTATTTTTAATAGGCAGACTGTCCCCAGTGTCCACTTCATGAGTGCACCAGGTGGTCTGACTGGGTGTCAGTGAAAACATATGTCTAAACTGATTGAGAACTTGCCTACAATCAGTTTGTTGCTGGGTAGTGAGGCTGCCTGCCAAGGCTACACCATCTACTGACCCATCGTCAGGGTTCTGTGAGAGCAGGTCAGGGAGTGGGTCACTCTCTTCCTCCTGCCCGTCATCAGTAGCCATGAGCAAGCCCATGTCTGCCCTGTCCACATATGGTTTTAACCTGTTGACATGGAGAACCCTGTGGGGACTCCTGGGTGTTCCTAGGTCTACTAAGTAGGTAACCTCACCCTTCTGCTCAACAATAGTGTGGGGTCCACTCCATTTGTCTTGGAGAGCTGCTGGGGCCACTGGCTCCAACACCCACACCTTCTGTCCTGGCTGGTAAACAGTCAGAACAGCTCTTTGGTCATGCCAGGCCTTTTGAAGTTCCTGGCTAGCCTCAAGGTTTTTGGTTGCCTTTTCATATACTCAGCCATCCGGGAGCGGAGACCAAGTACATAGTCCACTATGTCTTGCTTTGGGGGCTTGAGAGGTAACTCCCATCCTTCCTTCACCAAGCACAGTGGACCCCTCACAGGGTGGCCAAACAGAAGTTCAAAAGGGCTGTAACCAACCCCTTCTGAGGCACCTCCCTATATGCGAATAAAAGGCAGGGCAAGAGTATGTCCCATCTTCGCCTAAGCTTTTCTGGGAGCCCTTTAATCATGCCCTTCAAGGTTTTGTTGAATCTCTCAACTAAACCATTGCATTGTGGGTGATAGGGTGTGGTGAACTTATAAGTCACTCCACACTCCTTCCACATTGCTTTTAAGTACCCAGACATGAAGTTAGCACCCCTGTCTGATACTACCTCCTTAGGAAAGCCCACTCTTGAGAAAATTCCCAGGAGGGCCCTTGCCACCACAGGTGCTGTAGTGGTCCTGAGGGGAATAGCTTCTGGGTACCTGGTGGCATGATCCACTACCACCAGGATAAACCTGTGCCCAGATGCTGTTTGGGGATCCATGGGACCAACAATGTCAATCCCTACCCTTTCAAAGGGCACCCTCACCACAGGTAGTGGAATCAGGGGGGCCTTTGTAGTGCCACCTGCCTTGCCACTGGCCTGGCAGGTTACACAGGAGCGACAAAACTCCTTGGTGTCTTCAGACATGTGGGGCCAGTGAAAGTGAGGGACAATTCTGTCCCAAGTCTTGTTCTGGCCCAGGTGACCTGCTAAGGGAATATCATGGGCTAGGGTCAATAGGAAGCCCCTGAACTTCAGAGGTATAACCAACCTCCTGGTAGCACCAGGCTTGGGGTCTCTACTCTCTGAGTACAGGAGTCCATCATCCCAATACACTGTATGGGGACCACTAGCTTTCCCAGCAGCCTCAGCAGCAGCTTGCTGTCTGAGGGGTTCAAGGGAGGGGCAGCTCTGCTGCTCCTGGCTCAGATCTGCCCTAGAAGGTCCCCCTGTCCCCAAGAACTCAACCTGGTGAGGTTCAAGTTCCTCTGGGACAGTTCCTTCTTCAGGGCTGAGATCATCCCCCTCAAGGGACTGATCTTCCTCCTGAGCCAAGGGGGAAGGCACTGCCTTAACCCTACTACTCCTCCTCTTGGAAGGCACTTGGTCCATTCTTCCAGAATCCAAGGCCTGTTCAGTGCTAGACATTTTGGCTTGTGACCTGGTCACAGCAAACACATCTGCAGGGATCCCCAGCATTTCTGCATGGGTCCTGAGCTCCACTTCTGCCCAAGCAGAAGTCTCTAAGTCATTGCCAAGCAAGCATTCGACTGGTAGGTTTGCTCTCACCACAACCTTCTTAAGGCCAGTTACCCCTCCCCAGGAGAAGTTAACAACTGCCAGAGTATGGTCTGTTCTGACATTGCTAGCATTGGTCACTTGGTACATCTCACCAAGTATAACTTGCCCAGGATTCACAAGGTCTTGTGTCACCATTGTGACACTTGCCCCTGTGTCCCTAAATGCCAAAGCCTCACGTCCATTGATTAAAGGCTGTTGTCTGTACTTGCCCAGATTACTGGGACTCACAGAGGAGGTCACATCCATGCCTCCATCACAGACTAACACAGCCTGAGTCAGTTCTCTGACTAGGTCAGAGCCCAACTCAGTACCCAGGGTGAACCCTACTAAACCCTTGGCTGGAGCACTCCCACCAACTGTACTTGGGGGAACAGGTGCCTTAGGGGCATTGGTGGGTGCTGGACTGGAGTCTTTGGACTTGGTGCAATCACTGGTCCAGTGGGTCTTTTGCTTACAGACCTTGCACCATGGTTTTCTTTGGCCTTTCCCTTTGGTAGACTGTGAATCCCCACCTGAAGAAGATTTTTGGGGGCCTGATGAAGACTTTTGATCTTTACCCTTCTCCCCACCCTTTTCAGAGTTCTTAGCATCTTGCTTCTTGGTTTCCCCACCTTGGTTCTGTACCTTCTGCTTCACCCTGGTTCTGACCCATTTGTCTGCCTTCTTTCCCAATTCTTGGGGAGAGGTCAGATCAGAGTCTACCAGGTATTGATGCAACAGCTGATTTTGACAGTTATTAAGAATCTGCTCCCTCATTATCAGATTGTACAATCCTGAGAAGTCACACACCTTACTGCCCATCAACCAGCCTTCCAGAGCCTTGGCAGAACAATCCACATAGTCTACCCAGTCTTGAGTCTGTGCTTTTTGGGTATCTCTGAACTTCAACCTGT
This sequence comes from Calotriton arnoldi, assembly GCA_963921515.1. Taxonomy (NCBI): domain Eukaryota; kingdom Metazoa; phylum Chordata; class Amphibia; order Caudata; family Salamandridae; genus Calotriton; species Calotriton arnoldi. Next base: position 1,829,280 of record CAWUFW010002598.1, read on the forward strand.
ACTGTTCAGTGGTTAGGCCAAACCCATCAATAAGAGCACTCTTCAAGACCTTGTAATTATCAGCATCCTCCTCTCTAAGAGTGAGGAGCTTATCTCTACCTTTGTCTGCAAAGGAGAGCCACAAGATTGCTGCCCACTGCTCCTGAGGGACCTTCTGTACCTTACAGGCCCTCTCTAGAGCAGTTATCCACTTGTGGATGTCATCCCCATTCTGATAGGGAGGGACAATCTTGCTCAGGTTCCTATGGTCATAGGACCTTTCCCTATCTCTAGGGACATGGCTGCCACCATGGGACTCTAGTCCCAACTTTCTTTTCTCTCTAAAGAGATCTAGGGACTCCCTGTCTAAGGCTACTTGCTTCCTTCTGAGTTCAAGCTGAGCTTCCTCATATTGAATCAGCCTTGTTCTCCTCTCATGAGAGGATTCCCTCCTATGAGATGAGACAGAGCTCCCTATTGAGGTGCCAGAGTGGTTAGACTCCTGAGAAGGAGATCTAGACTTTCTGGGCACACTCTTAATCCTTCCTGGGGAGACAAAGAGGGCATCATCCTGATTATCCTCTTCATCTTCCTCAGGAGGGATTGGGTTATCCAGGTCAGGGTCATTGTCACCCTCCTGGCCAGTTTCAGAGGGGGCTGGGGGTATTTCTACCCCTGGTCCCATCCTCATCTTCTGCCCCACCCTCAGCTCCTACCCCTTCAGTCCCCAAGGGCTTACTAAGGTCATAAGCCACCAACAACTCTTTAAGGTGTTGGGTGGTGGGACTTTGGCCTGTCCTTATTTTTCTCAAGTTGCATAAAGCTCTCAATTCCAAGAATGGGAGTGTATCATACTTGGAGGGTGGAAGCTCAGTGGCTTCCTGCAAGGATTCTTTAGATCCTACCCTTAAAGACATTACTAGTGTGGTGTGGTGTATGCACTACCTACTCTAGTGTGGCCTACTAAACTCTCTTGAGTTGTAGAAAGGGTTGTGCTATCCCTTAACACACAACTCTAAGTTCAGTAGAACTTACTGTATTCTAAGCTTAAATTATATGTACCTTAGGTACCTTTAGTGGTTTTCAGTTGATCAATTCAATTGAGATTATCTGGTAAAACAATAGCAAGCTGGAATCCCACACGCTGCACACCAATGTGAGAAGTTGGCCTGGCATATGCTGTCCACTAATTATAGTGGGCACCTTGCACCAGTCCAAACAACCCCTTATTGGAGATAGGTTAAAGACAACCTTATTGAAAGCTATCCTAGTGGTAGCTATGGAGAGCAGCCTTCAGGCTAAGTCTTGAAGGAATGTAAAGCAGCTTGTTTTACCAGTCTATAATCTCTTGAGTGACCAAATGAAAGAGCACCACACCAGGTATATATTCAAAATATATGTATTTATTGCTAAACACACCCCTCTAGTCTCTTTATGAGGCTAGAGTTCGAAGTACATAAGTTAGAAGTTATTTAAACACAGTAATAGCACAAATACACGTTTGGGCCCTAGGGGCGTACCAAACCATATACCAATAAAGTGGTATAAGAACCACGACTGAACTAGACACTAGGCCTAGAGCCTCTAGAAGTGCTTGGACCACAAGGAACCACCCAAGGTAGTGACACAGGGGACCCACGGGAGACGCGTGCAGTGTAAATACACAACCGCGATACGCCGTTGACTTCTATGGAGAAAGTCGTGATCGGGAAATTAAAGAAAAGGGACACTTAAAGGAGGACTTGGAGCAAACCCTTTGAGATCTAGGACTTTGAAGAGTCTCTACCCACGGGAGCACCGGAGTACTCATGTTACCTCACCCAGGGAAGCCGGGTGCATAGGTGCCTTTCGGGGTCGGGTTTCGTCGTCGATTTGAATGGCGATCTGCTGCAAAGTGCTGCTGGCGACCAAGTGGAAAGTGTCCGGGTGGATCCAAGAGTGGATTGGAGTTCTGAAGAACCTGAAAGCAGAGGGGACAGAGTCTGGGTCACTAGCCAGTGACCAGGAAGGCGCTGGACAGATGCCCACCGATGTCGAGTGCTTCAGGTGCGTTGACGGTCGTCTTGACTCTTCAGCCACGAGGTCCAGGAGGTGTGTGTAGGAGAGTAGGATCTGCTTCACATGGGTACCCCCACTTTTTGCTGATGCTTCACTGTTTTTCGACATTAGTCTGGCTGGGGCCCTGCTAATCAGAACCCCAGCCTAGCTGCTTCCTCTCTAAAATGGTTTCCATGTGCCTTAGGCACATCACTGATTGGGATCTGGAGTGCCCTTATAAGTCCCTAGTATATGGTATACTATGTACCAAGGGCATAGGTACCTCAGAGGCCTGCCAGGGGCTGCAGCATGTATTATGCCACCCCTGGAAGGCCATCCAAACTGACACCACAGGTCTGCTACTGCAGCCTGGGTAAGGTGGTGCATGCACTCCTTACTGTGATATAGGTTACCTATATCACTAAATACATACACACATATAAACCTATCAGTCACTCCTAAGGCAGGCCTTATCAATCCTAAAGGCAGAGTGCATGGTTCCTATGTGAGATGGTGCCCCTGCATGAGCAGGGCCCCTCTGCAGCGTTCGGAGACCCTTCTCTGATGCTGTTTGTAATGCAGCCTGACCATATACTCTTAAGCGCATTATAACCTCGCGTTAAATGCTAACTTTGGAATGGCTGCACCTAAACATGTCGTGTTTGGTGTCAAACATCTTGGAATACTACCCCCCGCCAATTCTGGCGGCGGGGGTAGCATTCCACCCTTCTAGAGGGAAAGACATGTTAACTCTGGCTAGCCCGGTAACTTCTTTCCAAAGCCCTGGCATCACAAAATGGATGCTGCTGACACAGACACGAGTCTGGCCTCCTGCTGCTGGACGAAACTCCGGCAGGGGAGGCCTGGACAATAGGTTTCCTGTCCCAGGGAGGTGTGACCACCTCCCCAGACAGGATAATGTGTATTGGGGCTGGGCGGGAGCACTTTCGGGTGCTTTGAAGTCCTGCACTGGGGGCACACTTGGTGTCCCTGTGCATACCCCAGTTCAAACCGGATCAGGGGCTTGCAACCCCTGCTTTGGCGCGAACTGGACAAAGGGAAAGGGGTGTAGCCTCCCCTCTGCCCTGACCCACCCATAGCTGGGGCCACAGAGTAGTCCAACCCCTATCCTTAGTATAAGTATAGGAACCCAGTCCTTAGGACTTTAGATTATCCCTGGACGAAACTCTGAAACTGAATCCTGGACCTTCGACGCTCTACTCACGATTAGAGGACAGAAGAATCTCCCTTGGGGTCAAGGAGTGACTCCCCTGCTTGGCAGGCACCAAAGAAGCATCTGTCCGGTTCGCATTTCTGAAGCTCCCGCCGGACGCCAAAGTCATCGCATCACCAGAGGTGGATTCTCAGACTTCCCCGAGGCTACCCTGAGTCCCCAGCAAAGCTGAGGCCCGTAGCTGTCGTGGGTGACTTGAGACCGTGACCCCTGGACACCGAGCACATTTGCAAGTGCATCCTCTTCTGGGTCTCCCACGAAGTCGTGCTTTGGGCTTCGAGTAGCCCTAGCCTCCAGCACCAACTGCACCAAAGATCACTGGCCTCCACTCCACGAGTGTCCTGTGAGCGAGATCCACGTGCGACGTCTTGAGGCTCCTTCGCGGTCGCTAGCCCGTTGGCTAGTAGCCCTTAACGAAGGCCAATCTTTTTCTAACTTGGCATCCTGGTTGCTCCAGGCCTGCCCTCACTTACCCTCGCTGGGTGAGTTCCCCAGACCTTGCTGTTCTGCACCATCGACGATCTTACTCTGCATCGAGACTTGCCGTTGCCAAGGCTTGTTGGGTCCAATCCGATCGCCGACACCTCAGCACTCGACAAACATCATGTACCAGCCCGAATCCTGCTCCTGGTCGCCGACAACGCCTCCTGGACCTCGTGGCTGAAGAGTCAAGACAACTGTCAACGCACCTGAAGCACTCGACATCGGTGGGCATCTGTCCATCGCCTTCCTGGTCACTGGCTAGTGACCCAGACTCTGTCCCCTCTGCTTTCAGGTTCTTCAGAACTCTGATCCACTCTTGGATCCACCCGGACACTTTTCACTTGGTCGCCAGCAGCACTTTGCAGCAGATCGCCATTCAAATCAACGACGAAACCCGACCCCGAAAGGCACCTATGCACCCGGCTTCCCTGGGTGAGGTAACACGAGTACTCCGGTGCTCCCGTGGGTAGAGACTCTTCAAAGTCCTAGATCTCAAAGGGTTTGCTCCAAGTCCTCCTTTAAGTGTCCCTTTCCTTTAATTTCCCGATCACGACTTTCTCCATAGAAGTCAACGGCGTATCGCGGTTGTGTATTTACACTGCACGCGTCCCCCGTGGGTCCCCTGTGTCACTACCTTGGGTGGTTCCTTGTGGTCCAAGCACTTCTAGAGGCTCTAGGCCTAGTGTCTAGTTCAGTCGTGGTTCTTATACCACTTTATTGGTATATGGTTTGGTACGCCCCTAGGGCCCAAACGTGTATTTCTATTACTGTGTTTAAATAACTTCTAACTTATGTACTTCGAACTCTAGCCTCATAAAGAGACTAGAGGGGTGTGTTTAGCAATAAATACATATATTTTGAATATATACCTGGTGTGGTGCTCTTTCATTTGATCACTCAAGAGATTATAGACTGGTAAAACAAGCTGCTTTACATTCCTTCAAGACTTAGCCTGAAGGCTGCTCTCCATAGCTACCACTAGGATAGCTTTCAATAAGGTTGTCTTTAACCTATCTCCAATAAGGGGTTGTTTGGACTGGTGCAAGGTGCCCACTATAATTAGTGGACAGCATATACCAGGCCAACTTCTCACATTGGTGTGCAGCGTGTGGGATTCCAGCTTGCTATTGTTTTACCAGATAATCTCAATTGAATTGATCAACTGAAAACCACTAAAGGTACCTAAGGTACATATAATTTAAGCTTAGAATACAGTAAGTTCTACTGAACTTAGAGTTGTGTGTTAAGGGATAGCACAACCCTTTCTACAACTCAAGAGAGTTTAGTAGGCCACACTAGAGTAGGTAGTGCATACACCACACCACACTAGTAATGTCTTTAAGGGTAGGATCTAAAGAATCCTTGCAGGAAGCCACTGAGCTTCCACCCTCCAAGTATGATACACTCCCATTCTTGGAATTGAGAGCTTTATGCAACTTGAGAAAAATAAGGACAGGCCAAAGCCCCACCACCCAACACCTCAAGGAGTTGTTGGTGGCTTATGACGTTAGTAAGCCCTTGGGGACTGAAGGGGTAGGAGCTGAGGGTGGGGCAGATGATGAGGATGGGACCAGGGGTACCAATACCCCCAGCCCCCTCTGAAACTGGCCAGGAGGGCGACAATGGCCCTGACCTGGATAATCCAATCCCTCCTGAGGAAGATGAAGAGGATGATCAGAATGATGCCCTCTTTGTCCCCCCAGGAAGGATTATGAGTGTGCCCAGAAGGTCTAGGTCTCCTTCTCAGGAGTCTAACCGCTCTGGCACCTCCATAGGGAGCTCTGTCTCCTCTCATAGGAGGGAATCCTCTCATGAGAGAATAAAGAGGCTGGTTCAATATGAGGAAGCTCAGCTTGAAATCAAAAAGAAGCAACTGGCTATAGACAGGGAGTCCCTAGATCTCTTTAGAGAGAGAAGAAAGTTGGGACTAGAGACCCATGGTGGCAGCCATGTCCCTAGAGATAGGGAAAGGTCCTATGACCATAGGAACCTGAGCAAGATTGTCCCTCCCTATCAGAATGGGGATGACATCCACAAGTGGATTACTGCTCTAGAGAGGGCCTGTAAGGTACAGAAGGTCCCTCAGGAGCAGTGGGCAGCGATCTTGTGGCTCTCCTTTGCAGACAAAGGTAGAGATAAGATCCTCACTGTTAGAGAGGAGGATGCTGATAATTACAAGGTCTTGAAGAGTGCTCTTATTGATGGGTTTGGCCTAACCACTGAACAGTACAGGTTGAAGTTCAGAGATACCCAAAAGCACAGACTCAAGACTGGGTAGACTATGTGGATTGTTCTGCCAAGGCCCTGGAAGGCTGGTTGATGGGCAGTAAGGTGTGTGACTTCTCAGGATTGTACAATCTGATAATGAGGGAGCAGATTCTTAATAACTGTCAAAATCAGCTGTTGCATCAATACCTGGTAGACTCTGATCTGACCTCTCCCCAAGAATTGGGAAAGAAGGCAGACAAATGGGTCAGAACCAGGGTGAAGCAGAAGGTACAGAACCAAGGTGGGGAAACCAAGAAGCAAGATGCTAAGAACTCTGAAAAGGGTGGGGAGAAGGGTAAAGATCAAAAGTCTTCATCAGGCCCCCAAAAATCTTCTTCTGGTGGGGATTCACAGTCTACCAAAGGGAAAGGCCAAAGAAAGCCATGGTGCAAGGTCTGTAAGCAAAAGACCCACTGGACCAGTGATTGCACCAAGTCCGAAGACTCCAGTCCAGCACCCACCAATGCCCCTAAGGCACCTGTTCCCCCTAGTACAGTTGGTGGGAGTGCTCCAGCCAAGGGTTTAGTAGGGTTCACCCTGGGTACTGAGTTGGGCTCTGACCTAGTCAGAGAACTGACTCAGGCTGTGTTAGTCTGTGATGGAGGCATGGATGTGACCTCCACTGTGAGTCCCAGTAATCTGGGCAAGTACAGACAACAGCCTTTAATTAATGGACCTGAGGCTTTGGCATTTAGGGACAAAGGGGCAAGTGTCACAATGGTGACACAAGACCTTGTGAATCCTGGGCAAGTTATACTTGGTGAGATGTACCAAGTGACCAATGCTAGCAATGTCAGAACAGACCATACTCTGGCAGTTGTTAACTTCTCCTGGGGAGGGGTAACTGGCCTTAAGAAGGTTGTGGTGAGTGCAAACCTACCAGTCGAATGCTTGCTTGGCAATGACTTAGAGACTTCTGCTTGGGCAGAAGTGGAGCTCAGGACCCATGCAGAAATGCTGGGGATCCCTGCAGATGTGTTTGCTGTGACCAGGTCACAAGCCAAAATGTCTAGCACTGAACAGGCCTTGGATTCTGGAAGAATGGACCAAGTGCCTTCCAAGAGGAGGAGTAGTAGGGTTAAGGCAGTGCCTTTCCCCTTGGCTCAGGAAGAAGATCAGTCCCTTGAGGGGGATGATCTCAGTCCTGAAGAAGGAACTGTCCCAGAGGAACTTGAACCTGACCAGGTTGAGTTCTTGGGGACAGGGGGACCTTCCAGGGCAGATCTGAGCCAGGAGCAGCAGAGCTGCCCCTCCCTTGAACCCCTCAGACAGCAAGCTGCTGCTGAGGCTGCTGGGAAAGCTAGTGGTCCCCATACAGTGTATTGGGATGATGGACTCCTGTACTCAGAGAGTAGAGACCCCAAGCCTGGTGCTACCAGGAGGTTGGTTATACCTCTGAAGTTCAGGGGCTTCCTATTGACCCTAGCCCATGATATTCCCTTAGCAGGTCACCTGGGCCAGAACAAGACTTGGGACAGAATTGTCCCTCACTTTCACTGGCCCCACATGTCTGAAGACACCAAGGAGTTTTGTCGCTCCTGTGTAACCTGCCAGGCCAGTGGCAAGGCAGGTGGCACTACAAAGGCCCCCTGATACCACTACCTGTGGTGGGGGTGCCCTTTGAAAGGGTAGGGATTGACATTGTTGGTCCCATGGATCCCCAAACAGCCTCTGGGCACAGGTTTATCCTGGTGGTAGTGGATCATGCCACCAGGTACCCAGAAGCTATTCCCCTCAGGACCACTACAGCACCTGTGGTGGCAAGGGCCCTCCTGGGAATTTTCTCAAGAGTGGGCTTTCCTAAGGAGGTAGTATCAGACAGGGGTGCTAACTTCATGTCTGGGTACTTAAAAGCAATGTGGAAGGAGTGTGGAGTGACTTATAAGTTCACCACACCCTATCACCCACAATGCAATGGTTTAGTTGAGAGATTCAACAAAACCTTGAAGGGCATGATTAAAGGGCTCCCAGAAAAGCTTAGGCGTAGATGGGACATACTCTTGCCCTGCCTTTTATTCGCATATAGGGAGGTGCCTCAGAAGGGGGTTGGTTACAGCCCTTTTGAACTTCTGTTTGGCCACCCTGTGAGGGGTCCACTGTGCTTGGTGAAGGAAGGATGGGAGTTACCTCTCAAGCCCCCAAAGCAAGATATAGTGGACTATGTACTTGGTCTCCGCTCCAGGATGGCTGAGTACATGAAAAAGGCAACCAAAAACCTTGAGGCTAGCCAGGAACTTCAAAAGGCCTGGCATGACCAAAAGGCTGTTCTGACTGTTTACCAGCCAGGACAGAAGGTGTGGGTGTTGGAGCCAGTGGCCCCAACAGCTCTCCAAGACAAATGGAGTGGACCCCACACTATTGTTGAGCAGAAGGGTGAGGTCACCTACTTAGTAGACCTAGGAACACCCAGGAGTCCCCACAGGGTTCTCCATGTCAACAGGTTAAAACCATATGTGGACAGGGCAGACATGGGCTTGCTCATGGCTACTGATGAAGGGCAGGAGGAAGAGAGTGACCCACTAGCTGACCTGCTCTCACAGAACCCTGACGATGGGTCAGTAGATGGTGTAGCCTTGGCAGGCAGCCTCACTACCCAGCAACAAACTGATTGTAGGCAAGTTCTCGATCAGTTTAGACATATGTTTTCACTGACACCCAGTCAGACCACCTGGTGCACTCATGAAGTGGACACTGGGGACAGTCTGCCTATTAAAAATAAGATTTATAGGCAACCTGACCATGTCAGGGACTGTATCGGGACTGAAGTCCAGAAAATGTTGGAATTGGGAGTTATTGCACCCTAAGATAGCCCTTGGGCTAGTCCAGTGGTCCTTGTGCCAAAACCTCACATCAGTGGTGGAAAAAGAGAGATGAGGTTTTGTGTGGACTACAGGGGTCTCAATGCAGTCACTAGGACTGATGCCCATCCAATACCAAGGGCAGATGAGCTCATAGATACTTTGGCCTCAGCCAAATATCTCAGCACATTTGACTTGACAGCTGGCTACTGGCAGATCAGACTAGCTGATACTGCAAAGCCCAAAACAGCATTCTCAACCCCTTGTGGGCATTATCAATTTGTGGTAATGCCCTTTGGTCTGAAGAATGCACCTGCCACTTTCCAGAGGTTGGTGAATACAGTTCTCACAGGTCTGGAAGCCTATAGTGCAGCATATCTAGATGATATTGCTGTCTTTAGCTCCACCTGGGAGGATCACCTGGTCCACCTCAGGAATGTTTTACAGGCCCTGCAAAAGGCAGGCCTGACTATCAAGGCCACTAAGTGCCAGATAGGGCAGAGTCAGGTTGTGTACCTGGGCCACCTTGTGGGTGGAGGCCAGGTTCAACCTTTGCAGAGCAAGATCCAGACTATCATGGACTGGACTGCTCCCACTACCCAGACTCAGGTGAGAGCCTTCTTAGGCCTGACTGGGTATGTGAGAAGTTGGCCTGGCATATGCTGTCCACTAATTATAGTGGGCACCTTGCACCAGTCCAAATCGACTCTTATGGTAGGTAGGTTAAAGACAACCTTATTGAAAGCTATCCTAGTGGTAGCTGTGGAGAGCAGCCTTCAGGCTAAGTCTTGAAGGAATGTAAAGCAGCTTGTTTTACCAGTCTATAATCTCTTGAGTGACCAAATGAAAGAGCACCACACCAGGTATATATTCAAAATATATGTATTTATTACTAAACACACCCCTCTAGTCTCTTTATGAGGCTAGAGTTCGAAGTACATAGGTTATAAGATCTTAAATCACAGTAATAGCACAAATACACGTTTGGGCCCTAGGGGCGTACCAAACCATATACCAATAAAGTGGTATGCGAACCACGACTGAACTAGACACTAGGCCTAGAGCCTCTAGAAGTGCTTGGACCACAAGGAACCACCCAAGGTAGTGACACAGGGGACCCACGGGAGACGCGTGCAGTGTAAATACACAACCGCGATACGCCGTTAACTTCTATGGAGAAAGTCGGGATCGGGAAAATAGAGGAAAGGGACACTTTAAAGAGGACTAGGACAAAACCCTTTGAGATCTAGGACTTTGAAGAGTCTCTACCCACGGGAGCACCGGAGTACTCGTGTTACCTCACCCAGGGAAGCCGGGTGCATAGGTGCCTTTCGGGGTCGGGTTTCGTCGTCGGTTCTTATGGCGATCTGCTGCAAAGTGCTGCTGGCGACCAGGAGAAAAGTGTCCGGGTGGATCCAAGAGTGGATCGGAGTTCTGAAGAACCTGAAAGCAGAGGGGACAGAGTCTGGGTCACTAGCCAGTGACCAGGGAGGTGATGGACGGATGCCCACCGATGTCGAGTGCTTCAGGTGCGTTGACGGTCGTCTCGTTTCAGCAGCCACGAGGTCCAGGAGGCGTTGTCGGCGACCAGGAGCAGGATTCGGGCTGGTACACGATGTCTGTCGAGTGCTGCGGTGTCGGCGACCAGATTGGACCCAACAAGCCTTGGCAACGGCAAGTCTTGATGTAGCTGAAGATCGTCGATGGTGCAGACCAGCAAGGTCTGGGGAACTCACCCAGCAAGGGTAAGTGAGGGCAGGCCTGGAGCAACCAGACTGCCAAGTAAAGAAAAGATTGGCCTTCGGTAAGGGCTACTAGCCAACGGGCTAGCGACCGCGAAGGAGCCTCGTGACGCCGCACGTGGAGCTGGCTTACAGGACACTCGTGGAGTGGGGGCCAGTGATCTTCGGTGCAGGGGGTGCTGGAGGCTAGGGCTACTCGGAGCCCAAAGCACGACTTCTTGGGAGACCCAGAAGATGGTGCACTTGCAAGTGTGCTCGGTGTCCAGGGGTCACGGTCTCACGTTACCCACGATAGCCACGGGCCTCAGCTTTGCTGGGGACTCAGGGTAGCCTCGGGAAGTCTGAGAATCCACCTCTGGTGATGCGATGACTTCGGCGTCCGACGGGAGCTTCAGTGATGCGAACCGGACAGATGCTTCTTTGGTGCCTGCCAAGCAGGGGAGTCACTCCTTGACCCCAAGGGAGATTCTTCAGTCCTCTAATCTTGTCGTAGAGCGTCGAAGGTCCAGGATTCCGTGTCAGAGTTTCATCCAGGTATAATCTAAAGTCCTAAGGACTGGGTTCCTACCTTTATTCCAAAAATAGGGGATGGACTACTCTGTGGCCCCACCTATGGGTGGGTCAGGGCAGAGGGGTGGCTACACCCCTTTCCTTTGTCCAGTTCGCGCCAAAGCAGGGGCTGCAAGCCCCTGATCCGGTTTGAACTGGGGTATGCACAGGGACACCAAATGTGCCCCCAGTGCAGGAATTCAAAGCACCCGAAAGTGCTCCCGCCCAGCCCCAATACACTTTGTCCTGTCTGGGGAGGTGGTCACACCTCCCTGGGACAGGAAACCTATTGTCCAGGCCTCCCCTGCCGGAGTTTCGTCCAGCAGCAGGAGGCCAGACTCGTGTCTGTGGCAGTAGCATCCATTTTGTGATGCCAGGCTCTGGAAAGAAGTTACCGGACTCGTCAGGGTTAACATGCCTTTCCCTCTAGAAGGGTGGAATGCTACCCCCGCCGCCAGAATTGGCGGGGGTAGTATTCCAAGATGTTTGACACCAAACACGACATGTTTTGGTGCAGCCATTCCATAGTTAGCATTTTACCGCGAGGATATAATGCGTTTAAGAGTATATGGTCAGGCTGCACTACAAACAGCATCAGAGATGGTCTCCGAACGCTGCAGAGGGGCCCTGCTCATGCAGGGGCACCCTCTCACATAGAAACCATGCACTCTGCCTTTAGGATTGATAAGGCCTGCCTTAGGAGTGACTTATAGGTTTATATGTGTGTATGCATTTAGTGATATAGGTAACCTATACCACAGCAAGGGGTGCATGCACCACCTTACCCAGGCTGCAGTAGCAGACCTGTGGTGTCAGTTTGGATGGCCTACCAGGGGTGGCATAATATATGCTGGGTCAGGGAGTGGGTCACTCTCTTCCTCCTGCCCTTCATCAGTAGCCATGAGCAAGCCCATGTCTGCCCTGTCCACATATGGCTTAAGTCTGTTGACATGGAGAACCCTGTGGGGACTCCTGGGTGTTCCCAGGTCTACTAAGTAAGTGACCTCACCCTTCTGCTCAACAATAGTGTGGGGTCCACTCCATTTGTCTTGGAGAGCTGCTGGGGCCACTGGCTCCAACACCCACACCTTCTGTCCTGGCTGGTAAACAGTTAGGACAGCCTTTTGGTCATGCCAGGCCTTTTGAAGTTCCTGGCTAGCCTCAAGGTTTTTGGTTGCCTTTTTCATGTACTCAGCCATCCTGGAGCGGAGACCAAGTACATAGTCCACTATATCTTGCTTTGGGGGCTTGAGAGGTAACTCCCATCCTTCCTTCACCAAGCACAGTGGACCCCTCACAGGGTGGCCAAACAGAAGTTCAAAAGGGCTGTAACCAACCCCTTCTGAGGCACCTCCTATATGCGAATAAAAGGCAGGGCAAGAGTATGTCCCATCTACGCCTAAGCTTTTCTGGGAGCCCTTTAATCATGCCCTTCAAGGTTTTGTTGAATCTCTCAACTAAACCATTGCATTGTGGGTGATAGGGTGTGGTGAACTTATAAGTAACTCCACACTCCTTCCACATTGCCTTTAAGTACCCAGACATGAAGTTTGCACCCCTGTCTGATACCACCTCCTTAGGAAAGCCCACTCTTGAGAAAATTCCCAGGAGGGCCCTTGCCACCACAGGTGCTGTAGTGGTCCTAAGGGGTATAGCCTCTGGATACCTGGTGGCATGATCCACTACCACCAGTATAAATCTGTGCCCAGATGCTGTTTGGGGATCCATGGGACCAACAATGTCAATCCCTACCCTTTCAAAGGGCACCCCCACCACAGGTAGTGGTATCAGGGGGCCTTTGTAGTGCCACCTGCTTTGCCACTGGCTTGGCAGGTTACACAGGAGCGACAAAACTCCTTACTGTCTTCAGACATGTGGGGCCAGTGAAAGTGAGGGACAATTCTGTCCCAAGTCTTGTTCTGGCCCAGGTGTCCTGCTAAGGGAATATCATGGGCTAGGGTCAATAGGAAGCCCCTGAACTTCAAAGGTATTACCAACCTCCTGGTAGCACCAGGCTTGGGGTCTCTACTCTCTGAGTACAGGAGTCCATCATCCCAATACACTGTATGGGGACCACTAGCTTTCCCAGCAGCCTCAGCAGCAGCTTGCTGTCTGAGGGGTTCAAGGGAGGGGCAGCTCTGCTGCTCCTGGCTCAGATCTGCCCTAGAAGGTCCCCCTGTCCCCAAGAACTCAACCTGGTCAGGCTCAAGTTCCTCTGGGACAGTTCCTTCTTCAGGGCTGAGATCATCCCCCTCAAGGGACTGATCTTCCTCCTGAGCCAAGGGGGAAGGCACTGCCTTAACCCTACTACTCCTCCTCTTGGAAGGCACTTGGTCCATTCTTCCAGAATCCAAGGCCTGTTCAGTTTTAGACAGTTTAGCTTGTGACCTGGTCACAGCAAACACATCTGCAGGGATCCCCAGCATTTCTGCATGGGTCCTGAGCTCCACTTCTGCCCAAGCAGAAGTCTCTAAGTCATTGCCAAGCAAGCATTCGACTGGTAGGTTTGCACTCACCACAACCTTCTTAAGGCCAGTTACCCCTCCCCAGGAGAAGTTAACAACTGCCAGAGTATGGTCTGTTCTGACATTGCTAGCATTGGTCACTTGGTACATCTCACCAAGTATAACTTGCCCAGGTAGCACAAGGTCTTGTGTCACCATTGTGACACTTGCCCCTGTGTCCCTAAATGCCAAAGCCTCTCGTCCATTGATTAAAGGCTGTTGTCTGTACTTGCCCAGATTACTGGGACTCACAGTGGAGGTCACATCCATGCCTCCATCACAGACTAACACAGCCTGAGTCAGCTCCCTGACTAAGTCAGAGCCCAACTCAGTTCCCAGGGTGAACCCTACTAAACCCTTTGCTGGAGCACTTCCACCAACTGTACTAGGGGGAACAGGTGCCTTAGGGGCATTGGTGGATGCTGGACTGGAGTCTTTGGACTTGGTGCAATCACTGGTCCAGTGGGTCTTTTGCTTACAGACCTTGCACCATGGTTTTCTTTGGCCTTTACCCTTGGTAGACTGGGAATCCCCACCAGAAGAAGATTTTTGGGGGCCTGATGAAGACTTTTGATCTTTACCCTTCTCCCCACCCTTGTCAGAGTTCTTAGCATCTTGCTTCTTGGTTTCCCCACCTTGGTTCTGTACCTTCTGCTTCACCCTGGTTCTGACCCATTTGTCTGCCTTCTTTCCCAATTCTTGGGGAGAGGTCAGATCAGAGTCTACCAGGTATTGATGCAACAGCTGATTTTGACAGTTATTAAGAATCTGCTCCCTCATTATCAGATTGTACAATCCTGAGAAGTCACACACCTTACTGCCCATCAACCAGCCTTTCAGAGCCTTGGCAGAACAATCCACATAGTCTACCCAGTCTTGAGTCTGTGCTTTTTGGGTGTCTCTGAACTTCAACCTGTACTGTTCAGTGGTTAGGCCAAACCCATCAATAAGAGCACTCTTCAAGACCTTGTAATTGTCAGCATCCTCCTCTCTAACAGTGAGGAGCTTGTCTCTACCTTTGTCAGCAAAGGAGAGCCACAAGATTGCTGCCCACTGCTCCTGAGGGACCTTCTGTACCTTACAGGCCCTCTCTAAAGCAGTTATCCATTTGTGGATATCATCCCCACTCTGGTAGGGAGGGACAATCTTGCTCAGGTTCCTATGGTCATAGGACCTTTCCCTATCTCTAGGGATATGGCTGCCACCATGGGACTCTAGTCCCAACTTTCTTCTCTCTTTAAGGAGATCTAGGGATTCTCTATCTAAAGCCAATTGCTTCTTCCTGATCTCCAGTTGAGTTTCCTCATACTGGACCAGTCTCTTTCTTCTCTCATGAGAGGATTCCCTCCTGTGAGAAGAAACAGAGCTCCCTATTGAGGTGCCAGAGTGGTTAGACTCCTGAGAAGGAGACCTAGACTTTCTGAGCACACTCATAATCCTTCCTGGGGGGTGTAGGAGAGTAGGATCTGCTTCACAGGGGTACCCCCACTTTTTGCTGATACTTCACTGGTTTTCGACATTAGTCTGGCTGGGGCCCTGCTATTCAGAACCCCAGCCTAGCTGTTTCCTCTTTAAAAGGGTATCCATGTGCCTTAGGCACATCTCTGATTGGGATCTGGAGTGCCCTTGTAAGTCCCTAGTATATGGTATACTATGTACCAAGGGCATAGGTACCTCAGAGGCCTGCCAGGGGCTGCAGCATATATTATGCCACCCCTGGTAGGCCATCCAAACTGACACCACAGGTCTGCTACTGCAGCCTGGGTAAGGTGGTGCATGCACCCCTTGCTGTGGTATAGGTTACCTATATCACTAAATGCATACACACATATAAACCTATAAGTCACTCCTAAGGCAGGCCTTATCAATCCTAAAGGCAGAGTGCATGGTTTCTATGTGAGAGGGTGCCCCTGCATGAGCAGGGCCCCTCTGCAGCGTTCGGAGACCATCTCTGATGCTGTTTGTAGTGCAGCCTGACCATATACTCTTAAACGCATTATATCCTCGCGGTAAAATGCTAACTATGGAATGGCTGCACCAAAACATGTCGTGTTTGGTGTCAAACATCTTGGAATACTACCCCCCCGCCAATTCTGGCGGCGGGGGTAGCATTCCACCCTTCTAGAGGGAAAGGCATGTTAACTCTGACGAGTCCGGTAACTTCTTTCCAGAGCCTGGCATCACAAAATGGATGCTACTGCCACAGACACGAGTCTGGCCTCCTGCTGCTGGACGAAACTCCGGCAGGGGAGGCCTGGACAATAGGTTTCCTGTCCCAGGGAGGTGTGACCACCTCCCCAGACAGGACAAAGTGTATTGGGGCTGGGCGGGAGCACTTTCGGGTGCTTTGAAGTCCTGCACTGGGGGCACATTTGGTGTCCCTGTGCATACCCCAGTTCAAACCGGATCAGGGGCTTGCAGCCCCTGCTTTGGCGCGAACTGGACAAAGGGAAAGGGGTGTAGCCACCCCTCTGCCCTGACCCACCCATAGGTGGGGCCACAGAGTAGTCCATCCCCTATTTTTGGAATAAAGGTAGGAACCCAGTCCTTAGGACTTTAGATTATACCTGGACGAAACTCTGACACGGAATCCTGGACCTTCGACGCTCTACGACAAGATTAGAGGACTGAAGAATCTCCCTTGGGGTCAAGGAGTGACTCCCCTGCTTGGCAGGCACCAAAGAAGCATCTGTCCGGTTCGCATCACTGAAGCTCCCGTCGGACGCCGAAGTCATCGCATCACCAGAGGTGGATTCTCAGACTTCCCCGAGGCTACCCTGAGTCCCCAGCAAAGCTGAGGCCCGTGGCTATCGTGGGTAACGTGAGACCGTGACCCCTGGACACCGAGCACACTTGCAAGTGCACCATCTTCTGGGTCTCCCAAGAAGTCGTGCTTTGGGCTCCGAGTAGCCCTAGCCTCCAGCACCACCTGCACCGAAGATCACTGGCCCCCACTCCACGAGTGTCCTGTAAGCCAGCTCCACGTGCGGCGTCACGAGGCTCCTTCGCGGTCGCTAGCCCGTTGGCTAGTAGCCCTTACCGAAGGCCAATCTTTTCTTTACTTGGCAGTCTGGTTGCTCCAGGCCTGCCCTCACTTACCCTTGCTGGGTGAGTTCCCCAGACCTTGCTGGTCTGCACCATCGACGATCTTCAGCTACATCGAGACTTGCCGTTGCCAAGGCTTGTTGGGTCCAATCTGGTCGCCGACACCGCAGCACTCGACAGACATCGTGTACCAGCCCGAATCCTGCTCCTGGTCGCCGACAACGCCTCCTGGACCTCGTGGCTGCTGAAACGAGACGACCGTCAACGCACCTGAAGCACTCGACATCGGTGGGCATCCGTCCATCACCTCCCTGGTCACTGGCTAGTGACCCAGACTCTGTCCCCTCTGCTTTCAGGTTCTTCAGAACTCCGATCCACTCTTGGATCCACCCGGACACTTTTCTCCTGGTCGCCAGCAGCACTTTGCAGCAGATCGCCATAAGAACCGACGACGAAACCCGACCCCGAAAGGCACCTATGCACCCGGCTTCCCTGGGTGAGGTAACACGAGTACTCCGGTGCTCCCGTGGGTAGAGACTCTTCAAAGTCCTAGATCTCAAAGGGTTTTGTCCTAGTCCTCTTTAAAGTGTCCCTTTCCTCTATTTTCCCGATCCCGACTTTCTCCATAGAAGTTAACGGCGTATCGCGGTTGTGTATTTACACTGCACGCGTCTCCCGTGGGTCCCCTGTGTCACTACCTTGGGTGGTTCCTTGTGGTCCAAGCACTTCTAGAGGCTCTAGGCCTAGTGTCTAGTTCAGTCGTGGTTCGCATACCACTTTATTGGTATATGGTTTGGTACGCCCCTAGGGCCCAAACGTGTATTTGTGCTATTACTGTGATTTAAGATCTTATAACCTATGTACTTCGAACTCTAGCCTCATAAAGAGACTAGAGGGGTGTGTTTAGTAATAAATACATATATTTTGAATATATACCTGGTGTGGTGCTCTTTCATTTGGTCACTCAAGAGATTATAGACTGGTAAAACAAGCTGCTTTACATTCCTTCAAGACTTAGCCTGAAGGCTGCTCTCCACAGCTACCACTAGGATAGCTTTCAATAAGGTTGTCTTTGACCTACCTACCATAAGAGTCGATTTGGACTGGTGCAAGGTGCCCACTATAATTAGTGGACAGCATATGCCAGGCCAACTTCTCACATTGGTGTGCAGCGTGTGGGATTCCAGCTTGCTATTGTTTTACCAGATAATCTCAATTGAATTGATCAACTGAAAACCACTAAAGGTACCTAAGGTACATATAATTTAAGCTTAGAATATCAGTAAGTTCTACTGAACTTAGAGTTGTGTGTTAAGGGATAGCACAACCCTTTCTACAACTCAAGAGAGTTTAGTAGGCCACACTAGAGTAGGTAGTGCATACACCACACCACACTAGTAATGTCTTTAAAAGCAGGATCTAGAGATGCCCTGCAGGAAGCCATTGAGCTTCCCCCTCCAAGTATGACACACTCCCATTCTTGGAACTGAGAGCTTTGTGTAACGTGAGGAAATTAAGGACAGGCCAAAGTCCCACCACCCAACACCTCCAGGAGTTGTTGGTGGCTTATGATCTTAGTAAGTCTTCAGAGACTGAAGGGGTAGGAGCAGAGGGTGGGCCAGCAGATGAGGAAGGGACCAGGGGTACTACTACCCCCAGCCCCCCTCTGAAACTGACCAGGAGGGTGACAATGACCCTGACCTGGAAAACCCAATCCCTTCTGGGGAAGATGAAGATGAGGATCTAGAGAACCACACCTTTGTCCCCCCAGGAAGGATTATGAGTGTGCTCAGAAAGTCTAGGTCTCCTTCTCAGGAGTCTAACCACTCTGGCACCTCAATAGGGAGCTCTGTTTCTTCTCACAGGAGGGAATCCTCTCATGAGAGAAGAAAGAGACTGGTCCAGTATGAGGAAACTCAACTGGAGATCAGGAAGAAGCAATTGGCTTTAGATAGAGAATCCCTAGATCTCCTTAAAGAGAGAAGAAAGTTGGGACTAGAGTCCCATGGTGGCAGCCATATCCCTAGAGATAGGGAAAGGTCCTATGACCATAGGAACCTGAGCAAGATTGTCCCTCCCTACCAGAGTGGGGATGATATCCACAAATGGATAACTGCTTTAGAGAGGGCCTGTAAGGTACAGAAGGTCCCTCAGGAGCAGTGGGCAGCAATCTTGTGGCTCTCCTTTGCTGACAAAGGTAGAGACAAGCTCCTCACTGTTAGAGAGGAGGATGCTGACAATTACAAGGTCTTGAAGAGTGCTCTTATTGATGGGTTTGGCCTAACCACTGAACAGTACAGGTTGAAGTTCAGAGACACCCAAAAAGCACAGACTCAAGACTGGGTAGACTATGTGGATTGTTCTGCCAAGGCTCTGGAAGGCTGGTTGATGGGCAGTAAGGTGTGTGACTTCTCAGGATTGTATAATCTGATAATGAGGGAGCAGATTCTTAATAACTGTCAAAACCAGCTGTTGCATCAGTACCTGGTTGACTCTGATCTGACCTCTCCCCAAGAATTGGGAAAGAAGGCAGACAAATGGGTCAGAACCAGGGTGAAGCAGAAGGTACAGAACCAAGGTGGGGAAACCAAGAAGCAAGATGCTAAGAACTCTGACAAGGGTGGGGAGAAGGGTAAAGATCAAAAGTCTTCATCAGGCCCCCAAAAATCTTCTTCTGGTGGGGATTCCCAGTCTACCAAGGGTAAAGGCCAAAGAAAACCATGGTGCAAGGTCTGTAAGCAAAAGACCCACTGGACCAGTGATTGCACCAAGTCCAAAGACTCCAGTCCAGCATCCACCAATGCCCCTAAGGCACCTGTTCCCCCTAGTACAGTTGGTGGAAGTGCTCCAGCAAAGGGTTTAGTAGGGTTCACCCTGGGAACTGAGTTGGGCTCTGACTTAGTCAGGGAGCTGACTCAGGCTGTGTTAGTCTGTGATGGAGGCATGGATGTGACCTCCACTGTGAGTCCCAGTAATCTGGGCAAGTACAGACAACAGCCTTTAATCAATGGACGAGAGGCTTTGGCATTTAGGGACACAGGGGCAAGTGTCACAATGGTGACACAAGACCTTGTGCTACCTGGGCAAGTTATACTTGGTGAGATGTACCAAGTGACCAATGCTAGCAATGTCAGAACAGACCATACTCTGGCAGTTGTTAACTTCTCCTGGGGAGGGGTAACTGGCCTTAAGAAGGTTGTGGTGAGTGCAAACCTACCAGTCGAATGCTTGCTTGGCAATGACTTAGAGACTTCTGCTTGGGCAGAAGTGGAGCTCAGGACCCATGCAGAAATGCTGGGGATCCCTGCAGATGTGTTTGCTGTGACCAGGTCACAAGCTAAACTGTCTAAAACTGAACAGGCCTTGGATTCTGGAAGAATGGACCAAGTGCCTTCCAAGAGGAGGAGTAGTAGGGTTAAGGCAGTGCCTTCCCCCTTGGCTCAGGAGGAAGATCAGTCCCTTGAGGGGGATGATCTCAGCCCTGAAGAAGGAACTGTCCCAGAGGAACTTGAGCCTGACCAGGTTGAGTTCTTGGGGACAGGGGGACCTTCTAGGGCAGATCTGAGCCAGGAGCAGCAGAGCTGCCCCTCCCTTGAACCCCTCAGACAGCAAGCTGCTGCTGAGGCTGCTGGGAAAGCTAGTGGTCCCCATACAGTGTATTGGGATGATGGACTCCTGTACTCAGAGAGTAGAGACCCCAAGCCTGGTGCTACCAGGAGGTTGGTAATACCTTTGAAGTTCAGGGGCTTCCTATTGACCCTAGCCCATGATATTCCCTTAGCAGGACACCTGGGCCAGAACAAGACTTGGGACAGAATTGTCCCTCACTTTCACTGGCCCCACATGTCTGAAGACAGTAAGGAGTTTTGTCGCTCCTGTGTAACCTGCCAAGCCAGTGGCAAAGCAGGTGGCACTACAAAGGCCCCCTGATACCACTACCTGTGGTGGGGGTGCCCTTTGAGAGGGTAGGGATTGACATTGTTGGTCCCATGGATCCCCAAACAGCATCTGGGCACAGATTTATACTGGTGGTAGTGGATCATGCCACCAGGTATCCAGAGGCTATACCCCTTAGGACCACTACAGCACCTGTGGTGGCAAGGGCCCTCCTGGGAATTTTCTCAAGAGTGGGCTTTCCTAAGGAGGTGGTATCAGACAGGGGTGCAAACTTCATGTCTGGGTACTTAAAGGCAATGTGGAAGGAGTGTGGAGTTACTTATAAGTTCACCACACCCTATCACCCACAATGCAATGGTTTAGTTGAGAGATTCAACAAAACCTTGAAGGGCATGATTAAAGGGCTCCCAGAAAAGCTTAGGCGTAGATGGGACATACTCTTGCCCTGCCTTTTATTCGCATATAGGGAGGTGCCTCAGAAGGGGGTTGGTTACAGCCCTTTTGAACTTCTGTTTGGCCACCCTGTGAGGGGTCCACTGTGCTTGGTGAAGGAAGGATGGGAGTTACCTCTCAAGCCCCCAAAGCAAGATATAGTGGACTATGTACTTGGTCTCCGCTCCAGGATGGCTGAGTACATGAAAAAGGCAACCAAAAACCTTGAGGCTAGCCAGGAACTTCAAAAGGCCTGGCATGACCAAAAGGCTGTCCTAACTGTTTACCAGCCAGGACAGAAGGTGTGGGTGTTGGAGCCAGTGGCCCCAGCAGCTCTCCAAGACAAATGGAGTGGACCCCACACTATTGTTGAGCAGAAGGGTGAGGTCACTTACTTAGTAGACCTGGGAACACCCAGGAGTCCCCACAGGGTTCTCCATGTCAACAGACTTAAGCCATATGTGGACAGGGCAGACATGGGCTTGCTCATGGCTACTGATGAAGGGCAGGAGGAAGAGAGTGACCCACTCCCTGACCTGCTCTCACAGAACCCTGACGATGGGTCAGTAGATGGTGTAGCCTTGGCAGGCAGCCTCACTACCCAGCAACAAACTGATTGCAGGCAAGTCCTCAATCAGTTTAGACATATGTTTTCTCTGACACCCAGTCAGACCACCTGGTGCACTCATGAAGTGGACACTGGGGACAGTCTGCCTATTAAAAACAAGATTTATAGGCAACCTGACCATGTCAGGGACTGTATCAGGACTGAAGTCCAGAAGATGTTGGAATTGGGAGTGATTGAGCCCTCAGATAGCCCTTGGGCTAGTCCAGTAGTCCTAGTACCTAAACCTCACACCAGTGGTGGGAAAAGAGAGATGAGGTTTTGTGTAGACTACAGGGGCCTCAATGCAGTCACTAGGACTGATGCCCATCCAATACCCAGGGCAGATGAGCTCATAGATACTTTGGCCTCTGCCAAGTATCTCAGCACATTTGACCTAACAGCTGGCTACTGGCAGATCAGACTAGCTGATGCTGCAAAGCCCAAAACAGCATTTTCAACCCCTAGTGGGCATTATCAATTTGTGGTGATGCCCTTTGGTCTGAAAAATGCACCTGCCACTTTCCAGAGGTTGGTGAACACAGTTCTCACAGGACTGGAGGCCTATAGTGCAGCTTATCTAGATGATATTGCTGTCTTTAGCTCCACCTGGGAGGATCACCTGGTCCACCTCAGGAATGTTTTACAGGCCCTGCAAAAGGCAGGCCTGACTATCAAGGCCACTAAGTGCCAGATAGGGCAGAGTCAGGTTGTGTACCTGGGCCACCTTGTGGGTGGAGGCCAGGTTCAACCTTTACAGAGCAAGATCCAGACCATCATGGACTGGACTGCTCCCACTACCCAGACTCAGGTGAGAGCCTTCTTAGGCCTGACTGGGTACTATAGGAGATTTGTCAAGGGGTATGGATCAATAGTGACACCCTTGAATGACTTAACTTCTAAGAAAATGCCCAAAAAGGTTCAGTGGACAGTTAGCTGTCAAAAGGCATTTGATGACCTCAAGCAGGCCATGTGCACTGCTCCAATTCTGCAGAGTCCTGATTACTCCAAGAAGTTCATTGTTCAAACTGATGCATCTGAATTGGGGGTAGGGGCTGTACTGTCACAATTGAATGAAGAAGGTCAGGATCAGCCAGTAGCTTTTATTAGCAGAAGGCTGACCCCTAGAGAGAAACGTTGGTCAGCCATAGAGAGGGAGGCCTTTGCTGTGGTCTGGGCTCTGAAGAAGTTGAGGCCATACTTGTTTGGTACACACTTCCTGGTTCAGACAGACCATAAGCCCCTCTTATGGCTAAAACAAATGAAGGGTGAAAACCCCAAACTGCTTAGGTGGTCCATTTCCCTACAGGGGATGGACTTTACAGTGGAACATAGGCCTGGGAGTAACCATGCGAATGCAGATGGACTCTCTAGGTATTTCCACTTAGAACATGAAGACTTAACTGGGCAAGGTTAGTTTAATGTCCCTACGTTTGGGGGGGGTTGTGTAGGAGAGTAGGATCTGCTTCACAGGGGTACCCCCACTTTTTGCTGATACTTCACTGGTTTTCGACATTAGTCTGGCTGGGGCCCTGCTATTCAGAACCCCAGCCTAGCTGTTTCCTCTTTAAAAGGGTATCCATGTGCCTTAGGCACATCTCTGATTGGGATCTGGAGTGCCCTTGTAAGTCCCTAGTATATGGTATACTATGTACCAAGGGCATAGGTACCTCAGAGGCCTGCCAGGGGCTGCAGCATATATTATGCCACCCCTGGTAGGCCATCCAAACTGACACCACAGGTCTGCTACTGCAGCCTGGGTAAGGTGGTGCATGCACCCCTTGCTGTGGTATAGGTTACCTATATCACTAAATGCATACACACATATAAACCTATAAGTCACTCCTAAGGCAGGCCTTATCAATCCTAAAGGCAGAGTGCATGGTTTCTATGTGAGAGGGTGCCCCTGCATGAGCAGGGCCCCTCTGCAGCGTTCGGAGACCATCTCTGATGCTGTTTGTAGTGCAGCCTGACCATATACTCTTAAACGCATTATATCCTCGCGGTAAAATGCTAACTATGGAATGGCTGCACCAAAACATGTCGTGTTTGGTGTCAAACATCTTGGAATACTACCCCCCGCCAATTCTGGCGGCGGGGGTAGCATTCCACCCTTCTAGAGGGAAAGGCATGTTAACTCTGACGAGTCCGGTAACTTCTTTCCAGAGCCTGGCATCACAAAATGGATGCTACTGCCACAGACACGAGTCTGGCCTCCTGCTGCTGGACGAAACTCCGGCAGGGGAGGCCTGGACAATAGGTTTCCTGTCCCAGGGAGGTGTGACCACCTCCCCAGACAGGACAAAGTGTATTGGGGCTGGGCGGGAGCACTTTCGGGTGCTTTGAAGTCCTGCACTGGGGGCACATTTGGTGTCCCTGTGCATACCCCAGTTCAAACCGGATCAGGGGCTTGCAGCCCCTGCTTTGGCGCGAACTGGACAAAGGGAAAGGGGTGTAGCCACCCCTCTGCCCTGACCCACCCATAGGTGGGGCCACAGAGTAGTCCATCCCCTATTTTTGGAATAAAGGTAGGAACCCAGTCCTTAGGACTTTAGATTATACCTGGACGAAACTCTGACACGGAATCCTGGACCTTCGACGCTCTACGACAAGATTAGAGGACTGAAGAATCTCCCTTGGGGTCAAGGAGTGACTCCCCTGCTTGGCAGGCACCAAAGAAGCATCTGTCCGGTTCGCATCACTGAAGCTCCCGTCGGACGCCGAAGTCATCGCATCACCAGAGGTGGATTCTCAGACTTCCCCGAGGCTACCCTGAGTCCCCAGCAAAGCTGAGGCCCGTGGCTATCGTGGGTAACGTGAGACCGTGACCCCTGGACACCGAGCACACTTGCAAGTGCACCATCTTCTGGGTCTCCCAAGAAGTCGTGCTTTGGGCTCCGAGTAGCCCTAGCCTCCAGCACCACCTGCACCGAAGATCACTGGCCCCCACTCCACGAGTGTCCTGTAAGCCAGCTCCACGTGCGGCGTCACGAGGCTCCTTCGCGGTCGCTAGCCCGTTGGCTAGTAGCCCTTACCGAAGGCCAATCTTTTCTTTACTTGGCAGTCTGGTTGCTCCAGGCCTGCCCTCACTTACCCTTGCTGGGTGAGTTCCCCAGACCTTGCTGGTCTGCACCATCGACGATCTTCAGCTACATCGAGACTTGCCGTTGCCAAGGCTTGTTGGGTCCAATCTGGTCGCCGACACCGCAGCACTCGACAGACATCGTGTACCAGCCCGAATCCTGCTCCTGGTCGCCGACAACGCCTCCTGGACCTCGTGGCTGCTGAAACGAGACGACCGTCAACGCACCTGAAGCACTCGACATCGGTGGGCATCCGTCCATCACCTCCCTGGTCACTGGCTAGTGACCCAGACTCTGTCCCCTCTGCTTTCAGGTTCTTCAGAACTCCGATCCACTCTTGGATCCACCCGGACACTTTTCTCCTGGTCGCCAGCAGCACTTTGCAGCAGATCGCCATAAGAACCGACGACGAAACCCGACCCCGAAAGGCACCTATGCACCCGGCTTCCCTGGGTGAGGTAACACGAGTACTCCGGTGCTCCCGTGGGTAGAGACTCTTCAAAGTCCTAGATCTCAAAGGGTTTTGTCCTAGTCCTCTTTAAAGTGTCCCTTTCCTCTATTTTCCCGATCCCGACTTTCTCCATAGAAGTTAACGGCGTATCGCGGTTGTGTATTTACACTGCACGCGTCTCCCGTGGGTCCCCTGTGTCACTACCTTGGGTGGTTCCTTGTGGTCCAAGCACTTCTAGAGGCTCTAGGCCTAGTGTCTAGTTCAGTCGTGGTTCGCATACCACTTTATTGGTATATGGTTTGGTACGCCCCTAGGGCCCAAACGTGTATTTGTGCTATTACTGTGATTTAAGATCTTATAACCTATGTACTTCGAACTCTAGCCTCATAAAGAGACTAGAGGGGTGTGTTTAGTAATAAATACATATATTTTGAATATATACCTGGTGTGGTGCTCTTTCATTTGGTCACTCAAGAGATTATAGACTGGTAAAACAAGCTGCTTTACATTCCTTCAAGACTTAGCCTGAAGGCTGCTCTCCACAGCTACCACTAGGATAGCTTTCAATAAGGTTGTCTTTGACCTACCTACCATAAGAGTCGATTTGGACTGGTGCAAGGTGCCCACTATAATTAGTGGACAGCATATGCCAGGCCAACTTCTCACAGGGGGACAAAGGTGTGGTTCTCTAGATCCTCATCTTCATCTTCCCCAGAAGGGATTGGGTTTTCCAGGTCAGGGTCATTGTCACCCTCCTGGTCAGTTTCAGAGGGGGCTGGGGGTAGTAGTACCCCTGGTCCCTTCCTCATCTGCTGGCCCACCCTCTGCTCCTACCCCTTCAGTCTCTGAAGACTTACTAAGATCATAAGCCACCAACAACTCCTGGAGGTGTTGGGTGGTGGGACTTTGGCCTGTCCTTAATTTCCTCACGTTACACAAAGCTCTCAGTTCCAAGAATGGGAGTGTGTCATACTTGGAGGGGAAGCTCAATGGCTTCCTGCAGGGCATCTCTAGATCCTGCTTTTAAAGACATTACTAGTGTGGTGTGGTGTATGCACTACCTACTCTAGTGTGGCCTACTAAACTCTCTTGAGTTGTAGAAAGGGTTGTGCTATCCCTTAACACACAACTCTAAGTTCAGTAGAACTTACTGATATTCTAAGCTTAAATTATATGTACCTTAGGTACCTTTAGTGGTTTTCAGTTGATCAATTCAATTGAGATTATCTGGTAAAACAATAGCAAGCTGGAATCCACACGCTGCACACCAATGTGAGAAGTTGGCCTGGCATATGCTGTCCACTAATTATAGTGGGCACCTTGCACCAGTCCAAATCGACTCTTATGGTAGGTAGGTCAAAGACAACCTTATTGAAAGCTATCCTAGTGGTAGCTGTGGAGAGCAGCCTTCAGGCTAAGTCTTGAAGGAATGTAAAGCAGCTTGTTTTACCAGTCTATAATCTCTTGAGTGACCAAATGAAAGAGCACCACACCAGGTATATATTCAAAATATATGTATTTATTACTAAACACACCCCTCTAGTCTCTTTATGAGGCTAGAGTTCGAAGTACATAGGTTATAAGATCTTAAATCACAGTAATAGCACAAATACACGTTTGGGCCCTAGGGGCGTACCAAACCATATACCAATAAAGTGGTATGCGAACCACGACTGAACTAGACACTAGGCCTAGAGCCTCTAGAAGTGCTTGGACCACAAGGAACCACCCAAGGTAGTGACACAGGGGACCCACGGGAGACGCGTGCAGTGTAAATACACAACCGCGATACGCCGTTAACTTCTATGGAGAAAGTCGGGATCGGGAAAATAGAGGAAAGGGACACTTTAAAGAGGACTAGGACAAAACCCTTTGAGATCTAGGACTTTGAAGAGTCTCTACCCACGGGAGCACCGGAGTACTCGTGTTACCTCACCCAGGGAAGCCGGGTGCATAGGTGCCTTTCGGGGTCGGGTTTCGTCGTCGGTTCTTATGGCGATCTGCTGCAAAGTGCTGCTGGCGACCAGGAGAAAAGTGTCCGGGTGGATCCAAGAGTGGATCGGAGTTCTGAAGAACCTGAAAGCAGAGGGGACAGAGTCTGGGTCACTAGCCAGTGACCAGGGAGGTGATGGACGGATGCCCACCGATGTCGAGTGCTTCAGGTGCGTTGACGGTCGTCTCGTTTCAGCAGCCACGAGGTCCAGGAGGCGTTGTCGGCGACCAGGAGCAGGATTCGGGCTGGTACACGATGTCTGTCGAGTGCTGCGGTGTCGGCGACCAGATTGGACCCAACAAGCCTTGGCAACGGCAAGTCTCGATGTAGCTGAAGATCGTCGATGGTGCAGACCAGCAAGGTCTGGGGAACTCACCCAGCAAGGGTAAGTGAGGGCAGGCCTGGAGCAACCAGACTGCCAAGTAAAGAAAAGATTGGCCTTCGGTAGGGCTACTAGCCAACGGGCTAGCGACCGCGAAGGAGCCTCATGACGCCGCACGTGGAGCTGGCTTACAGGACACTCGTGGAGTGGGGGCCAGTGATCTTCGGTGCAGGTGGTGCTGGAGGCTAGGGCTACTCGGAGCCCAAAGCACGACTTCTTGGGAGACCCAGAAGATGGTGCACTTGCAAGTGTGCTCGGTGTCCAGGGGTCACGGTCTCACGTTACCCACGATAGCCACGGGCCTCAGCTTTGCTGGGGACTCAGGGTAGCCTCGGGGAAGTCTGAGAATCCACCTCTGGTGATGCGATGACTTCGGCGTCCGACGGGAGCTTCAGTGATGCGAACCGGACAGATGCTTCTTTGGTGCCTGCCAAGCAGGGGAGTCACTCCTTGACCCCAAGGGAGATTCTTCAGTCCTCTAATCTTGTCGTAGAGCGTCGAAGGTCCAGGATTCCGTGTCAGAGTTTCGTCCAGGTATAATCTAAAGTCCTAAGGACTGGGTTCCTACCTTTATTCCAAAAATAGGGGATGGACTACTCTGTGGCCCCACCTATGGGTGGGTCAGGGCAGAGGGGTGGCTACACCCTTTCCCTTTGTCCAGTTCGCTGCCAAAGCAGGGGCTGCAAGCCCCTGATCCGGTTTGAACTGGGGTATGCACAGGGACACCAAATGTGCCCCCAGTGCAGGACTTCAAAGCACCCGAAAGTGCTCCCGCCCAGCCCCAATACACTTTGTCCTGTCTGGGGAGGTGGTCACACCTCCCTGGGACAGGAAACCTATTGTCCAGGCCTCCCCTGCCAGAGTTTCGTCCAGCAGCAGGAGGCCAGACTCGTGTCTGTGGCAGTAGCATCCATTTTGTGATGCCAGGCTCTGGAAAGAAGTTACCGGACTCGTCAGAGTTAACATGCCTTTCCCTCTAGAAGGGTGGAATGCTACCCTCGCCGCCAGAATTGGCGGGGGGTAGTATTCCAAGATGTTTGACACCAAACACGACATGTTTTGGTGCAGCCATTCCATAGTTAGCATTTTACCGCGAGGATATAACGCGTTTAAGAGTATATGGTCAGGCTGCACTACAAACAGCATCAGAGATGGTCTCCGAACGCTGCAGAGGGGCCCTGCTCATGCAGGGCACCCTCTCACATAGAAACCATGCACTCTGCCTTTAGGATTGATAAGGCCTGCCTTAGGAGTGACTTATAGGTTTATATGTGTGTATGCATTTAGTGATATAGGTAACCTATACCACAGCAAGGGTGCATGCACCACCTTACCCAGGCTGCAGTAGCAGACCTGTGGTGTCAGTTTGGATGGCCTACCAGGGGTGGCATAATATATGCTGCAGCCCCTGGCAGGCCTCTGAGGTACCTATGCCCTTGGTACATAGTATACCATATACTAGGGACTTACAAGGGCACTCCAGATCCCAATCAGAGATGTGCCTAAGGCACATGGAGACCCTTTTAAAGAGGAAACAGCTAGGCTGGGGTTCTGAATAGCAGGGCCCCAGCCAGACTAATGTCGAAAACCAGTGAAGTATCAGCAAAAAGTGGGGGTACCCCTGTGAAGCAGATCCTACTCTCCTACACCTAGTATATGGTATACTATGTACCAAGGGCATAGGTACCTCAGAGGCCTGCCAGGGGCTGCAGCATATATTATGCCACCCCTGGTAGGCCATCCAAACTGACACCACAGGTCTGCTACTGCAGCCTGGGTAAGGTGGTGCATGCACCCCTTGCTGTGGTATAGGTTACCTATATCACTAAATGCATACACACATATAAACCTATAAGTCACTCCTAAGGCAGGCCTTATCAATCCTAAAGGCAGAGTGCATGGTTCCTATGTGAGAGGGTGCCCCTGCATGAGCAGGGCCCCTCTGCAGCGTTCGGAGACCATCTCTGATGCTGTTTGTAGTGCAGCCTGACCATATACTCTTAAACGCATTATATCCTCGCGGTAAAATGCTAACTATGGAATGGCTGCACCGAAACATGTCGTGTTTGGTGTCAAACATCTTGGAATACTACCCCCCGCCAATCCTGGCGGCGGGGGTAGCATTCCACCCTTCTAGAGGGAAAGGCATGTTAACTCTGACGAGTCCGGTAACTTCTTTCCAGAGCCCTGGCATCACAAAATGGATGCTGCTGCCACAGACACGAGTCTGGCCTCCTGCTGCTGGACGAAACTCCGGCAGGGGAGGCCTGGACAATAGGTTTCCTGTCCCAGGGAGGTGTGACCACCTCCCCAGACAGGACAATGTGTATTGGGGCTGGGCGGGAGCACTTTCGGGTGCTTTGAAGTCCTGCACTGGGGGCACATTTGGTGTCCCTGTGCATACCCCAGTTCAAACCGGATCAGGGGCTTGCAGCCCCTGCTTTGGCGCGAACTGGACAAAGGGAAAGGGGTGTAGCCACCCCTCTGCCCTGACCCACCCATAGGTGGGGCCACAGAGTAGTCCATCCCCTATTTTTAGAATAAAGGTAGGAACCCAGTCCTTAGGACTTTAGATTATACCTGGACGAAACTCTGAAACAGAATCCTGGACCTTCGACGCTCTACTACACGATTAGAGGACTGAAGAATCTCCCTTGGGGTCAAGGAGTGACTCCCCTGCTTGGCAGGCACCAAAGAAGCATCTGTCCGGTTCGCATCACTGAAGCTCCCGTCGGACGCCGAAGTCATCGCATCACCAGAGGTGGATTCTCAGACTTCCCCGAGGCTACCCTGAGTCCCCAGCAAAGCTGAGGCCCGTGGCTATCGTGGGTGACGTGAGACCGTGACCCCTGGACACCGAGCACATTTGCAAGTGCACCATCTTCTGGGTCTCCCAAGAAGTCGTGCTTTGGGCTCCGAGTAGCCCTAGCCTCCAGCACCACCTGCACCGAAGATCACTGGCCCCCACTCCACGAGTGTCCTGTAAGCCAGCTCCACGTGCGGCGTCACGAGGCTCCTTCGCGGTCGCTAGCCCGTTGGCTAGTAGCCCTTACCGAAGGCCAATCTTTTCTTTACTTGGCAGTCTGGTTGCTCCAGGCCTGCCCTCACTTACCCTTGCTGGGTGAGTTCCCCAGACCTTGCTGGTCTGCATCATCGACGATCTACATCTTACTCGAGACTTGCCGTTGCCAAGGCTTGTTGGGTCCAATCTGGTCGCCGACACCTCTGCACTCGACAGACATCGAGCAACAGCCCGAATCCTGCTCCTGGTCGCCGACAACGCCTCCCGGACCTCGTGGCTGAAGAGTCAAGACGACCGTCATCGAATCTGAAGCACTCGACATCGGTGGGCATCTGTCCATCGCCTCCCTGGTCACTGGCTAGTGACCCAGACTCTGTCCCCTCTGCTTTCAGGTTCTTCAGAACTCCGATCCACTCTTGGATCCACCCGGACACTTTTCTCCTGGTCGCCAGCAGCACTTTGCAGCAGATCGCCATAAGAACCGACGACGAAACCCGACCCCGAAAGGCACCTATGCACCCGGCTTCCCTGGGTGAGGTAACACGAGTACTCCGGTGCTCCCGTGGGTAGAGACTCTTCAAAGTCCTAGATCTCAAAGGGTTTTGTCCTAGTCCTCTTTTAAGTGTCCCTTTCCTCTATTTTCCCGATCCCGACTTTCTCCATAGAAGTTAACGGCGTATCGCGGTTGTGTATTTACACTGCACGCGTCTCCCGTGGGTCCCCTGTGTCACTACCTTGGGTGGTTCCTTGTGGTCCAAGCACTTCTAGAGGCTCTAGGCCTAGTGTCTAGTTCAGTCGTGGTTCGCATACCACTTTATTGGTATATGGTTTGGTACGCCCCTAGGGCCCAAACGTGTATTTGTGCTATTACTGTGATTTAAGATCTTATAACCTATGTACTTCGAACTCTAGCCTCATAAAGAGACTAGAGGGGTGTGTTTAGTAATAAATACATATATTTTGAATATATACCTGGTGTGGTGCTCTTTCATTTGGTCACTCAAGAGATTATAGACTGGTAAAACAAGCTGCTTTACATTCCTTCAAGACTTAGCCTGAAGGCTGCTCTCCACAGCTACCACTAGGATAGCTTTCAATAAGGTTGTCTTTAACCTACCTACCATAAGAGTCGATTTGGACTGGTGCAAGGTGCCCACTATAATTAGTGGACAGCATATGCCAGGCCAACTTCTCACATTGGTGTGCAGCGTGTGGGATTCCAGCTTGCTATTGTTTTACCAGATAATCTCAATTGAATTGATCAACTGAAAACCACTAAAGGTACCTAAGGTACATATAATTTAAGCTTAGAATATCAGTAAGTTCTACTGAACTTAGAGTTGTGTGTTAAGGGATAGCACAACCCTTTCTACAACTCAAGAGAGTTTAGTAGGCCACACTAGAGTAGGTAGTGCATACACCACACCACACTAGTAATGTCTTTAAAAGCAGGATCTAGAGATGCCCTGCAGGAAGCCATTGAGCTTCCCCCTCCAAGTATGACACACTCCCATTCTTGGAACTGAGAGCTTTGTGTAACGTGAGGAAATTAAGGACAGGCCAAAGTCCCACCACCCAACACCTCCAGGAGATGTTGGTGGCTTATGATCTTAGTAAGTCCTCAGAGACTGAAGGGGTAGGAGCAGAGGGTGGGCCAGCAGATGAGGAAGGGGCCAGGGGTACTACTACCCCCAGCCCCCCTCTGAAACTGACCAGGAGGGTGACAATGACCCTGACCTGGAAAACCCAATCCCTTCTGGGGAAGATGAAGATGAGGATCTGGAGAACCACACCTTTGTCCCCCCAGGAAGGATTATGAGTGTGCTCAGAAAGTCTAGGTCTCCTTCTCAGGAGTCTAACCACTCTGGCACCTCAATAGGGAGCTCTGTTTCTTCTCACAGGAGGGAATCCTCTCATGAGAGAAGAAAGAGACTGGTCCAGTATGAGGAAACTCAACTGGAGATCAGGAAGAAGCAATTGGCTTTAGATAGAGAATCCCTAGATCTCCTTAAAGAGAGAAGAAAGTTGGGACTAGAGTCCCATGGTGGCAGCCATATCCCTAGAGATAGGGAAAGGTCCTATGACCATAGGAACCTGAGCAAGATTGTCCCTCCCTACCAGAGTGGGGATGATATCCACAAATGGATAACTGCTTTAGAGAGGGCCTGTAAAGTACAGAAGGTCCCTCAGGAGCAGTGGGCAGCAATCTTGTGGCTCTCCTTTGCTGACAAAGGTAGAGACAAGCTCCTCACTGTTAGAGAGGAGGATGCTGATAATTACAAGGTCTTGAAGAGTGCTCTTATTGATGGGTTTGGCCTAACCACTGAACAGTACAGGTTGAAGTTCAGAGACACCCAAAAAGCACAGACTCAAGACTGGGTAGACTATGTGGATTGTTCTGCCAAGGCTCTGGAAGGCTGGTTGATGGGCAGTAAGGTGTGTGACTTCTCAGGATTGTATAATCTGATAATGAGGGAGCAGATTCTTAATAACTGTCAAAACCAGCTGTTGCATCAGTACCTGGTTGACTCTGATCTGACCTCTCCCCAAGAATTGGGAAAGAAGGCAGACAAATGGGTCAGAACCAGGGTGAAGCAGAAGGTACAGAACCAAGGTGGGGAAACCAAGAAGCAAGATGCTAAGAACTCTGACAAGGGTGGGGAGAAGGGTAAAGATCAAAAGTCTTCATCAGGCCCCCAAAAATCTTCTTCTGGTGGGGATTCCCAGTCTACCAAGGGTAAAGGCCAAAGAAAACCATGGTGCAAGGTCTGTAAGCAAAAGACCCACTGGACCAGTGATTGCACCAAGTCCAAAGACTCCAGTCCAGCATCCACCAATGCCCCTAAGGCACCTGTTCCCCCTAGTACAGTTGGTGGAAGTGCTCCAGCAAAGGGTTTAGTAGGGTTCACCCTGGGAACTGAGTTGGGCTCTGACTTAGTCAGGGAACTGACTCAGGCTGTGTTAGTCTGTGATGGAGGCATGGATGTGACCTCCACTGTGAGTCCCAGTAATCTGGGCAAGTACAGACAACAGCCTTTAATCAATGGACGAGAGGCTTTGGCATTTAGGGACACAGGGGCAAGTGTCACAATGGTGACACAAGACCTTGTGCTACCTGGGCAAGTTATACTTGGTGAGATGTACCAAGTGACCAATGCTAGCAATGTCAGAACAGACCATACTCTGGCAGTTGTTAACTTCTCCTGGGGAGGGGTAACTGGCCTTAAGAAGGTTGTGGTAAGTGCAAACCTACCAGTCGAATGCTTGCTTGGCAATGACTTAGAGACTTCTGCTTGGGCAGAAGTGGAGCTCAGGACCCATGCAGAAATGCTGGGGATCCCTGCAGATGTGTTTGCTGTGACCAGGTCACAAGCTAAACTGTCTAAAACTGAACAGGCCTTGGATTCTGGAAGAATGGACCAAGTGCCTTCCAAGAGGAGGAGTAGTAGGGTTAAGGCAGTGCCTTCCCCCTTGGCTCAGGAGGAAGATCAGTCCCTTGAGGGGGATGATCTCAGCCCTGAAGAAGGAACTGTCCCAGAGGAACTTGAACCTGAACAGGTTGAGTTCTTGGGGACAGGGGGACCTTCTAGGGCAGATCTGAGCCAGGAGCAGCAGAGCTGCCCCTCCCTTGAACCCCTCAGACAGCAAGCTGCTGCTGAGGCTGCTGGGAAAGCTAGTGGTCCCCATACAGTGTATTGGGATGATGGACTCCTGTACTCAGAGAGTAGAGACCCCAAGCCTGGTGCTACCAGGAGGTTGGTAATACCTTTGAAGTTCAGGGGCTTCCTATTGACCCTAGCCCATGATATTCCCTTAGCAGGACACCTGGGCCAGAACAAGACTTGGGACAGAATTGTCCCTCACTTTCACTGGCCCCACATGTCTGAAGACAGTAAGGAGTTTTGTCGCTCCTGTGTAACCTGCCAAGCCAGTGGCAAAGCAGGTGGCACTACAAAGGCCCCCTGATACCACTACCTGTGGTGGGGGTGCCCTTTGAGAGGGTAGGGATTGACATTGTTGGTCCCATGGATCCCCAAACAGCATCTGGGCACAGATTTATACTGGTGGTAGTGGATCATGCCACCAGGTATCCAGAGGCTATACCCCTTAGGACCACTACAGCACCTGTGGTGGCAAGGGCCCTCCTGGGAATTTTCTCAAGAGTGGGCTTTCCTAAGGAGGTGGTATCAGACAGGGGTGCAAACTTCATGTCTGGGTACTTAAAAGCAATGTGGAAGGAGTGTGGAGTTACTTATAAGTTCACCACACCCTATCACCCACAATGCAATGGTTTAGTTGAGAGATTCAACAAAACCTTGAAGGGCATGATTAAAGGGCTCCCAGAAAAGCTTAGGCGTAGATGGGACATACTCTTGCCCTGCCTTTTATTCGCATATAGGGAGGTGCCTCAGAAGGGGTTGGTTACAGCCCTTTTGAACTTCTGTTTGGCCACCCTGTGAGGGGTCCACTGTGCTTGGTGAAGGAAGGATGGGAGTTACCTCTCAAGCCCCCAAAGCAAGATATAGTGGACTATGTACTTGGTCTCCGCTCCAGGATGGCTGAGTACATGAAAAAGGCAACCAAAAACCTTGAGGCTAGCCAGGAACTTCAAAAGGCCTGGCATGACCAAAAGGCTGTTCTGACTGTTTACCAGCCAGGACAGAAGGTGTGGGTGTTGGAGCCAGTGGCCCCAGCAGCTCTCCAAGACAAATGGAGTGGACCCCACACTATTGTTGAGCAGAAGGGTGAGGTCACTTACTTAGTAGACCTGGGAACACCCAGGAGTCCCCAAAGGGTTCTCCATGTCAACAGACTTAAGCCATATGTGGACAGGGCAGACATGGGCTTGCTCATGGCTACTGATGAAGGGCAGGAGGAAGAGAGTGACCCACTCCCTGACCTGCTCTCACAGAACCCTGACGATGGGTCAGTTGATGGTGTAGCCTTGTCAGGCAGCCTCACTACCCAGCAACAAACTGATTGCAGGCAAGTCCTCAATCAGTTTAGACATATGTTTTCACTGACACCCAGTCAGACCACCTGGTGCACTCATGAAGTGGACACTGGGGACAGTCTGCCTATTAAAAACAAGATTTATAGGCAACCTGACCATGTCAGGGACTGTATCAGGACTGAAGTCCAGAAGATGTTGGAATTGGGAGTGATTGAGCCCTCAGATAGCCCTTGGGCTAGTCCAGTAGTCCTAGTACCTAAACCTCACACCAGTGGTGGGAAAAGAGAGATGAGGTTTTGTGTAGACTACAGGGGCCTCAATGCAGTCACTAGGACTGATGCCCATCCAATACCCAGGGCAGATGAGCTCATAGATACTTTGGCCTCTGCCAAATATCTCAGCACATTTGACCTAACAGCTGGCTACTGGCAGATCAGACTAGCTGATGCTGCAAAGCCCAAAACAGCATTTTCAACCCCTAGTGGGCATTATCAATTTGTGGTGATGCCCTTTGGTCTGAAAAATGCACCTGCCACTTTCCAGAGGTTGGTGAACACAGTTCTCACAGGACTGGAAGCCTATAGTGCAGCTTATCTAGATGATATTGCTGTCTTTAGCTCCACCTGGGAGGATCACCTGGTCCACCTCAGGAATGTTTTACAGGCCCTCCAAAAGGCAGGCCTGACTATCAAGGCCACTAAGTGCCAGATAGGGCAGAGTCAGGTTGTGTACCTGGGCCACCTTGTGGGTGGAGGCCAGGTTCAACCTTTGCAGAGCAAGATCCAGACCATCATGGACTGGACTGCTCCCACTACCCAGACTCAGGTGAGAGCCTTCTTAGGCCTGACTGGGTACTATAGGAGATTTGTCAAGGGGTATGGATCAATAGTGACACCCTTGAATGACTTAACTTCTAAGAAAATGCCCAAAAAGGTTCAGTGGACAGTTAGCTGTCAAAAGGCATTTGATGACCTCAAGCAGGCCATGTGCACTGCTCCAATTCTGCAGAGTCCTGATTACTCCAAGAAGTTCATTGTTCAAACAGATGCATCTGAATTGGGGGTAGGGGCTGTACTGTCACAATTGAATGAAGAAGGTCAGGATCAGCCAGTAGCTTTTATTAGCAGAAGGCTGACCCCTAGAGAGAAACGTTGGTCAGCCATAGAGAGGGAGGCCTTTGCTGTGGTCTGGGCTCTGAAGAAGTTGAGGCCATACTTGTTTGGTACACACTTCCTGGTTCAGACAGACCATAAGCCCCTCTTATGGCTAAAACAAATGAAGGGTGAAAACCCCAAACTGCTTAGGTGGTCCATTTCCCTACAGGGGATGGACTTTACAGTGGAACATAGGCCTGGGAGTAACCATGCGAATGCAGATGGACTCTCTAGGTATTTCCACTTAGAACATGAAGACTTAACTGGGCAAGGTTAGTTTAATGTCCCTACGTTTGGGGGGGGTTGTGTAGGAGAGTAGGATCTGCTTCACAGGGGTACCCCCACTTTTTGCTGATACTTCACTGGTTTTCGACATTAGTCTGGCTGGGGCCCTGCTATTCAGAACCCCAGCCTAGCTGTTTCCTCTTTAAAAGGGTCTCCATGTGCCTTAGGCACATCTCTGATTGGGATCTGGAGTGCCCTTGTAAGTCCCTAGTATATGGTATACTATGTACCAAGGGCATAGGTACCTCAGAGGCCTGCCAGGGGCTGCAGCATATATTATGCCACCCCTGGTAGGCCATCCAAACTGACACCACAGGTCTGCTACTGCAGCCTGGGTAAGGTGGTGCATGCACCCCTTGCTGTGGTATAGGTTACCTATATCACTAAATGCATACACACATATAAACCTATAAGTCACTCCTAAGGCAGGCCTTATCAATCCTAAAGGCAGAGTGCATGGTTCCTATGTGAGAGGGTGCCCCTGCATGAGCAGGGCCCCTCTGCAGCGTTCGGAGACCATCTCTGATGCTGTTTGTAGTGCAGCCTGACCATATACTCTTAAACGCATTATATCCTCGCGGTAAAATGCTAACTATGGAATGGCTGCACCGAAACATGTCGTGTTTGGTGTCAAACATCTTGGAATACTACCCCCCGCCAATTCTGGCGGCGGGGGTAGCATTCCACCCTTCTAGAGGGAAAGGCATGTTAACTCTGACGAGTCCGGTAACTTCTTTCCAGAGCCCTGGCATCACAAAATGGATGCTGCTGCCACAGACACGAGTCTGGCCTCCTGCTGCTGGACGAAACTCCGGCAGGGGAGGCCTGGACAATAGGTTTCCTGTCCCAGGGAGGTGTGACCACCTCCCCAGACAGGACAATGTGTATTGGGGCTGGGCGGGAGCACTTTCGGGTGCTTTGAAGTCCTGCACTGGGGGCACATTTGGTGTCCCTGTGCATACCCCAGTTCAAACCGGATCAGGGGCTTGCAGCCCCTGCTTTGGCGCGAACTGGACAAAGGGAAAGGGGTGTAGCCACCCCTCTGCCCTGACCCACCCATAGGTGGGGCCACAGAGTAGTCCATCCCCTATTTTTAGAATAAAGGTAGGAACCCAGTCCTTAGGACTTTAGATTATACCTGGACGAAACTCTGACACGGAATCCTGGACCTTCGACGCTCTACTACAAGATTAGAGGACTGAAGAATCTCCCTTGGGGTCAAGGAGTGACTCCCCTGCTTGGCAGGCACCAAAGAAGCATCTGTCCGGTTCGCATCACTGAAGCTCCCGTCGGACGCCGAAGTCATCGCATCACCAGAGGTGGATTCTCAGACTTCCCCGAGGCTACCCTGAGTCCCCAGCAAAGCTGAGGCCCGTGGCTATCGTGGGTAACGTGAGACCGTGACCCCTGGACACCGAGCACATTTGCAAGTGCACCATCTTCTGGGTCTCCCAAGAAGTCGTGCTTTGGGCTCCGAGTAGCCCTAGCCTCCAGCACCACCTGCACCGAAGATCACTGGCCCCCACTCCACGAGTGTCCTGTAAGCCAGCTCCACGTGCGGCGTCACGAGGCTCCTTCGCGGTCGCTAGCCCGTTGGCTAGTAGCCCTTACCGAAGGCCAATCTTTTCTTTACTTGGCAGTCTGGTTGCTCCAGGCCTGCCCTCACTTACCCTTGCTGGGTGAGTTCCCCAGACCTTGCTGGTCTGCATCATCGACGATCTACATCTTACTCGAGACTTGCCGTTGCCAAGGCTTGTTGGGTCCAATCTGGTCGCCGACACCTCTGCACTCGACAGACATCGAGCAACAGCCCGAATCCTGCTCCTGGTCGCCGACAACGCCTCCCGGACCTCGTGGCTGAAGAGTCAAGACGACCGTCACCGAATCTGAAGCACTCGACATCGGTGGGCATCTGTCCATCGCCTCCCTGGTCACTGGCTAGTGACCCAGACTCTGTCCCCTCTGCTTTCAGGTTCTTCAGAACTCCGATCCACTCTTGGATCCACCCGGACACTTTTCTCCTGGTCGCCAGCAGCACTTTGCAGCAGATCGCCATAAGAACCGACGACGAAACCCGACCCCGAAAGGCACCTATGCACCCGGCTTCCCTGGGTGAGGTAACACGAGTACTCCGGTGCTCCCGTGGGTAGAGACTCTTCAAAGTCCTAGATCTCAAAGGGTTTTGTCCTAGTCCTCTTCTAAGTGTCCCTTTCCTCTATTTTCCCGATCCCGACTTTCTCCATAGAAGTTAACGGCGTATCGCGGTTGTGTATTTACACTGCACGCGTCTCCCGTGGGTCCCCTGTGTCACTACCTTGGGTGGTTCCTTGTGGTCCAAGCACTTCTAGAGGCTCTAGGCCTAGTGTCTAGTTCAGTCGTGGTTCGCATACCACTTTATTGGTATATGGTTTGGTACGCCCCTAGGGCCCAAACGTGTATTTGTGCTATTACTGTGATTTAAGATCTTATAACCTATGTACTTCGAACTCTAGCCTCATAAAGAGACTAGAGGGGTGTGTTTAGTAATAAATACATATATTTTGAATATATACCTGGTGTGGTGCTCTTTCATTTGGTCACTCAAGAGATTATAGACTGGTAAAACAAGCTGCTTTACATTCCTTCAAGACTTAGCCTGAAGGCTGCTCTCCACAGCTACCACTAGGATAGCTTTCAATAAGGTTGTCTTTAACCTACCTACCATAAGAGTCGATTTGGACTGGTGCAAGGTGCCCACTATAATTAGTGGACAGCATATGCCAGGCCAACTTCTCACACCGAACACCACTGCTCTGCCCTAAACACTGAAACACCACCTCAGCACGTCCCCCTACATTGCCCAAACACCACTGCACTGCCCAAAACCCTGAAACACCAGCCCCAGCACGACCCCCTACACTGCCCGAACACCACTGCACTGCCCTAA
This sequence comes from Calotriton arnoldi, assembly GCA_963921515.1. Lineage (NCBI taxonomy): Eukaryota > Metazoa > Chordata > Amphibia > Caudata > Salamandridae > Calotriton > Calotriton arnoldi. The sequence goes on from CAWUFW010002598.1 coordinate 1,869,102, forward strand.
ACCCTGAAACACTAGCCCCAGCACGACCCCCTACACTGCCCGAACACCACTGCACTGCCCTAAACCCTGAAACACCACCCCCAGCATGACCCCCTACCCTGCCCGAACACCACTGCACTGCCCTAAACCCTGAAACACCAGCCCCAGCACGACCCCCTACACTGCCCGAACACCACTGCACTGCCCTAAACTCTGAAACACCAGCCCCAGCATGACCCCCTACACTGCCCGAACACCACTGCACTGCCCAAAACCCTGAAACACCACCCCCAGCATGACCCCCTACACTGCCCGACCATCACTGCACTTCCCTAAACCCTGAAACACCAACCCCAGCACGACCCCCTACACTGCCCGAACACCACTGCACTGCCCTAAACCCTGAAACACCACCCCCTGCACGACCCCCTACACAGCCCGAACACCACTGCACTGCCCTAAACCCTGAAACACCACCCCCAGCACAACCCCCTACACTGCCCGAACACCACTGCACTGCCCTAAACCCTGAAACACCACCCCAGCACGACCCCCTACACTGCCCGAACACCACTGCACTGCCCTAAACCCTGAAACACCACCCCCTGCACGACCCCCTATGTGAGAAGTTGGCCTGGTATATGCTGTCCACTAATTATAGTGGGCACCTTGCACCAGTCCAAACAACCCCTTATTGGAGATAGGTTAAAGACAACCTTATTGAAAGCTATCCTAGTGGTAGCTATGGAGAGCAGCCTTCAGGCTAAGTCTTGAAGGAATGTAAAGCAGCTTGTTTTACCAGTCTATAATCTCTTGAGTGACCAAATGAAAGAGCACCACACCAGGTATATATTCAAAATATATGTATTTATTGCTAAACACACCCCTCTAGTCTCTTTATGAGGCTAGAGTTCGAAGTACATAAGTTATAAGATATTAATTCACAGTAATAGCACAAATACACGTTTGGGCCCTAGGGGCGTACCAAACCATATACCAATAAAGTGGTATGCGAACCACGACTGAACTAGACACTAGGCCTAGAGCCTCTAGAAGTGCTTGGACCACAAGGAACCACCCAAGGTAGTGACACAGGGGACCCACGGGAGACGCGTGCAGTGTAAATACACAACCGCGATACGCCGTTAACTTCTATGGAGAAAGTCGGGATCGGGAAAATAGAGGAAAGGGACACTTAAAAGAGGACTAGGACAAAACCCTTTGAGATCTAGGACTTTGAAGAGTCTCTACCCACGGGAGCACCGGAGTACTCGTGTTACCTCACCCAGGGAAGCCGGGTGCATAGGTGCCTTTCGGGGTCGGGTTTCGTCGTCGATTCGAATGGCGATCTGCTGCAAAGTGCTGCTGGCGGCCAAGAGAAAAGTGTCCGGGTGGATCCAAGAGTGGATCGGAGTTCTGGTGAACCTGAAAGCAGAGGGGACAGAGTCTGGGTCACTAGCCAGTGACCAGGAAGGCGATGGACAGATGCCCACCGATGTCGAGTGCTTCAGGTGCGTTGACAGTCGTCTTGACTCTTCAGCCACGAGGTCCGGGAGGCGTTGTCGGCGACCAGGAGCAGGATTCGGGCTGGTACTCGATGTCTGTCGAGTGCTGAGGTGTCGGCGACCGGATTGGACCCAACAAGCCTTGGCAACGGCAAGTCTCGAGTAAGATGTAGATCGTCGATGGTGCAGACCAGCAAGGTCTGTGGAACTCACCCAGCAAGGGTTGGTGAGGGCAGGCCTGGAGCAACCAGGATGCCAAGTAGGAAAAGGATTGGCCTTCGTTAAGGGCTACTAGCCAACGGGCTAGCGACCGCGAAGGAGCCTCGTGACGCCGCACGTGGATCTGGCTTACAGGACACTCGTGGAGTGGGGGCCAGTGATCTTCGGTGCAGGTGGTGCTGGAGGCTAGGGCTACTCGGAGCCCAAAGCACGACTTCTTGGGAGACCCAGAAGATGATGCACTTGCAAATGTGCTCGGTGTCCAGGGGTCACGGTCTCAAGTCACCCACGATAGCCACGGGCCTCAGCTTTGCTGGGGACTCAGGGTAGCCTCGGGGAAGTCTGAGAATCCACCTCTGGTGATGCGATGACTTCGGCGTCCGACGGGAGCTTCAGAAATGCGAACCGGACAGATGCTTCTTTGGTGCCTGCCAAGCAGGGGAGTCACTCCTTGACCCCAAGGGAGATTCTTCAGTCCTCTAATCTTGTCGTAGAGCGTCGAAGGTCCAGGATTCAGTTTCAGAGTTTCGTCCAGGTATAATCTAAAGTCCTAAGGACTGGGTTCCTACCTTTATTCTAAAAATAGGGGTTGGACTACTCTGTGGCCCCACCTATGGGTGGGTCAGGGCAGAGGGGTGGCTACACCCTTTTCCTTTGTCCAGTTCGCGCCAAAGCAGGGGCTGCAAGCCCCTGATCCGGTTTGAACTGGGGTATGCACAGGGACACCAAATGTGCCCCCAGTGCAGGACTTCAAAGCACCCGAAAGTGCTCCCGCCCAGCCCCAATACACATTATCCTGTCTGGGGAGGTGGTCACACCTCCCTGGGACAGGAAACCTATTGTCCAGGCCTCCCCTGCCGGAGTTTCGTCCAGCAGCAGGAGGCCAGACTCGTGTCTGTGGCAGCAGCATCCATTTTGTGATGCCAGGGCTCTGGAAAGAAGTTACCGGACTCGTCAGAGTTAACATGTCTTTCCCTCTAGAAGGGTGGAATGCTACCCCCGCCGCCAGGATTGGCGGGGGGTAGTATTCCAAGATGTTTGACACCAAACACGACATGTTTAGGTGCAGCCATTCCAAAGTTAGCATTTTACCGCGAGGATATAATGCGCTTAAGAGTATATGGTCAGGCTGCACTACAAACAGCATCAGAGATGGTCTCCGAACGCTGCAGAGGGGCCCTGCTCATGCAGGGGCACCCTCTCACATAGGAACCATGCACTCTGCCTTTAGGATTGATAAGGCCTGCCTTAGGAGTGACTTATAGGTTTCTATGTGTGTATGTATTTCGTGATATAGGTAACCTACATCACAGTAAGGGGTGCATGCACCACCTTACCCAGGCTGCAGTAGCAGACCTGTGGTGTCAGTTTGGATGGCCTTCCAGGGGTGGCATAATACATGCTGCAGCCCCTGGCAGGCCTCTGAGGTACCTATGCCCTTGGTACATAGTATACCATATACTAGGGACTTATAAGGGCACTCCAGATCCCAATCAGTGATGTGCCTAAGGCACATGGAAACCATTTTAGAGAGGAAGCAGCTAGGCTGGGGTTCTGATTAGCAGGGCCCCAGCCAGACTAATGTCGAAAAACAGTGAAGCATCAGCAAAAAGTGGGGGTACCCATGTGAAGCAGATCCTACTCTCCTACACAACCCCCCCCAAACGTAGGGACATTAAACTAACCTTGCCCAGTTAAGTCTTCATGTTCTAAGTGGAAATACCTAGAGAGTCCATCTGCATTCGCATGGTTACTCCCAGGCCTATGTTCCACTGTAAAGTCCATCCCCTGTAGGGAAATGGACCACCTAAGCAGTTTGGGGTTTTCACCCTTCATTTGTTTTAGCCATAAGAGGGGCTTATGGTCTGTCTGAACCAGGAAGTGTGTACCAAACAAGTATGGCCTCAACTTCTTCAGAGCCCAGACCACAGCAAAGGCCTCCCTCTCTATGGCTGACCAACGTTTCTCTCTAGGGGTCAGCCTTCTGCTAATAAAAGCTACTGGCTGATCCTGACCTTCTTCATTCAATTGTGACAGTACAGCCCCTACCCCCAATTCAGATGCATCAGTTTGAACAATGAACTTCTTGGAGTAATCAGGACTCTGCAGAATTGGAGCAGTGCACATGGCCTGCTTGAGGTCATCAAATGCCTTTTGACAGCTAACTGTCCACTGAACCTTTTTGGGCATTTTCTTAGAAGTTAAGTCATTCAAGGGTGTCACTATTGATCCATACCCCTTGACAAATCTCCTATAGTACCCAGTCAGGCCTAAGAAGGCTCTCACCTGAGTCTGGGTAGTGGGAGCAGTCCAGTCCATGATGGTCTGGATCTTGCTCTGCAAAGGTTGAACCTGGCCTCCACCCACAAGGTGGCCCAGGTACACAACCTGACTCTGCCCTATCTGGCACTTAGTGGCCTTGATAGTCAGGCCTGCCTTTTGCAGGGCCTGTAAAACATTCCTGAGGTGGACCAGGTGATCCTCCCAGGTGGAGCTAAAGACAGCAATATCATCTAGATAAGCTGCACTATAGGCTTCCAGTCCTGTGAGAACTGTATTCACCAACCTCTGGAAAGTGGCAGGTGCATTTTTCAGACCAAAGGGCATTACCACAAATTGATAATGCCCACTAGGGGTTGAAAATGCTGTTTTGGGCTTTGCAGTATCAGCTAGTCTGATCTGCCAGTAGCCAGCTGTTAGGTCAAATGTGCTGAGATATTTGGCAGAGGCCAAAGTATCTATGAGCTCATCTGCCCTGGGTATTGGATGGGCATCAGTCCTAGTGACTGCATTGAGACCCCTGTAGTCTACACAAAACCTCATCTCTCTTTTTCCACCACTGGTGTGAGGTTTCGGTACTAGGACTACTGGACTAGCCCAAGGGCTATCTGAGGGCTCAATTACTCCCAATTCCAACATTTTCTGGACTTCAGTCCTGATACAGTCCCTGACATGGTCAGGTTGCCTATAAATCTTGTTTTTAATAGGCAGACTGTCCCCAGTGTCCACTTCATGAGTGCACCAGGTGGTCTGACTGGGTGTCAGTGAAAACATATGTCGAAACTGATTGAGGACTTGCCTGCAATCAGTTTGTTGCTGGGTAGTGAGGCTGCCTGCCAAGGCTACACCATCAACTGACCCATCGTCAGGGTTCTGTGAGAGCAGGTCAGGGAGTGGGTCACTCTCTTCCTCCTGCCCTTCATCAGTAGCCATGAGCAAGCCCATGTCTGCCCTGTCCACATATGGTTTTAACCTGTTGACATGGAGAACCCTGTGGGGACTCCTGGGTGTTCCTAGGTCCACTAAATAAGTGACCTCACCCTTCTGCTCAACAATAGTGTGGGGTCCACTCCATTTATCTTGGAGAGCTGCTGGGGCCACTGGCTCCAACACCCACACCTTCTGTCCTGGCTGGTAAACAGTCAGAACAGCCTTTTGGTCATGCCAGGCCTTTTGAAGTTCCTGGCTAGCCTCAAGGTTTTTGGTTGCCTTTTTCATGTACTCAGCCATCCTGGAGCGGAGACCAAGTACATAGTCCACTATATCTTGCTTTGGGGGCTTGAGAGGTAACTCCCATCCTTCCTTCACCAAGCACAGTGGACCCCTCACAGGGTGGCCAAACAGAAGTTCAAAAGGGCTGTAACCAACCCCTTCTGAGGCACCTCCCTATATGCGAATAAAAGGCAGGGCAAGAGTATGTCCCATCTACGCCTAAGCTTTTCTGGGAGCCCTTTAATCATGCCCTTCAAGGTTTTGTTGAATCTCTCAACTAAACCATTGCATTGTGGGTGATAGGGTGTGGTGAACTTATAAGTCACTCCACACTCCTTCCACATTGCTTTCAAGTACCCAGACATGAAGTTAGCACCCCTGTCTGAGACTACCTCCTTAGGAAAGCCCACTCTTGAGAAGATTCCCAGGAGGGCCCTTGCCACCACAGGTGCTGTAGTGGTCCTGAGGGGAATAGCTTCTGGGTACCTGGTGGCATGATCCACTACCACCAGGATAAACCTGTGCCCAGAGGCTGTTTGGGGATCCATGGGACCAACAATGTCAATCCCTACCCTTTCAAAGGGCACCCCCACCACAGGTAGTGGTATCAGGGGGCCTTTGTAGTGCCACCTGCTTTGCCACTGGCTTGGCAGGTTACACAGGAGCGACAAAACTCCTTACTGTCTTCAGACATGTGGGGCCAGTGAAAGTGAGGGACAATTCTGTCCCAAGTCTTGTTCTGGCCCAGGTGACCTGCTAAGGGAATATCATGGGCTAGGGTCAATAGGAAGCCCCTGAACTTCAAAGGTATTACCAACCTCCTGGTAGCACCAGGCTTGGGGTCTCTACTCTCTGAGTACAGGAGTCCATCATCCCAATACACTGTATGGGGACCACTAGCTTTCCCAGCAGCCTCAGCAGCAGCTTGCTGTCTGAGGGGTTCAAGGGAGGGGCAGCTCTGCTGCTCCTGGCTCAGATCTGCCCTAGAAGGTCCCCCTGTCCCCAAGAACTCAACCTGGTCAGGTTCAAGTTCCTCTGGGACAGTTCCTTCTTCAGGGCTGAGATCATCCCCCTCAAGGGACTGATCTTCCTCCTGAGCCAAGGGGGAAGGCACTGCCTTAACCCTACTACTCCTCCTCTTGGAAGGCACTTGGTCCATTCTTCCAGAATCCAAGGCCTGTTCAGTGCTAGACATTTTGGCTTGTGACCTGGTCACAGCAAACACATCTGCAGGGATCCCCAGCATTTCTGCATGGGTCCTGAGCTCCACTTCTGCCCAAGCAGAAGTCTCTAAGTCATTGCCAAGCAAGCATTCGACTGGTAGGTTTGCACTTACCACAACCTTCTTAAGGCCAGTTACCCCTCCCCAGGAGAAGTTAACAACTGCCAGAGTATGGTCTGTTCTGACATTGCTAGCATTGGTCACTTGGTACATCTCACCAAGCATAACTTGCCCAGGTAGCACAAGGTCTTGTGTCACCATTGTGACACTTGCCCCTGTGTCCCTAAATGCCAAAGCCTCTCGTCCATTGATTAAAGGCTGTTGTCTGTACTTGCCCAGATTACTGGGACTCACAGTGGAGGTCACATCCATGCCTCCATCACAGACTAACACAGCCTGAGTCAGCTCTCTGACTAAGTCAGAGCCCAACTCAGTTCCCAGGGTGAACCCTACTAAACCCTTTGCTGGAGCACTTCCACCAACTGTACTAGGGGGAACAGGTGCCTTAGGGGCATTGGTGGGTGCTGGACTGGAGTCTTTGGACTTGGTGCAATCACTGGTCCAGTGGGTCTTTTGCTTACAGACCTTGCACCATGGTTTTCTTTGGCCTTTACCCTTGGTAGACTGGGAATCCCCACCAGAAGAAGATTTTTGGGGGCCTGATGAAGACTTTTGATCTTTACCCTTCTCCCCACCCTTGTCAGAGTTCTTAGCATCTTGCTTCTTGGTTTCCCCACCTTGGTTCTGTACCTTCTGCTTCACCCTGGTCCTGACCCATTTGTCTGCCTTCTTTCCCAATTCTTGGGGAGAGGTCAGATCAGAGTCTACCAGGTATTGATGCAACAGCTGATTTTGACAGTTATTAAGAATCTGCTCCCTCATTATCAGATTATACAATCCTGAGAAGTCACACACCTTACTGCCCATCAACCAGCCTTCCAGAGCCTTGGCAGAACAATCCACATAGTCTACCCAGTCTTGAGTCTGTGCTTTTTGGGTGTCTCTGAACTTCAACCTGTACTGTTCAGTGGTTAGGCCAAACCCATCAATAAGAGCACTCTTCAAGACCTTGTAATTGTCAGCATCCTCCTCTCTAACAGTGAGGAGCTTATCTCTACCTTTGTCAGCAAAGGAGAGCCACAAGATTGCTGCCCACTGCTCCTGAGGGACCTTCTGTACTTTACAGGCCCTCTCTAAAGCAGTTATCCATTTGTGGATATCATCCCCACTCTGGTAGGGAGGGACAATCTTGCTCAGGTTCCTATGGTCATAGGACCTTTCCCTGTCTCTAGGGACATGGTTGCCACCATGGGACTCTAGTCCCAACTTTCTTCTCTCTCTAAGGAGATCTAGGGATTCTCTATCTAAAGCCAATTGCTTTTTTCTGAGTTCCAGCTGAGTTTCCTCATACTGGACTAGCCTCTTTCTTCTCTCATGAGAGGATTCCCTCCTATGAGATGAGACAGAGCTCCCTATAGAGGTGCCAGAGTGGTTAGACTCCTGAGAAGGAGACCTAGACCTTCTGGGCACACTCTTAATCCTTCCTGGGGGGACAAAGAGGGCATCATCTTGATCATCCTCATCATCATCCACAGGAGGGATTTGGTTTTCCAGGTCAGGGTCATTGTCACCCTCCTGGCCAGTTTCAGAGGGGGGCTGGGGGTACTGGTACCCCTAGCATCCTCCTCTTCTCCTGCCCCACCCTCAGCTCCTACCCCTTCAGTCCCTACAGGCTTACTAAGGTCATAAGCCACCAACAACTCCTTGAGGTGTTGGGTGGTGGGGCTTTGGCCTGTCCTTATTTTTCTCAAGTTACATAAAGCTCTCAATTCCAAGAATGGGAGTGTATCATACTTGGAGGGTGGAAGCTCAATGGCTTCCTGCAAGGATTCTTTGGATCCTGCCCTTAAAGACATTACTAGTGTGGTGTGGTGTATGCACTACCTACTCTAGTGTGGCCTACTAAACTCTCTTGAGTTGTAGAAAGGGTTGTGCTATCCCTTAACACACAACTCTAAGTTCAGTAGAACTTACTGTTATTCTAAGCTTAAATTATATGTACCTTAGGTACCTTTAGTGGTTTTCAGTTGATCAATTCAATTGAGATTATCTGGTAAAACAATAGCAAGCTGGAATCCCACACGCTGCACACCAATGTGAGAAGTTGGCCTGGTATATGCTGTCCACTAATTATAGTGGGCACCTTGCACCAGTCCAAACAACCCCTTATTGGAGATAGGTTAAAGACAACCTTATTGAAAGCTATCCTAGTGGTAGCTATGGAGAGCAGCCTTCAGGCTAAGTCTTGAAGGAATGTAAAGCAGCTTGTTTTACCAGTCTATAATCTCTTGAGTGATCAAATGAAAGAGCACCACACCAGGTATATATTCAAAATATATGTATTTATTGCTAAACACACCCCTCTAGTCTCTTTATGAGGCTAGAGTTCGAAGTACATAAGTTATAAGATATTAAATCACAGTAATAGCACAAATACACGTTTGGGCCCTAGGGGCGTACCAAACCATATACCAATAAAGTGGTATGCGAACCACGACTGAACTAGACACTAGGCCTAGAGCCTCTAGAAGTGCTTGGACCACAAGGAACCACCCAAGGTAGTGACACAGGGGACCCACGGGAGACGCGTGCAGTGTAAATACACAACCGCGATACGCCGTTAACTTCTATGGAGAAAGTCGGGATCGGGAAAATAGAGGAAAGGGACACTTAAAAGAGGACTAGGACAAAACCCTTTGAGATCTAGGACTTTGAAGAGTCTCTACCCACGGGAGCACCGGAGTACTCGTGTTACCTCACCCAGGGAAGCCGGGTGCATAGGTGCCTTTCGGGGTCGGGTTTCGTCGTCGATTCGAATGGCGATCTGCTGCAAAGTGCTGCTGGCGGCCAAGAGAAAAGTGTCCGGGTGGATCCAAGAGTGGATCGGAGTTCTGGTGAACCTGAAAGCAGAGGGGACAGAGTCTGGGTCACTAGCCAGTGACCAGGAAGGCGATGGACAGATGCCCACCGATGTCGAGTGCTTCAGGTGCGTTGACGGTCGTCTTGACTCTTCAGCCACGAGGTCCGGGAGGCGTTGTCGGCGACCAGGAGCAGGATTCGGGCTGGTACTCGATGTCTGTCGAGTGCTGAGGTGTCGGCGACCGGATTGGACCCAACAAGCCTTGGCAACGGCAAGTCTTGAGTAAGATGTAGATCGTCGATGGTGCAGACCAGCAAGGTCTGTGGAACTCACCCAGCAAGGGTAAGTGAGGGCAGGCCTGGAGCAACCAGGATGCCAAGTAAGAAAAGGATTGGCCTTCGTTAAGGGCTACTAGCCAACGGGCTAGCGACCGCGAAGGAGCCTCGTGACACCGCACGTGGATCTGGCTTACAGGACACTCGTGGAGTGGGGGCCAGTGATCTTCGGTGCAGGTGGTGCTGGAGGCTAGGGCTACTCGGAGCCCAAAGCACGACTTCTTGGGAGACCCAGAAGATGATGCACTTGCAAGTGTGCTCGGTGTCCAGGGGTCACGGTCTCAAGTCACCCACGATAGCCACGGGCCTCAGCTTTGCTGGGGACTCAGGGTAGCCTCGGGGAAGTCTGAGAATCCACCTCTGGTGATGCGATGACTTCGGCGTCCGACGGGAGCTTCAGAAATGCGAACCGGACAGATGCTTCTTTGGTGCCTGCCAAGCAGGGGAGTCACTCCTTGACCCCAAGGGAGATTCTTCAGTCCTCTAATCTTGTCGTAGAGCGTCGAAGGTCCAGGATTCAGTTTCAGAGTTTCGTCCAGGTATAATCTAAAGTCCTAAGGACTGGGTTCCTACCTTTATTCTAAAAATAGGGGTTGGACTACTCTGTGGCCCCACCTATGGGTGGGTCAGGGCAGAGGGGTGGCTACACCCCTTTCCCTTTGTCCAGTTCGCGCCAAAGCAGGGGCTGCAAGCCCCTGATCCGGTTTGAACTGGGGTATGCACAGGGACACCAAATGTGCCCCCAGTGCAGGACTTCAAAGCACCCGAAAGTGCTCCCGCCCAGCCCCAATACACATTATCCTGTCTGGGGAGGTGGTCACACCTCCCTGGGACAGGAAACCTATTGTCCAGGCCTCCCCTGCCGGAGTTTCGTCCAGCAGCAGGAGGCCAGACTCGTGTCTGTGGCAGCAGCATCCATTTTGTGATGCCAGGGCTCTGGAAAGAAGTTACCGGACTCGTCAGAGTTAACATGTCTTTCCCTCTAGAAGGGTGGAATGCTACCCCCGCCGCCAGGATTGGCGGGGGGGTAGTATTCCAAGATGTTTGACACCAAACACGACATGTTTAGGTGCAGCCATTCCAAAGTTAGCATTTTACCGCGAGGATATAATGCGCTTAAGAGTATATGGTCAGGCTGCACTACAAACAGCATCAGAGATGGTCTCCGAACGCTGCAGAGGGGCCCTGCTCATGCAGGGGCACCCTCTCACATAGGAACCATGCACTCTGCCTTTAGGATTGATAAGGCCTGCCTTAGGAGTGACTTATAGGTTTATATGTGTGTATGCATTTAGTGATATAGGTAACCTATACCACAGCAAGGGGTGCATGCACCACCTTACCCAGGCTGCAGTAGCAGACCTGTGGTGTCAGTTTGGATGGCCTACCAGGGGTGGCATAATATATGCTGCAGCCCCTGGCAGGCCTCTGAGGTACCTATGCCCTTGGTACATAGTATACCATATACTAGGGACTTATAAGGGCACTCCAGATCCCAATCAGTGATGTGCCTAAGGCACATGGAAACCATTTTAGAGAGGAAGCAGCTAGGCTGGGGTTCTGATTAGCAGGGCCCCAGCCAGACTAATGTCGAAAAACAGTGAAGCATCAGCAAAAAGTGGGGGTACCCATGTGAAGCAGATCCTACTCTCCTACACCCTACACTGCCCGAACACCACTGGACTGCCCTAAACCCTGAAACACCACCCCCAGCACGACCCCCTACACTGCCCGAACACCACTGCACTGCCCTAAACCCTGAAACACTACCCCCAGCACGACCCCCTACACTGCCCGAACACCACTGCACTGCCCTAAACCCTGAAACATCCCCCCAGCAAGACCCCCTACATTGGCTGAACACCACTGCACTGCCCTAAACCCTGAAACACCACCCCCAGCAAGACCCCCTATACTGCCCGAACACCACTGCACTGCCCTAAACCCTGAAACACCACCCCCAGCACGACCCCCTACACTGCCCGAACACCACTGCACTGCCCTAAACCCTGAAACACCACCCCCAGCAAGACCCCCTACACTGCCCGAACACCACTGCACTGCCCTAAACCCTGAAACACCAGCCCCAGCAAGACCCCCTACACTGACCGAACACCACTGCCCTAAACCCTGAAACACCACCCCCAGCAAGACCCCCTACACTGCCCGAACACCACTACATTGCCCTAAACCCTGAAACACCACCCCTGCATGACCCCCTACACTGCCCGAACACCACTGCACTGCCCTAAACCCTAAAACACCACCCCCAGCACGACCCCTTACACTGCCCGAACACCACTCCACTGCCCTAAACACTAAACACCACCCCCAGCACTACCCCCTACTCTGCCCGAACACCACTGCTCTGCCCTAAACCCTAAAACACTACCCCCAGCACGATCCCCTACACTGCCCGAACACCACTGCTCTGTCCTAAACACTGAAACACCACCCCAGCACGTCCCCCTACATTGCCCGAACACCACTGCACTGCCCAAAACCCTGAAACACCAGCCCCAGCACGACCCCCTACACTGCCCGAACACCACTGCACTGCCCTAAACCCTGAAACACTAGCCCCAGCACGACCCCCTACACTGCCCGAACACCACTGCACTGCCCTAAACCCTGAAACACCAGCCCCAGCATGACCCCCTACCCTGCCCGAACACCACTGCACTGCCCTAAACCCTGAAACCCCAGCCACAGCATGACCCCCTACACTGCCCGAACTCCACTGCACTGCCCTAAACCCTGAAACACCAGCCCCAGCACGACCCCCTACACTGCCCGAACACCACTGCACTGCCCTAAACCCTGAAACACCACCCCCAGCACAACCCCTACACTGCCTGACCATCACTGCACTGCCCTAAACCCTAAAACACCACCCCCAGCACAACCCCCTACACTGCCCGAACACCACTGCACTGCCCTAAACCCTGAAACACCACCCCCAGCACGACCCCCTACACTGCCCGAACACCACTGCACTGCCCTAAACCCTGAAACACCACCCCTGCACGACCCCCTACACAGCCCGAACACCACTGCACTGCCCTAAACCCTGAAACACCACCCCCAGCACGACCCCCTACACTGCCCGAACACCACTGCACTGCCCTAAACCCTGAAACACCACCCCCAGCACGACCCCCTACACTGCCCGAACACCACTGCACTGCCCTAAACCTTGAAACACCACCCCCTGCACGACCCCCTACACTGCCCGAACACCACTGCACCTAAACCCTGAAACACCACCCCAGCAAGACCCCCTATACTGCCCAAACACCACTGCACTGCCCTAAACCCTGAAACACCACCCCCTGCACGACCCCCTACACAGCCCGAACACCACTGCACTGCCCTAAACCCTGAAACACCACCCCCAGCACGACCCCCTACACTACCCGAACACCACTGCACTGCCCTAAACCCTGAAACACTACCCCCAGCATGACCCCCTACACTGCCCGAACACCACTGCACTGCCCTAAACCTTGAAACACCACCCCCTGCATGACCCCCTACACTGCCCGAACACCACTGCCCTAAACCCTGAAACACCACCCCCGCAATACCCCCTATACTGCCCGAACACCACTGCACTGCCCTAAACCCTGAAACACCACCCCCAGCACGACCCCCTACACTGCCCGAACACCGCTGCTCTGCCCTATACCCTGAAACACCAGCCCCAGCACGACCCCCTACACTGCCCGAACACCACTGCAATGCCCTAAACCCTGAAACACCAGCCCCAGCAAGACCCCCTACACTGCCCGAACACCACTGCACTGCCCTAAACCCTGAAACACCAGCCCCAACAAGACCCCCTACAGTGCCCGAACACCACTGCACTGCGCTAAACCCTGAAACACCAGCCCCAGCATGACCCCCTACACTGCCCGAACACCACTGCACTGCCCTAAACCCTGAAACACCACTCCCAGCACGACCCCCTACACTGCCCGAACACCACTGCACTGCCCTAAACCCTGAAACACCAGCCCCAGCACGACCCCCAACACTGCCCGAACACCACTGCACTGCCCTAAACCCTGAAACACCAGCCCCAGCAAGACCCCCTACACTGCCCGAACACCACTGCACTGCCCTAAACCCTCAAACACCACCCCCAGCAAGACCCCCTACACTGCCAGAATACCACTGCCCTAAACCCTGAAACACCACCCCCAGCAAGACCTCCTACACTGCCCGAATACCACTGCACTGCCCTAAACCCTGAAACACCCCCCCTGCACGACCCCCTACACTACCTGAACACCACTGCACTGCCCTAAACCCTGAAACACCACCCCCTGCACGACCCCCTACACTGCCCGAACACCACTGCACTGCCCTAAACCCTGAAACACCACCCCCAGCACGACCCCCTACACTTGCCGAACACCACTGCACTGCCCTAAACCCTAAACACCACTCCCAGCACGACCCCCTACTCTGCCCGAAAACCAGTGCTCTGCCCTAAACCCTAAAACACTACCCCCAGCACAAACCCCTACACTGCCCGAACACCACTGCTCTGCCCTAAACCCTAAAACACCACCCCCAGCACTTCCCCCTACATTGCCCGAACACCACTGCACTGCCCAAACCCTGAAACACTACCCCCAGCACGACCCCCTACACTGCCCGAACACCACTGCACTGCTCAAAACCCTGAAACACTAGCCCCAGCATGACCCCCTACACTGCCTGAACACCACTGCACTGCACTAAACCCTGAAACACCACCCCCAGCAAGTCCCCCTACACTGCCCGAACACCACTGCACTGCCCTAAACCCTGAAACACCAGCCCCAGCACGACCCCCTATACTGCCCGAACACCACTGCACTGCCCTAAACCCTGAAATACCAGCCCCAGCACGACCCCCTACACTGCCCGAACACCACTGCACTGCCCTAAACCCTGAAACACCAGTCCCAGCACGACCCCTACACTGCCCGAATACCACTGCACTGCCCTAAACCCTGAAACACCAACCCCAGCACGACCCCCTACACTGCCCGAACACCACTGCACTGCCCAAAACCCTGAAACACCAGCCCCAGCACGACCCCCTACACTGCCCGAACACCACTGCAGTGCCCTATACCCTGAAACACCACCCCCTGCACGACCCCCTACACTGCCCGAACACCACTGCACTAAACCCTGAAACACCACCCCCTGCACCACCCCCTAGACTGCCCGAACACCACTGCACGGCCCTAAACCCTGAAACACCACCCCCAGCACGACCCCCTACACTTCCCGAACACCACTGCACTGCCCTAAACCCTGAAACAACACAACCCTGCACGACCCCCTACACTGCCCGAACACCATTGCACTACCCTAAACCCTAAAATACTACCCCCAGCAGTACCCACTATACTGCCCGAACACCACTGCACTGCCCTAAACCCTGAAACACCACCCCCTGCACAACCCCCTACACTGTCCAAACACCACTGCACTGCCCTAAACCCTGAAACACCACCCCCTGCACGACACCCTACACTGCCCGAACACCACTGCACTGCCCTAAACCCTGAAACACCCCCCCAGCACGACCCCTACACTACCCAAACACCACTGCACTGCCCTAAACCCTAAAACACTCCCCCCAGCACGACCCCTACACTACCCGAACACCACTGCACTGCCCTAAACCCTAAAACACTCCTCCCAGCACGACCCCCTACACTACCCAAACACCACTGCACTGCCCTAAACCCTAAAACACCCCCCCCAGCACGACCCCCTACACTACCCGAACACACTGCACTGCCCTAAACCCTAAAACACCACCCCCAGCACGACCCCCTACACTACCCATACACCAATGCACTTCCCTAAACCCTAAAACACTACCCCCGCACGACCCCCTACACTACCCAAACACCAATGCACTACCCTAAACCCTAAAACACTACCCCCCGCACGACCCCCTACACTACCCAAAGACCACTGCACTACCCTAAACCCTAAAACACTACCCCCCGCACGACCCCCTACACTACCCAAAGACCACTGCACTACCCTAAACCCTAAAACACGACCCCCAGCACGACCCCTTACACTACCCAAACAACACTGCACTACTCTAAACCCTAAAACACTACCCCCAGCAGTACCCCTACACTACTCAAACACTACTGCACTACCCTAAACCCTAAAACACTACCCCCAGCAGTACCCCCTACACTACCCAAACACCATTGCACTACCCTAAACCCTAAAATACTACCCCCAGCAGTACCCCCTACACTACCCAAACACCACTGCACTACCCTAAACCCTAAAACACTACCCCCAGCAGTACCCCCTATACTACCCAAACACCACTGCACTACCCTAAACCCTAAAACACTGCCCCCAGCCGTACCCCCTACACTACCCAAACACCGCTGCACTACCCTGAACCCTAAACCACTACCCCCAGCACGACCCCCTACACTACCCAAATACCACTGCACTACCCTAAACCCTAAAACACTACCCCCAGCACGACCCCCTACACTACCCAAACATGACTGCACTACCCTAAACCCTAAAACACTCCCCCAGCACGACTCCCTACACTACCCAAACACCACTGCACTACCCTAAATCCTAAATCTACCCCCAGCATGACCCCTACACTACCCAAACACCACTGCACTACCCTAAACCCTAAATCTACCCCCAGCACGACCCCCTACACTACCCAAACACCACTGCACTACCCTAAACCCTAAGTCTATCCTCAGCACGACCCCCTACACTACCCAAACACCACTGCACTACCCTAAACCCTAAAACACTACCCCCAGCACGACCCCATACACTACACCAACACCACTGCACTGCCCTAAACCCTGAAACACCACCCCCAGCAAGACCCCCTACACTGCCCGAATACCACTGCACTGCCCTAAACCCTGAAACATCCCCCCAGCACGACCCCCTATACTACCTGAACACCACTGCACTGCCCTAAACCCTGAAACACCACCCCCTGCACGACCCCCTACACTGCCCGAACACCACTGCACTGCCCTAAACCCTGAAACACCACCCCCAGCACGACCCCCTACACTTGCCCGAACACCACTGCACTGCCCTAAACCCTGAAACACCACCCCCAGCACGACCCCCTACTCTGCCCGAACACCAGTGCTCTGCACTAATCCCTAAAACACTACCCCCAGCACAAACCCCTACACTGCCCGAACACCACTGCTCTGCCCTATACCCTAAAACACCACCCCCAGCACTTCCCCCTACACTGCCCGAACACCACTGCACTGCCCAAACCCCTGAAACACTACCCCCAGCACGACCCCCTACACTGCCCGAACACCACTGCACTGCCCTAAACCCTGAAACACCAGCCCCAGCACGACCCCCAACACTGCCTGAACACCACTGCACTGCCCTAAACCCTGAAACACCAGCCCCAGCAAGACCCCCTACACTGCCCGAACACCACTGCACTGCCCTAAACCCTCAAACACCACCCCCAGCAAGACCCCCTACACTGCCCGAATACCACTGCCCTAAACCCTGAAACACCACCCCCAGCAAGACCCCCTACACTGCCCGAATACCACTGCACTGCCCTAAACCCTGAAACACCCCCTGCACGACCCCCTACACTACCTGAACACCACTGCACTGCCCTAAACCCTGAAACACCACCCCCTGCACGACCCCCTACACTGCCCGAACACCACTGCACTGCCCTAAACCCTGAAACACCACCCCCAGCACGACCCCCTACACTTGCCGAACACCACAGCACTGCCCTAAACCCTAAACACCACCCCCAGCACGACCCCTTACTCTGCCCGAAAACCAGTGCTCTGCCCTAAACCCTAAAACACTACCCCCAGCACGAACCCCTACACTGCCCGAACACCACTGCTCTGCCCTAAACCCTAAAACACCACCCCCAGCACTTCCCCCTACATTGCCCGAACACCACTGCACTGCCCAAACCCCTGAAACACTACCCCCAGCACGACCCCCTACACTGCCTGAACACCACTGCACTGCTCAAAACCCTGAAACACTAGCCCCAGCATGACCCCCTACACTGCCTGAACACCACTGCACTGCACAAAACCCTGAAACACCACCCCCAGCAAGACCCCCTACACTGCCCGAACACCACTGCACTGCCCTAAACCCTGAAACACCAGCCCCAGCACGACCCCCTACACTGCCCGAACACCACTGCACTGCCCTAAACCCTGAAACACCAGCCCCAGCACGACCCCCTACACTGCCCGAACACCACTGCACTGCCCTAAACCCTCAAACACCACCCCCAGCAAGACCCCCTACACTGCCCGAATACCACTGCCCTAAACCCTGAAACACCACCCCCAGCAAGACCCCCTACACTGCCCGAATACCACTGCACTGCCCTAAACCCTGAAACACCCCCCCTGCACGACCCCCTACACTACCTGAACACCACTGCACTGCCCTAAACCCTGAAACACCACCCCCTGCACGACCCCCTACACTGCCCGAACACCACTGCACTGCCCTAAACCCTGAAACACCACCCCCAGCACAACCCCCTACACTTGCCAAACACCACTGCACTGCCCTAAACCCTAAACACCACCCCCAGCACGACCCCCTACTCTGCCCGAAAACCAGTGCTCTGCCCTAAACCCTAAAACACTACCCCCAGCACGAACCCCTACACTGCCCGAACACCACTGCTCTGCCCTAAACCCTAAAACACCACCCCCAGCACTTCCCCCTACATTGCCCGAACACCACTGCACTGCCCAAACCCCTGAAACACTACCCCCAGCACGACCCCCTACACTGCCCGAACACCACTGCACTGCTCAAAACCCTGAAACACTAGCCCCAGCATGACCCCCTACACTGCCTGAACACCACTGCACTGCACTAAACCCTGAAACACCACCCCCAGCAAGACCCCCTACACTGCCCGAACACCACTGCACTGCCCTAAACCCTGAAACACCAGCCCCAGCACGACCCCCTACACTGCCCGAACACCACTGCACTGCCCTAAACCCTGAAACACCAGCCCCAGCACGACCCCCTACACTGCCCGAACACCACTGCACTGCCCTAAACCCTGAAACACCAGCCCCAGCACGACCCCCTACACTGCCCGAACACCACTGCACTGCCCTAAACCCTGAAACACTAACCCCAGCACGACCCCCTACACTGCCCGAACACCACTGTACTGCCCAAAACCCTGAAACACCAGCCCCAGCACGAACCCCTACTCTGCCCGAACACCACTGCACTGCCCTATACCCTGAAACACCACCCCCTGCACGACCCCCTACACTGCCCGAACACCACTGCACTGCCCTAAACCCTGAAACACCACCCCCTGCACCACCCCCTACACTGCCCGAACACCACTGCACTGCCCTAAACCCTGAAACACCACCCCCTGCACCACCCCTAACACTGCCCGAACACCACTGCACTGCCCTAAACCCTGAAACACCACCCCCAGCACGACGCCCTACACTTCCCGAACACCACTGCACTGCCCTAAACCCTGAAAACACAACACAACCCTGCACGACCCCCTACACTGCCCGAACACCATTGCACTACCCTAAACCCTAAAATACTACCCCCAGCAGTACCCCCTATACTGCCCGAACACCACTGCACTGCCCTAAACCCTGAAACACCACCCCCTGCACAACCCCCTACACTGCCCGAACACCACTGCACTGCCCTAAACCCTGAAACACCACCCCCTGCACGACACCCTACACTGCCCGAACACCACTGCACTGCCCTAAACCCTGAAACACCACCCCCAGCACGACCCCCTACACTGCCCAAACACCACTGCACTGCCCTAAACCCTAAAACACTCCCCCCAGCACGACCCCCTACACTACCCGAACACCACTGCATTGCCCTAAACCCTAAAACACCCCCCCAGCACGACCCCCTACACTACCCGAACACACTGCACTGCCCTAAACCCTAAAACACTCCCCCAGCACGACCCCCTACACTACCCATACACCAATGCACTACCCTAAACCCTAAAACACTACCCCCCGCACGACCCCCTACACTACCCAAACACCAATGCACTACCCTAAACCCTAAAACACTACCCCCCGCACGACCCCCTACACTACCCAAAGACCACTGCACTACCCTAAACCCTAAAACACTATCCCCCGCACGACCCCCTACACTAACCAAAGACCACTGCACTACCCTAAACCCTAAAACACGACCCCCAGCACAACCCCCTACACTACCCAAACACCACTGCACTACCCTAAACCCTAAAACACTACCCCCAGCAGTACCCCTACACTACCCAAACACCACTGCACTACCCTAAACCCTAAAACACTACCCCCAGCAGTACCCCCTACACTACCCAAACACCATTGCACTACCCTAAACCCTAAAATACTACCCCCAGCAGTACCCCCTACACTACCCAAACACCACTGCACTACCCTAAACCCTAAAACACTACCCCCAGCAGTACCCCCTACACTACCCAAACACCACTGCACTACCCTAAACCCTAAAACACTGCCCCCAGCCGTACCCCCTACACTACCCAAACACCACTGCACTACCCTGAACCCTAAACCACTACCCCCAGCACGACCCCCTACACTACCCAAATACCACTGCACTACCCTAAACCCTAAAACACTACCCCCAGCACGACCCCCTACACTACCCAAACACCACTGCACTAACCTAAATCCTAAAACACTCCCCCAGCACGACTCCCTACACTACCCAAACACCACTGCACTACCCTAAATCCTAAATCTACCCCCAGCATGACCCCTACACTACCCAAACACCACTGCACTACCCTAAACCCTAAATCTACCCCCAGCACGACCCCTACACTACCCAAACACCACTGCACTACCCTAAACCCTAAATCTACCCTCAGCACGACCCCCTACACTACCCAAACACCACTGCACTACCCTAAACCCTAAAACACTACCCCCAGCACGTCCCCATACACTACACCAACACCACTGCACTACCCTACACCCTAAAACACTACCCCAACACGACCCCATACACTACCCAAACACCACTGCACTGCCCTAAACCCTAAAACACCACCCCCAGCACGACCCCCTACACTGCCCGAACACCACTGCACTGCCCTAAGCCCTAAAACACTACCCCCAGCACGACCCCCTACACTACCCGAACACCACTGCACTACCCTAAACCCTAAAACACTCCCCCAGCACGACGCCCTACACTACCCGAACACCACTGCACTAAACCCTAAAACACTGCCCCCAGCACGACCCCCTACACTACCCGAACACCACTGCACTGCCCTAAACCCTAAAACACTCCCCCAGCACGACCCCCTACACTACCCAAACACCACTGCACTGTCCTAAACCCTAAAACACTCCCCCAGCACGACCCCCTACACTACCCAAACACCACTGCACTGCCCTAAACCCTAAAACACTCCCCCAGCATGACCCCCTACACTACCCGAACACCAATGCACTGCCCTAAACCCTAAAACACTACCCCCAGCACGACCCCCTACACTACCCGAACACCACTGCACTGCCCTAAACCCTAAAACACTCCCCCAGCACGATCCCCTACACTACCCGAACACCACTGCACTGCCCTAAACCCTAAAACACTCCCCCAGCACGACCCCCTACACTACCCGAACACACTGCACTGCCCTAAACCCTAAAACACTCCCCCGAGCATGACCCCCTACACTACCCAAATACCACTGCACTGCCTTAAACCCTAAAACACTCCCCCCAGCACGACCCCCTACACTACCCAAACACCTATGCACTGCCCTAAACCCTAAAACACTACCCCCGCACGAGCCCCTACACTACCCAAACACCAATGCACTGCCCTAAACCCTAAAACACTACCCCCCGCATGCCCCCTACACTACGCAAAGACCACTGCACTACCCTAAACCCTAAAACACGACCCCCTACACTACACACACACCGCTGCACTACCCTAAACCCTAAAACACTACCCCCAGCATGACCCCCTACACTACACAAACACCACTGCACTACCCTAAACCCTAAAACACTACCCCCAGCAGTACCCCCTACAGTACCCAAACACCACTGCTCTACCCTAAACCCTAAAACACTACCCCCAGCAGTACCCCCTACACTACCCAAACACCATTGCACTACCCTAAACCCTAAAACACTACCCCCAGCAGTACCCCCTACACTACCCAAATACCACTGCACTACCCTAAACCCTAAACCACTACCCCCTGCATGACCCCCTACACTACCCAAACACCACTGCACTACCCTAAACCCTAAAACACTACCCCCAGCACGACCCCCTACACTACCCAAACACCACTGCACTACCCTAAACCCTAAAACACTCCCCACAGCACGACTCCCTACACTACCCAAACACCACTGCACTACTCCTAAATCTACCCCCAGCACGACCCCCTACACTACCCAAACACCACTGCATTACCCTAAACCCTAAATCTACCCCCAGCACGACCCCCTACACTACCCAACCACTGCACTACCCTAAACCCTAAATCTACCCTCAGCACGACCCCCTACACTACCCAAACACCACTGCACTACCCTAAACCCTAAAACACTACCCCCAGCACGACTCCGTACACTACACCAACACCACTGCACTACCCTAAACCCTTAAACACTACCACAGCATGACCCCTACACTACCCAAACACCACTGCACTACCCTAAACCCTAAAACACTACCCCCAGCACGACCCCCTACACTACCCAAACACCACTGCACTACCCTAAACCCTAAAACACTACCCCCAGCACGACCCCCTACACTACACAAACACCACTGCACTGCCCTAAACCCTAAAACACTACCCCTCAGCACGACCCCCTACACTACACAAACACCACGGCACTACCCTAAACCCTAAATCTACCCCAAGCATGACCCCCTACACTACACAAACATCACTGCACTACCCTAAACCCTAAAACACTACCACCAGCATGACCCCCTACACTACACAAACACCACTGCACTACCCTAAACCCTAGAAAAGTAACCACCACCCCATGCCCAATCCCCCTTACCTCTCACTCCTCGTGGTTCCTCTCGCCTCGTGGTTCCTGCTTCATGTCATCTCTGAGGGGCGGTGCACGTCGTTGTGAGGAAACGGAACAGCCTCTGTTTCCTTACAACAATGTGGATCATCTAAATTTTTTTAGAACTCATGGTCATTTACCATACATACCTTTACAACAAAATTTGTTGTAAAGGCATGCGTGGTAAATGACCATGCGTTCTAAAAAAATGCGTAGTAATGACTTCGCGATGTACAACGCATGCGTGGTAATGCATGCGTTGTAATGGTATCGCAAAGTAAAAAAGTCGTTGTAACGGCTGTTTACTGATCGAAGCTGGGCCCTGTTCTTCAGTGAGTAGTTTATTTGATAAATTAGGAGGAAGGAATGTGTTTTTTTTACTGAAAAGTGCATTCCCGGCTGTTGTAATGTGAAAGTGTCCGCGTGGCCTGGTTTCACTTCCGGTGAGAGAGTGGAAGAGTCTGTTTGGATCTAAAGGGGTTCTGCTGTTGGACGTGGCCGGCGCAACACTTCATCAGAAAACACAGCTAATGGAAAGCGTTGTCCCCGAAGTGTGGAGCAGTGCCATGAGAGGTCAACGAGTGTGCGTCCCACAGCAGTATGACCGTACTGCGTGACCCATGTGCCGCCTCAAGTGTACGGAAGGCAGAAGCGGCATCCATCGCAGGTCCTCTTGAAGACCGTTATAGCACTAATTCTACATTTTGGAACTAGGGCATTTTAACCTTGTTGTTCCTGCCAGATACAAAGAGAAGATCCTGTGTTATTCAGTGCCCTCGTTACCTTTTCTGTGGGTAGTGGTGCTTGTCACTTCGCTGCCCCGCCGGTGCACATGACTGGGCTCCCCACCTCGTGTGCCATCTGCAGGGCCTCTGCCCTTGGATCACTGGTTTCGGTTTCTGGAGTGGCAACATAAACAGTTGCTCCCAAAGGACTAGCCTGAACACTTAGGTGAATATCCCCTGCGCCAGCATTCCGCGGAAATTCTTTCCTAGCTCTCCCACGTCGACGACGATGTCATAATAGCACTGCTCCGCTCGCGACACCGTATGACGTCATAGGAGCCATAAGAGGACCTCGTTCGCGTGCGGACGTCAGTTCCACCCATTTTTTCCATGCCACCGAGGTAAACAGGTGGACCGACACATTTTCACATGTATACATAGTATACTAAATATATATACATATATATATATATATATACACAAATGCATAACCAATAAAGGCATAAAGAAATAGCAACAGATCAAGCATTTCTCACTATTAAAACATAAGCATGATTAAGACATATTAAAAACATTCATGCCAAACAGTAAAAGCATCTTTTTGGTAGAAACAGGTGGACAACGGGAGGCGGGTGGGACAGTGAGGAATCCACAGGCAGATACTGTATCCACCAGAAAAGCGTTACCGAAGGTAAGTAACTTGCTCTTCTGATGGATACTTCTGCCTGTTGATTCCTCACCTTTTGAATAGAATCCTCAAGTCGTACCTCACCCGGAGGAGGGTGTCCACCTGACTAGACCAAAAAATCTTGCAAAACATCTCGAGCAAAATGGCCATCCATCCTAACCTCCAAATCCAATAATAATCGAATAATTTTTAGTCGAAATTATATTGAAAATAATACTTTAAAAATACTTTTATTAATAAATTTAGACAAACACTTAAAGGAAAACTTTTATTTATAATTAATTTAAAGATATTTCATACTTTACAAATTACGCCAAAGTCGTGACCCCAGCGCGACTTTTCAAAATGGCTACCGGAATGCGCGCAGCCATCGCGAAGAGTGCGCGACTTCTGTATAATATTTAAAAAAAAAAAAAAGAATGAATATAGTTTTCCTAACTAAAAATTATTCACAATTTTTTTAAATATATATATGTATATATATATATATATATATATATAGAAAATAAAAAAACATAGGGTTGAGGTACATTAGACCTACAAATTTTCATTTAAAAAACCTTTGAAATTCACTGGAAAAACCATAGGTTTCAGGCACGTTATAGTTAGAAATTAGCATTTAAAAAACCATAGAAATTCACTGAAAAAACCATAGGTTTCAGGCATGTTATAGTTAGAAATTAGCATTTAAAAAACCATAGAAATTAACTGAAAAAACCATAGGTTTCAGGAACGTTATAGTTAGTTGGACATTTCACTTGTACAAAACCATAGAAATTCCGGCGTTATAGTTAGTTCAGCTAACTATAACTCGCGCCCCGCAATGCACTGCTGATGACGTCACATATTACATCATTCATGACATGGTCAGTGACATCACTGATGACATCTCAAATGACATCACTGATGACATCACTGATGACATCATCCACGTGAAAATCTGATGCACCTCCTCACACCTGAATATAACCTTTGATACACCCACTCTAAAATACAGACTACCATTTTCGAAAAAATTGACACATCAATACCAGTTACTAAATACGCACTGACTGATTCCTAGGTCTACACACACATCCACTCATTCACCCATACAGTCACTCATACATGCAGTCACTCATCAATACAACACTATCATATGCACTCATACACCTATACAGACACTCACACACTGCCACATATCCAGAGTTACTCACACACTTGAGTCATGCAAAGAATCAATCATACTTCCATTTACTCACCTATACAGTTATACAGACACAACCTCACTTATTCATACAGATACTAACACATAATTACTCTCTTATAGAATCACTGATACAAATACACACTCATCCATGCAGCCACTCTCACAATTACTGACTCTCACATATAGTTATTTATATACACCATCACTCACATATACTGCCTTTTACATATGTAGTTACTTGGACATGTACCACTGAGACATCCATTCACTCACCAACACACCCATACACACACTCACTCACCCATACAGCTGTTTCCACATGCACTCTTGAACCCATACACCCAGTGAATCAACCACTCACACATCTATGCACAGAGTCACACACCTCCCACCCACCCACACACACACTCAGGCAGCCATACAAATACTCAGGCAAGCAATCAATAACCCATTTAGACACTCATGCAGCTACTCACCAACCCATGCAGCAGCTTACACAACAACAGACAGACTGATACAGACTTTCACACAGTTTAGTCACTAACCCATGCATTCAGTAAGACACATTTAATCACTCACTTATACAGTCAGTCACGTACCTACTAAATCCTCCATACAGACACTTATACACCCACTCATTCCTCAATACAGCTTGGCATATATATAAAACAAAATTAAACTTTACAGAAACACACAGTCACTGGATGATGTCATCAGTGATGTCATCAGTGATGTCATTTGAGATGTCATCAGTGATGTCATCAGTGATGTCACTGACCATGTCATGAATGATGTAATATGTGACGTCATCAGCAGTGCATTGCGGGCGCGAGTTATAGTTAGCTGAACTAACTATAACGCCGGAATTTCTATGGTTTTGTACAAGTGAAATGTCCAACTAACTATAACGTTCCTGAAACCTATGGTTTTTTCAGTTAATATATATATATATATATATATATATACATATACATATATATATATATATAATATATTTATTTATTGATCGATCAAAAATAAGATCATTCACATCTTAAATACAGTACATAAACAGTAAAATCAGTAAAAAATGCGCCAATGTAAAAACCATTAAAAAGTTATACAGTACAGTAAGACAAACTCTAATTCATTCATAGTCAATATACATACGTCTAAAAAAAAATACCACTGGACCTGATTAAGATTACATTAACAATACTATGACACAAGAACAGATTTACCCGTTTTTGACCTTTTTCCACCACGCAAACATTAGGAACCTCGAGACAGCAAATACTAACCAGCTTGTGGTGTCTGATTTAAATATTCGTATAGCTTCCAAAGGACAATTAAAAGATAAAGTGCGACATACAGGCCAGCCAGGTTTTCCTAAGTTCAGCGTAAAGGGGCAGCAGAAAAAAAGATGCTCAATAGTCTCAGGAAAGATGTGGCATAAAGGACACAGTGGATTGACAGACAAGTTTTCCCATGAGCTCTTCTTTGCATTCAAAGGAAGGGTTCCATATCTGAATTGAACATACAAAGCACGCGCCTGGGGCGGTTCAATATCATCCAGAAACCCTTCAAAAGCAAATACTCCTTTAACATTTAAAAACCCCGCAGTCAAAGTGCCATGTGCAAAACGGTCAACCCTTTCTGAGAACATTAGTTCCCAAAACCTTTTTTTAACAAGAGGGACTGTACGTTTGGTCATGGACCCAGGGTCCTCCCAGAATTGCGCCATCCCAATTTTTGTAAACCAGACCTTGATCTTACTTAACCACTTGATGCGGCCTGTTTGGTTATGCAAGGCTATCAACTCAGCCAAAGCCTCCCTCAGGGGCACCTGTGTTTTACTTGTCCACACCCTAATCCAATACAAAAGTGACCTTAGGATGGCATAATGATCTATAGGTTTAAGGCCAAGATCTAGTCTAAGTGGCAAGAGTGGTGTATTCACTGGGAGGTTCATGATGGCTCTGATGAATTTATTTTCAGCACGAGTTAGGTCTGTTAAGTTTTCCAGCCCCCACAACTCAGCCCCGTACAGAGCTGCACCTAGGCCCTTAGCCCTGTGAATTTCAATAATGGGAGAAATTGGCCGATAAGGGGAAGCCCTAGCCCTCTGCACTATAGCACAATCAACATGCTGGAGGGTCGCAATACTCTTTTCTAACTGTGGTGTCCATACCAACCTATCGTTGATACGGATACCCAGCTAATCAAAGGAACTAACCTGCTCCAAACTTTGCGTGCCCAGGGTAAGTCTTCTTGTTTGATTTATATGGATTAAAAATCATATATTTAGTTTTTAAACCATTTATTTCTAAACCCTTATCTTTACAAACTAAGGCAAATTTATTTAAAAGATTTTGAATGCCGCGGGTGTTCGGGCAATAAGCAGTGTATCATCTGCGAAAAGCAGACAAGGCACTACATTGCCAGCCATTTTTGGGGGATCGCCACCGCAATTAAAAAGTTCTCCTATTATACCATTAATGTAAAGGATAAACAATGTAGGGGCAAGGACGCAACCTTGACGAACACCCTTCTGAACAGCTATGGCGTTAGTCAGGCTGCCTTCAACATTCCACCTGACCCTAGCAAAGGTGTCTTGATGTAGCCTAAAAAGAATTCTGAGCAGATAGGCTGGTAATCCTAATGTACTCAGCGCAAGCCAAAGTTGGGACCGGTCAATGGAATCGAAGGCGGTCTTTAAATCCACAAACACTACATATAGGTGACCTCCTCTGATTGTAACCTCTTTCCATATTAACAGGAGGAAGGTCCGTGGTGCTAGTTGCAGCCCTAAATCCTGCCTGTAAGTTGGACAAAACATTATTTTCCTCTATCCAGTTTTGAATTCTGGTCAAAATAATTTTACAGAAGATTTTTTGCGATACGTCAATAAGACTAATGGGCCTGTAGTTCCCCGGCGACCCTTTATCGCTCCTTTTATGAATGGGAATGATTTCGGCACCCCGCCAGGTCTCCGGAATAACACCCCCCTGTAGGATAGTATTATAGACTTTTTGTAGCAGCGGACCCCATACAATCGGTTCAGCCCCAAACAGATCTCCCGGAAGCTTGTCGAGACCCGGTGCCTTGCCACTCTGCATGGAATTTATGGCCATAATTGTTTCCGCAAGAGTAATATTTTCAACATCAACTACTACCTGTTCACAAAGATTCCTGTTTAAGGCTGGAACGAACGACGGCCCATGATCTGCAAACAGTGCCCCAAAATATTCTTCCCATACATGGGGCTGAATGTGAAAATCAGTTTGTGTCACCAAGTTTGGTGACCCCTTTGCCAATAAATGCCAAAAATATTGACTATTCTTATGTTTAGCGGCTTCTAAAAGCAATTTCCAATTTTCGCACTCCCAGTCCCTTTTTGCTTTATTTTGGGCCAGTTTATATAACCTCCTACTGTTTGTAATTCCTGCAGGAGATTATATATATATCCCACTAGAACCGAAGTAAGACGCACACTCAGGAAAGGATTTGCTCAATAGATGGCTTTACTTTTCAGTTATGCGTTTCGACTATGAGAGTCTTGATCACACACTGATTTACAGTCCTCTTCATGCTCTCAGCAGTCATCCCCACAATCTCAAATGGAGTATTCCGTATGGAGAACTGCTGAAAGCGCGAAGAAACTGCAGCACTGAGGAGGCATTTGCATTGGAAAAAACCAAGATGATTGGTAGATTCAAAGAGAGAGGTTACCCTAGATGGGTCCTAGACAAAGCTATTGAAAAAGTGAGCAAAGTCACTAGAAGTGAGACATTAGAAGGCAAACTAGAAGAGATAAGTACAGAAACTGATGACAGTTCCTCAAGGGTCATTCTCACCTTCAATACCAAATCAGAGGGCATCTAAAAAATTCTCACTAAAAACTGGAACATGCTCAAAACCAACCGTTATTGGACAAAGTATACGGAAGGGGCCCACTCTTGGATGGAGGCGTCGGCAAGGGACCCCTACCTTTTTCTTCGGAATCACATCTTCGTGGTGAAGGATTACACAACAGATAAGACTGTTCTTTTGTGGCTATTAATTTTGCATACATCACGTTATTATGTTTGTAGGGTGTAGAACTTGAATTTAGGTATCGAGCTTCACTGAACACCAACATGCCATTGTAATGGAACTTGCTGTACAGGATGGGGTGTTGTAAAGTGACGTTTGAAGTTTCTCTTATCCATCAGCTAACCACATATCTCATTCTCTATCCCCGGGGGCCATCCCAGCTGTCTTTAATTCTCACAGTACATTTAATTTACATCTTCCCTGACAAGACTGTTATTCAGCATATGTTGCCACTAGGGCGGTTACATATTCTTAGAATATGGGTTAAACCCATCCCATTCAATAGGGGGCATGTGGAGTGATATGGCACGAGACTACAGCCACTAGTGCGCTTACATTGACTTTTGAACTAGCCAAATACACCTCACCCAGACGGTAAAAAGGTACCATACACGACATATTGTGGAATACTAACAATCTGTTGTAAGGGACAGTGGGAGGTGCATCAAGAGGCCAACAGGACGTATACAGTCTTTTACATACGTATCTTACCTGCAGGGGAAACTAGGTAAACACCTGATGTAATGTGCATTGCTTAGCATATTAGATATGAGTAGCTTCGAGATATGCATTAAGAGGCCACCATGACGAAATGTATACCAAATAATTTTATGTGATATGAGTAGCTCTGAGAAGTGCACCAAAAGACCATTGCGGCTTTACATGTATTCTAACATATTGCAAATTGCACTGTTCAATGACGGAGTGGTTTTTATGAACAGCACAGACTGTACATCCAAATGACTTGTGATGCTATTGATGTAATTAGATGCTGTTTTAAAACATTTACAGGCACTATATGTATGTGAACTAACATATTTCAAGATGTCTGCCACGTTAATTCACTATGCAACCTCTAGGACCTGTGTTGTCCTTTGGCGCGCTTTTAAGTTGGGGATTAAGTCTCTTAAATCCTGAGGGTCCCTAGGGTCCAACTAGCCCACCAGGTACCTACAGTTAGTGCCACAGGGCTGCGTTGCAGAGAGGTGGTCTGAGGCCACGCCTCTTTACACTCTCTGCAACGCAGCCCTGTGGCGCTTACTGGCGGTACCTGGTGGGCTAGTCGGCCCCCAGGGGTCCTCAGGATGGAAGGGGAATTAATTCCCCAACTTAAAACACGCCAAAGGGCGTGTTTGCACACGTCACCTCAGGCCCCGCCCCCTCCCTTCACCACTGTGCAAACACGCCCCGTGGCGGGTTTTAAGAGGTAGTTTTAATCCCCCTGCCCTATTATGTACTAGGGCCTTACAGAGGAGGTCATGCTAATCACAGGGGTACCGCAACGCATAGTGTTCCCTAGTGTATGTAGGTGTTTTCACTGTATTCTAAGTGTCTTTTAGCATAGCACTGGCTCTAGGCCTGGTTAGTCAGTCAGTTACCACCAGTACCCGTCTGAAAAGTTGTGGGCACAGGATGATTTTGCAACAAGGCCTCTTTTCTTTTCCTCTGTTGGTTCTTTCTGCACGTCTTGCTTCTTCCTGCAATTTTCTTCATCTTTGTGGATTTCTGTTGCCTCTTTCTGCATTTCTTTTGCTTCTTTCTGTGCGTTTTTTCTTCTTTCTTCACATGTCCTATCTCTGTAGGCATAGTTAGAAACTAGCATTTAAAAACCTTTGAAATTCACTTAAAAAACCATAGGTTTCAGACACGTTATAGTTAGTAATTAGCATTTAAAAAACCTTTGAAATTCACTGAAAAACCTCGGTTTCAGGCACGTTATAGTTAGAAATTAGCATTTAAAAACCTTAGAAATTCACTGAAAAAACCATAGGTTTTAGGAAATTTATAGTTAGTTGGACATTTCACTCGTACAAAACCATAGAAATTCCCCGTTATAGTTTTTTTTTAAACTTTATTTTCAGTTTTACAACAACAGCATTTTCAATTGCATTCATATCGCATGCTCGGATACATTATACAAATAAATGCAGTATACATTCAACAGTTAGTAGTGGCACTTTCCCTTATCATTATATGGCGCCATACAGTCACTGAAGAAAATCATGGATTATTGTTATGACATTGGTGTAAAAAAAAAAAAAAAATCAACGAGGCAAAATAATAGGAACACAATTCTCATGAACAGTTCCAACAAATCAGAGTCCACAGGCCCCAGCAATCCCCAGTTCAACCTGCATTCCACGGAACAGCAATCCCGCAGGCTAACAAGCCATTGCAACGCACGATGATATACAAGTCAGTTTGCTCAAACTTATCCCACTCCAGTTCTATCCAACTCATCCTGTGGGTCTATAGTCACAACCCTGCTCGACATGTAATGTCTGTACGGGTCCCATATGTCTTTAGGTGCGCACTGTGCAGGCATGAGTGTATTATAAGTGTCAGACTGAGTGGAGCAATATGCCAAATCCTTTTCCCAATCAGCGATTGTGGGCAAAGGACCCTTCAACCATCTCAGAGCAACTCTTCTCTTTGCAAGTAAGAGGCTAATAGCTGCGAGTTTGCGCACCCCCTTCGGGGTCTCCTTCACATACCCCAACAAAGCAACAAGAGGCTCCTCCGGTATCTCCACCGACAACATTGCAGAAAGGATCTGGAATACCTTTTTCCAAAAGGTGCGTATTCCCGGACAACACCACGCCAAATGCAGGAAGGTAGCGTGGCTAGTAAAGCATCTGGGACAAGCATCGTGTAGGAAGGTGGAATCTGACTATATGGTTGCCCCCACTTTTTTATGGTGTTTTGCTGGTTTATGACTTAGTTGGACTGGGATCCTGCTATTCAGGGCCCCAGTCTATCTGCTTTCTCTGTAAAAGGTTTCCATGTGCCTTAGGCACATCACTGATTGGGATCTGGAGTGCCCTTATAAGTCCCTAGTATATGGTATACTATGTACCAAGGGCATAGGTACCTCAGAGGCCTGCCAGGGGCTGCAGCATGTATTATGCCACCCCTGGAAGGCCATCCAAACTGACACCACAGGTCTGCTACTGCAGCCTGGGTAAGGTGGTGCATGCACCCCTTACTGTGATATAGGTTACCTATATCACGAAATACATACACACATATAAACCTATAAGTCACTCCTAAGGCAGGCCTTATCAATCCTAAAGGCAGAGTGCATGGTTCCTATGTGAGAGGGTGCCCCTGCATGAGCAGGGCCCCTCTGCAGCGTTCAGAGACCATCTCTGATGCTGTTTGTAGTGCAGCCTGACCATATACTCTTAAGCGCATTATATCCTCGCGGTAAAATGCTAACTTTGGAGTGGCTGCACCTAAACATGTCGTGTTTGGTGTCAAACATCTTGGAATACTACCCCCCCGCCAATCCTGGTGGCGGGGGTAGCATTCCACCCTTCTAGAGGGAAAGACATGTTAACCCTGACTAACCCGGTAACTTCTCTCCAGAGCCCTGGCATCACAAAATGGATGCTGCTGCCACAGACACGAGTCTGGCCTCCTGCTGCTGGACGAAACTCCGGCAGGGGAGGCCTGGACAACAGGTTTCCTGTCCCAGGGAGGTGTGACCACCTCCCCAGACAGGATAATGTGTATTGGGGCTGGGCGGGAGCACCATCTGTGTGCTTTGAAGTCCTGCACTGGGGGCACATTTGGTGTCCCTGTGCATACCCCAGTTCAAACCGGATCAGGGGCTTGCAGCCCCTGCTTTGGCGCGAACTGGACAAAGGGAAAGGGGTGTAGCCACCCCTCTGCCCTGACCCACCCATAGGTGGGGCCACAGAGTAGTCCAACCCCTATTTTTAGAATAAAGGTAGGAACCCAGTCCTTAGGACTTTAGATTATACCTGGACGAAACTCTGACACTGAATCCTGGACCTTCGACGCTCTACGACAAGATTAGAGGACTGAAGAATCTCCCTTGGGGTCAAGGAGTGACTCCCCTGCTTGGCAGGCACCAAAGAAGCATCTGTCTGGTTCGCATTACTGAAGCTCCCGTCAGACGACGAAGTTATCGCATCACCAGAGGTGGATTCCCAGACTTCCCCGAGGCTACCCTGAGTCCCCAGCAAAGCTGAGGCCCGTGGCTATCGTGGGTGACTTGAGACCGTGACCCCTGGACACCGAGCACATTTGCAAGTGCACCATCTTCTGGGTCTCCCAAGAAGTCATGCTTTGGGCTCCGAGTAGCCCTAGCCTCCAGCACCACCTGCACCGAAGATCATTGGCCCCCACTCCACGAGTGTCCTGCAAGCCAGCTCCACGTGCGGCGTCACGAGGCTCCTTCGCGGTCGCTAGCCCGTTGGCTAGTAGCCCTTAACGAAGGCCAATCTTTTCCTTACTTGGCATCCTGGTTGCTCCAGGCCTGCCCTCACTTACCCTCGCTGGGTGAGTTCCACAGACCTTGCTGGTCTGCACCATCGACGATCTACATCTTACTCGAGACTTGCCGTTGCCAAGGCTTGTTGGGTCCAATCCGGTCGCCGACACCTCAGCACTCGACAGACATCGAGCACCAGCCCGAATCCTGCTCCTGGTCGCCGACAACACCTCCCGGACCTCGTGGCTGAAGAGTCAAGACGACCGTCAATGCACCTGAAGCACTCGACATCGGTGGGCATCTGTCCATCGCCTTCCTGGTCACTGGCTAGTGACCCAGACTCTGTCCCCTCTGCTTTCAGGTTCATCAGAACTCCGATCCACTCTTGGATCCACCCGGACACTTTTCTCCTGGTCGCCAGCAGCACTTTGCAGCAGATCGCCATACGAAACGAGACGAAACCCGACCCCGAAAGGCACCTATGCACCCGGCTTCCCTGGGTGAGGTAACACGAGTACTCCGGTGCTCCCGTGGGTAGAGACTCTTCAAAGTCCTAGATCTCAAAGGGTTTTGTCCTAGTCCTATTTTAAGTGTCCCTTTCCTCTATTTTCCCGATCCCGACTTTCTCCATAGAAGTTAACGGCGTATCGCGGTTGTGTATTTACACTGCACGCGTCTCCCGTGGGTCCCCTGTGTCACTACCTTGGGTGGTTCCTTGTGGTCCAAGCACTTCTAGAGGCTCTAGGCCTAGTGTCTAGTTCAGTCGTGGTTCGCATACCACTTTATTGGTATATGGTTTGGTACGCCCCTAGGGCCCAAACGTGTATTTGTGCTATTACTGTGATTTAAGATCTTATAACCTATGTATTTCGAACTCTAGCCTCATAAAGAGACTAGAGGGGTGTGTTTAGTAATAAATACATATATTTTGAATATATACCTGGTGTGGTGCTCTTTCATTTGGTCACTCAAGAGATTATAGACTGGTAAAACAAGCTGCTTTACATTCCTTCAAGACTTAGCCTGAAGGCTGCTCTCCACAGCTACCACTAGGATAGCTTTCAATAAGGTTGTCTTTAACCTACCTACCAAAAGAGTCGATTTGGACTGGTGCAAGGTGCCCACTATAATTAGTGGACAGCATATGCCAGGCCAACTTCTCACATTGGTGTGCAGCGTGTGGGATTCCAGCTTGCTATTGTTTTACCAGATAATCTCAATTGAATTGATCAACTGAAAACCACTAAAGGTACCTAAGGTACATATAATTTAAGCTTAGAATAACAGTAAGTTCTACTGAACTTAGAGTTGTGTGTTAAGGGATAGCACAACCCTTTCTACAACTCAAGAGAGTTTAGTAGGCCACACTAGAGTAGGTAGTGCATACACCACACCACACTAGTAATGTCTTTAAGGGCAGGATCCAAAGAATCCTTGCAGGAAGCCATTGAGCTTCCACCCTCCAAGTATGATACACTCCCATTCTTGGAATTGAGAGCTTTATGTAACTTGAGAAAAATAAGGACAGGCCAAAGCCCCACCACCCAACACCTCAAGGAGTTGTTGGTGGCTTATGACCTTAGTAAGCCTGTAGGGACTGAAGGGGTAGGAGCTGAGGGTGGGGCAGAAGAAGAGGAGGAGGCCAGGGGTACCAATACCCCCAGCCCCCCTCTGAAACTGGCCAGGAGGGTGACAATGACCCTGACCTGGAAAACCCAATCCCTCCTGTGGATGATGATGAGGATGATCAAAATGATGCCCTCTTTGTCCCCCCAGGAAGGATTAAGAGTGTGCCCAGAAGGTCTAGGTCTCCTTCTCAGGAGTCTAACCACTCTGGCACCTCTATAGGGAGCTCTGTCTCATCTCATAGGAGAGAATCCTCTCATGAGAGAAGAAAGAGGCTAGTCCAGTATGAGGAAACTCAGCTGGAACTCAGAAAAAAGCAATTAGCTTTAGATAGAGAATCCCTAGATCTCCTTAGAGAGAGAAGAAAGTTGGGACTAGAGTCCCATGGTGGCAGCAATATCCCTAGAGATAGGGACAGGTCTTATGACCATAGAAACCTAAACAAGATTGTCCCTCCCTACCAGAGTGGGGATGACATCCACAAATGGATAACTGCACTGGAGAGGGCCTGTAAAGTTCAGAAGGTCCCCCAGAGGCAGTGGGCAGCAATCTTGTGGCTCTCCTTTGCAGACAAAGGTAGAGACAAGCTCCTCACTGTAAGAGAAGAGGATGCTGACAATTACACAGTCTTGAAGAGTGCTCTGATAGATGGGTTTGGCCTAACCACTGAACAGTATAGGTTGAATTTCAGAGACACCCAAAAAGCTCAGACTCAAGACTGGGTTGATTTTGTAGATTGTGCTACAAAGGCTCTGGAAGGTTGGATACATGGCAACAAAGTGCATGACTTTTTAGGATTGTACAATTTGATTATGAGGGAGCAGATCCTTAATAATTGTCAAAACCAGCTTTTGCACCAGTATCTGGTGGACTCTGATCTGACCTCTCCCCAAGAATTGGGAAAGAAGGCAGACAAATGGGTCAGAACCAGAGTAAAAACTAGAAATCAGGGTGGTGACCAGAAGAAAGATTCTACTAAGTCCCAAGAGAAAGGTGGGGATAAATCTAAGGATAAGTCCCCTACAGGGCCCCAAAATTCCTCTTCTGGGGGTGGGTCCCAAACTCCTTCCTCTCCTGAAAAGAAACCATATTGCCATGTCTGTAAGAAGCCTGGGCACTGGAAAACTGATCCCAGTTGCCCCAGGATTGGCAATAAAGAAAATGTTCCTCCCACAACTACTACCACCCCTCCTGGTACTACCAGTAGTAATCCTCCAGTTGGGAGTAGTGCACCCAAAAAGTTAGGTGCTTTTGCAAGAGGAACAGAGGTGGGCCCTAGTTTAGACAGGGACTCCTCAACAGACTCCTCTGACTCTGATGGTGGTATAGGATTTGCCACCTTTACCATGGGTCCCATAGCATTGGGCAGGTACAGATTGGAGCCAATAATTAATGGTCAGAAAGCTGTGGCATTTAGGGACACAGGGGCTAGTGTCACCATGGTGGCAGGGAAACTAGTCCCCCCTCACCAGCTTTTACCTGAGTTTAAGTACCAGGTGACCAACATTGATGGTGTCAGAACAGATCACCCCATGGCCATAGTCAATCTCAGCTGGGAGGGGGTCACAGGCCCAAAAAGAGTGGCAGTGTCCCCAACCCTACCTGTAGATTGCCTGATGGGCAATGATCTGGAAATTTCAGCCTGGGCTGAAATTGAACACCAAACCCATCTCAGGATGCTGGGCGTCCCTGTAAAGGTTAGTGGGGCTGTGATGGCCACAGCCCCAGCCCAAGATTTTGGAGAGATGGAGCCTGGAAGAATGGCCCACTCTCCCCCAAAAGAGAGCACAAGGGTTGAAGAAAAGTCTTCTTCCCTCCAGACAGTAGGTAAGGGTCAGCCTCCTCAGGGAACTGACCCTACCCCGAGTGAAGGAACTGCCCCAGAGGTAGTCAGGCCTGGCCTGGCCACACCCCTGATGGCAGAGGACCCTTCCAAGGTGGTACCCAGTCTGGAGCAGGTAACCTGCCCCTCTCTACCCTGCCTCAGCCAGCCCAGGGCTGCAGAGGTCAGGGAGGTCAGTGGACCCCCAGGGCCCCCTGTCCAGAGGAACCCCCCATCAGCAGATTAGGGGCACCCAGTCTAGTAGCCCTAGCCAGGTGAAAACTCCTCTACACACTGAGGGATCCCCCATGCCTTTAGGTAGGGACCTCCCCCAGAAGGACTCTGGTAGGCAAGGGCAAACCTGGGACCTGAAGGTTCCAACCCTGCCCTGTCCCTCCAGCAGTCCATCCAAAGGGACCCAACCCCCAGCTGTAGGCAGCCAAAGGTTGACCCTTAGAGCAAAGTGCAACTCAGTCATGGAAAGACAGGCATACATGGTGACCAGTGATCTGAGGAAGCTGAGGCCAACATTCCTAGGGCCTCACTTCCCTACTCAGACACCTCACCAGCCTTGTACTTTACCTAAGCACACCACAGGTAGTGATTCCCCATGGTGGAGACCCTCTCATACCCTTAGGGTGAGGGATTGCTTAGTGGCCCATAAGACAGGGGGCAACCATGCTAGTGCAGGTGCTTCCTTATATGACCACTTAGTCAATGAAGGCTCAACTGGCCAAGGTTAGCCTTATCTCCTTTCGTTTGGGGGGTTATGTAGGAAGGTGGAATCTGACTATATGGTTGCCCCCACTTTTTTTATGGTGTTTTGCTGGTTTATGACTTAGTTGGACTGGGATCCTGCTATTCAGGGCCCCAGTCTATCTGCTTTCTCTGTAAAAGGTTTCCATGTGCCTTAGGCACATCACTGATTGGGATCTGGAGTGCCCTTATAAGTCCCTAGTATATGGTATACTATGTACCAAGGGCATAGGTACCTCAGAGGCCTGCCAGGGGCTGCAGCATGTATTATGCCACCCCTGGAAGGCCATCCAAACTGACACCACAGGTCTGCTACTGCAGCCTGGGTAAGGTGGTGCATGCACCTCTTACTGTGATATAGGTTACCTATATCACTGAAATACATACACACATATAAACCTATAAGTCACTCCTAAGGCAGGCCTTATCAATCCTAAAGGCAGAGTGCATGGTTCCTATGTGAGAGGGTGCCCCTGCATGAGCAGGGCCCCTCTGCAGCGTTCAGAGACCATCTCTGAGGCTGTTTGTAGTGCAGCCTGACCATATACTCTTAAGCGCATTATATCCTCGCGGTAAAATGCTAACTTTGGAGTGGCTGCACCTAAACATGTCGTGTTTGGTGTCAAACATCTTGGAATACTACCCCCCGCCAATCCTGGCGGCGGGGGTAGCATTCCACCCTTCTAGAGGGAAAGACATGTTAACCCTGACTAACCCGGTAACTTCTCTCCAGAGCCCTGGCATCACAAAATGGATGCTGCTGCCACAGACACGAGTCTGGCCTCCTGCTGCTGGACGAAACTCCGGCAGGGGAGGCCTGGACAATAGGTTTCCTGTCCCAGGGAGGTGTGACCACCTCCCCAGACAGGATAATGTGTATTGGGGCTGGGCGGGAGCACCATCTGTGTGCTTTGAAGTCCTGCACTGGGGGCACATTTGGTGTCCCTGTGCATACCCCAGTTCAAACCGGATCAGGGGCTTGCAGCCCCTGCTTTGGCGCGAACTGGACAAAGGGAAAGGGGTGTAGCCACCCCTCTGCCCTGACCCACCCATAGGTGGGGCCACAGAGTAGTCCAACCCCTATTTTTAGAATAAAGGTAGGAACCCAGTCCTTAGGACTTTAGATTATACCTGGACGAAACTCTGACACTGAATCCTGGACCTTCGACGCTCTACGACAAGATTAGAGGACTGAAGAATCTCCCTTGGGGTCAAGGAGTGACTCTCCTGCTTGGCAGGCACCAAAGAAGCATCTGTCCGGTTCGCATTACTGAAGCTCCCGTCGGACGCCGAAGTCATCGCATCACCAGAGGTGGATTCTCAGACTTCCCAGAGGCTACCCTGAGTCCCCAGCAAAGCTGAGGCCCGTGGCTATCGTGGGTGACTTGAGACCGTGACCCCTGGACACCGAGCACATTTGCAAGTGCACCATCTTCTGGGTCTCCCAAGAAGTCGTGCTTTGGGCTCCGAGTAGCCCTAGCCTCCAGCACCACCTGCACCGAAGATCACTGGCCCCCACTCCACGAGTGTCCTGCAAGCCAGCTCCACGTGCGGCGTCACGAGGCTCCTTCGCAGTCGCTAGCCCGTTGGCTAGTAGCCCTTAACGAAGGCCAATCTTTTCCTTACTTGGCATCCTGGTTGCTCAGGGCCTGCCCTCACTTACCCTCGCTGGGTGAGTTCCACAGATCTTGCTGGTCTGCACCATCGACGATCTACATCTTACTCGAGACTTGCCGTTGCCAAGGCTTGTTGGGTCCAATCCGGTCGCCGACACCTCAGCACTCGACAGACATCGAGCACCAGCCCGAATCCTGCTTCTGGTCGCCGACAACGCCTCCCGGACCTCGTGGCTGAAGAGTCAAGACGACCATCAATGCACCTGAAGCACTCGACATCGGTGGGCATCTGTCCATCGCCTTCCTGGTCACTGGCTAGTGACCCAGACTCTGTCCCCTCTGCTTTCAGGTTCATCAGAACTCCGATCCACTCTTGGATCCACCCGGACACTTTTCTCCTGGTCGCCAGCAGCACTTTGCAGCAGATCGCCATACGAAACGAAGACGAAACCCGACCCCGAAAGGCACCTATGCACCCGGCTTCCCTGGGTGAGGTAACACGAGTACTCCGGTGCTCCTGTGGGTAGAGACTCTTCAAAGTCCTAGATCTCAAAGGGTTTTGTCCTAGTCCTCTTTTAAGTGTCCCTTTCCTCTATTTTCCCGATCCCGACTTTCTCCATAGAAGTTAACGGCGTATCGCGGTTGTGTATTTACACTGCACGCGTCTCCCGTGGGTCCCCTGTGTCACTACCTTGGGTGGTTCCTTGTGGTCCAAGCACTTCTAGAGGCTCTAGGCCTAGTGTCTAGTTCAGTCGTGGTTCGCATACCACTTTATTGGTATATGGTTTGGTATGCCCCTAGGGCCCAAACGTGTATTTGTGCTATTACTGTGATTTAAGATCTTATAACCTATGTACTTCGAACTCTAGCCTCATAAAGAGACTAGAGGGGTGTGTTTAGTAATAAATACATATATTTTGAATATATACCTGGTGTGGTGCTCTTTCATTTGGTCACTCAAGAGATTATAGACTGGTAAAACAAGCTGCTTTACATTCCTTCAAGACTTAGCCTGAAGGCTGCTCTCCACAGCTACCACTAGGATAGCTTTCAATAAGGTTGTCTTTAACCTACCTACCATAAGAGTCGATTTGGACTGGTGCAAGGTGCCCACTATAATTAGTGGACAGCATATGCCAGGCCAACTTCTCACACATCGTCATCAAGTAGCCCATATTTGTGCAACCTCACAGGCGTATAGTATGTTCTATGTATATATTTAAATTGTATGAGCCGATGTCTGCCATTTAGAGAGACGGACTTCACAGAGGCAAAACACCACGCCCACTGTTCGTAAGTTAATTCCGAGTTCAGCTCAGTTTCCCAAGCCACCTGGAAGGGTAGTTTAGTGTTCTCAGAGGACCTTTGAAATGTTGCATACAACCTAGTTATGCCATGCTGTGTAGTGGGGGTTTGTAAGAGATATGTCAATGTTGGCAACTCTGCCGGTTCCGCCATGCCATCCGACAACAGGTCTCGTAGAGCGCAGCGAAGTCTATGGTATTGAAACTTATCTAGCGTCGTGACCCCCGCCACCTGTAAGGACACCTGCTCCCAGGTTTTCACCCCCCCTTCGTGGAACAAATCACTCAAACAGTTAATGTTCAACTTTGCCAATACCCCCATTAACGCTTTATCATCCCTATTTGGAAGCCAGCTGCACCATGGGATAGGCAGTTTGGGAGAGTAGATGAAAGGTAGCTTTTGTTGCTTTGCAGCTTTGGAGAACTGCGAGCCGGTACAGTTCACAGGATCTATCCTACCCCGCGTAGTGCGTGCTGCCCCCGTCGCCAACCCGGGCAGCTCGGAAGGGGACACCACGTTCCGCTCAAGAAGGTATTGCGGCATGTCCTGAGGGCCATGAAACCAGACATGTGCATGTAAGGCTTGCGCAGCCCTATAGTACTGTTCCATGTCAGGAGCATTGAGCACCCCTCTCGCATAAGGGCGTGCAAGCACCTCCCATCTAACCCTAGGTTGTTTTCCTGCCCAAACAAGTCGACCAATCGAGCTGCGTAGTGTAGTGAAGAACGATTGTGGCAGGCCTATTGGTATATTGGCAAACAGGAACAGAAAACGCGGGAGCACCACCATTTTCACCAAAGCAAGCCTGCCCAACAGCGAAAGCGGCAATTTAATCCACTTGTCCACAGACTCAGCCAGTTTCTGTAGGGCTCGGCCATAGTTTTCGGAGAGAACCAGGTCAGCATCCGTGTGTATTTTAACACCCAGGTACCTGACCGGGTCCGTGGTCCATTCTAAGGGGTACTCAGTATTCACTTGCACTGTGTCAGCGGTAAGTGGGAAGACAAGTGACTTATGCCAATTGATATGAAGCCCCGAATGGCGACCAAATCTCTCCACTTCCTGTATCATAGGTGCCAAATTCTGCTCCGGGTTGCGAACATAGAGGAGAGTGTCATCAGCTTAGGCCGCGATCACAGTATTATAATGCGGGGAACGTATGCCTCTGTATGAATGGTATTCCCGTATTGCGCACATAAGGGGTTCAGCCATGAGCGCGTATAATAGTGGGGAGAGGGGACACCCCTGCCTCGTCCCTCTTGTAATCGCTATTGCCCGAGAGAATGCATCATTGATTTTTACCCTCGCTACCGGAGTCATGTATAACACCTGGACCAGCTGTATAAAAATATCTCCTACGCCCACCTTCTTGAGCACTGCATATAAAAAACGCCACTCCACCGAATCAAAGGCCTTCTCTATGTCGATAAATAGAGCCGCTGCCTTTGTGCGAGGTTGAATACAAGCTATGGTACAAAACAGCGTACAGAGATTATTAGTGAGAGAGCGGCCCGGGACAAATCCAGTCTGCTCCGGGCCTACAATCTTGGGCAATAAAGGGGCCAGCCTATTCGCTAACACTTTCGCAAACAGTTTCGTATCCGTATTTAACAGTGAGAGCGGCCTATAAGAAGAGCAAAGGTCTGGAGTCTTCCCAGGCTTAAGGATCGTGACTATAGTTGCTTCTCTCATAGATGGCGGCATGACGCCCGTCTTGACCATTTCCTCAAACAAATTAACCAAATGGGGAAGCAACTTATCGATATAAGCTTTATAAAACGCCACTGTTAGGCCATCAGCCCCCGGAGTCTTCTCGCTAGGCATGCTCTTCAAGGCAGCTGCAATTTCCGTAGGCCGCAAGGGACCTATCAGCCGTTCTCTGTCACTATTGGTCAGCCAGGGCATGGCGATATACTCTAGGTATTCTTCGTCCGACTCAGAGGATTCGTTGGGCTTTGAGGTATAAAGCGCTGTGTAGTAATCCGCAAACGAGTCTAAAATGGCCGGCGTGTCATGTACCAAAGTCTGCCCTGAACTGTATACCTGTGATATGTGATTGTCCCCCTGGGGGCCTGGACCTGCGCAGCCAGCGTGGCGCTCGGTCTATCCCTTTCCGCATAGGATCTAGCCACGGCATATTTGCCCAGGTGCTTAACCTCATCCTCCGCGTACTCCTGAAACTTACTGAGCTGAGTTCTAATCTGAGCCAACACGTGTGGGTCACCAGTCCCCTGGTGGACAGATTCCAATGCCCGCAAAGTAGTTTCCGTAGCGACTAATTGAGCACGGATAGACCTGAGAACCCCAGCATGTTTGGAGATTGTGATCCCCCTTATATATAATTTAAAAGTTTCCCATACCGCCCCCATGGTGTCCACACTCCCCAAGTTTGTTGAAAAATATTCATCTATGGCAGCACCCAGTTCTGCGTGAAAGACCGAATCCAGGAGAGAATATTGTGGGAAGCGCCACGATCTGTATGGAGAGCTCCGGATAGGCAGCTCCAGTGTGAGGCAAAGGGGAGAGTGATCCGACAGTGTCCTAGGCATATGTATGCAATCTGTGACTGAGGTGAACAGC
Organism: Calotriton arnoldi; assembly: GCA_963921515.1. Lineage (NCBI taxonomy): Eukaryota > Metazoa > Chordata > Amphibia > Caudata > Salamandridae > Calotriton > Calotriton arnoldi. Next base: position 1,912,552 of record CAWUFW010002598.1, read on the forward strand.
GTGAGCGATGAAAACCAATAATCTATACGAGTATGAATGTCGTACGCCGCTGCATAGTGTGTATACTCCCTCCCCAGTGGATTGCGCCTGCGCCAAAAATCACACATTCCCTCAGCCCTAACAATGGAAGCTACAGTGGAGGCTGCACGAGAAAGAGGTCTAGAAGGACCTCTAGACCGGTCCAACTCCAAATCCTGTATACAATTAAAGTCCCCTCCCCACAAAATGGGCATGTGTGCATAATTTGAAATCTTGGAATGCAGGAGGTGGTAAAACTGCGGATCATCGTGGTTGGGACCATACACCCCAACAAGCAGCAACGTGAAATGGTCCTTGCGACATTTTGCTATTATGTATCTGCCATTGGGGTCCAAATCTATAGGCTGCACCTGTATACCAGAGCTCCTGCGCGTCCACACGAGTACCCCTCTAGCATGTGATGTAAACCCCGCAGCCAAACACTGCCCCTTCATTCCACGCTGTGTTAGCAGACCCGTCTTAGAGGAAAGGTGAGTCTCCTGCAGCACAGCCACATCAACCAAGTGTCTATGCAAGTACGCTACCACTTTACGGATTTTCCGTTGATCATTAAGGCCTCGAACGTTCCAGGAAAGGAAACGTATCACCCCTGATATATCGCTAGCGCCTGGGAAGTTTGCCGAGACTGACACCCAATAGAACTTATACTGCGTACCCAAATGCAATCACTGAATATCGACTTTTCCATGAAAACAGTTGCATCTTTTTAACATCCCCAACACCCCCGCATCCAACCCCCCACCCACCCCATATCAAAACAGGTAGATACAGCATACCCCGGACCCTCCCACCCCTGCTCTAAGACTGGTATTAGCCTGCCAACAGGGCAGCACCCCAAACACTAAACTTGTGTGAAATACACTCAGAGGCGATGGCCGCCGGCCCCTAGTATGTGATAGGGGCAGACCAGCACCGCCCCAAACTGTTCATTACCTTCGAGACAAATGCACAGTGATAAAAAAATATAGGCAAACATAGTCATAGCCATTTCCTTCCTTCTAGGATGACTTCGGCAAGCACATCCCCAAATATAACACCACAAGCAGCGGCCAAAAAGAGGAACATTCAGGACGAGGAGGAAGATGACGGGCAGCGTCCAGGACCCCATTATTATCTGCTGGTGTCGCTGCAGTCTCCGCTGTCCCAAGTGGGGGAACCCCTCTCGTCTTGTCAGCACCATATTTCTTGAGGTCTTTTTGCAGAACGCTTGGGTCTGTGTAAAATCTGGTCTTGCCATTGATGGAGCAGGGAAAATAAAAAAATTTAACCCCTAACAAATTTTATAATTAATTAAATAAAATGTTCGTTTAAATGTATTAATCAACACTGTATGTGTGGGAATGGTAATATGCCAATGTGTGTGCTAAATAATCTATTAATGAATGTCCGTGTGTCTAGTTATAACGTAAAAATAAATGCGTACTAATAAAAATAAATGCATGTTATTGTGCTTCATAGAAATAAAACGTGTCGTTGCAAAAACAAATAGTGATGGTAAGTAAGGAACAGCTTAAATGTTGCTTTCTGCTAGGTAACAACTAATTGGGGTACGTAGACGGGAGGGAAACGAAAGGGATATTTTTCTCTATTTTAATTATGTTTTGTTTGCCTCAAATTAGTGCTTCTAAAGTATAACCGAGTGGCGAGATAAAATGGCCGCCAGTGGGAAGATGTGCGCAGGCGCAAGGGAACACATGACACGTGATGAAATGGGAGAAAGCGAGCTCATGGTTTAACAGAGAGGCTAAGATGCAAGTAATGGTCAAGGCTGATGTGACCTAATTGAACTGATAGCGTGCCGTGATGATCAGCAAGAGCCCGTGGGAAACAAGTCAAGAGAAAGGACAATGACTGCGGAGTTCTCGAATGTGTCGAAAGAAGTTACAAATGAACTGATCGAATCGGATGGAAATGTTTAAGCGTATGGGAAAGGAAATGATCCAAGGACCCTTGAATCCAAGAGAACTTGATTAAAGAATGAATAAGCTGACATGCATGGACCAATGAAAGAAAAGCGTGATATTAATGTTGCAACAGTTAGTTAGCAAAGTTAGAATTAGGGTATAAGAGGGCCTACTCTTAGTGGGAGGGGGTCAAGAGTTGATGTCAGTCGTGGTTGCAGTCACAGTCAGGAGAGGAGTTGAAGAGTCGTGTTGGTGGCTTCCAGTGCTGGGTGGTCCTGATCGATCCCTTACTGAGCGGGAGATGCTGAAAGACTGTTAGAGGAGACGGGTTGCAGGTAGCTGATGCTGACGAGCTGAAGTTGCTGTTGCTGTCTTTATTTTACAGTTGAGTATGAGAATCAGGCTATTTCTAATTCCTAACTTAGGTTAGAAATCATTAGGCTAAATTAGGAAGCTAGGCAGGTAATTAGGGTTTTGGCTTCATGACAAAATTTCCTTTCTGCAATAAATTGATTATGCTTAATAAAATTGTGAATTTAAGAATGAATAATTGAATAAAGTATTAAAATTCTTTTCATGCTTTTTAAATTATATAAAATTTAAGATTCTTTAAACACAAAATGACTCAGTGGTTATTTTCCTAAATGATTGTGACATAAGTAATTGGTTATTGTGATTCAGCTGGTCTTAATCACTATGAACTAATTTCTTAAATGAATGATTCATCGACAAGCAATAAGCAGGAATATCTTAAGAAATAACTAAAAGAAAGGGACAAAATAAGGTAATAAGATATCCTGGCTCTTCCAGCGGTACATAAAATGGTGTTCTCCATTTAGTTCTCATGCTTCTCCTAGGAGTACAGAATTTCACAAAGGTGTAAAGGAAATCCAGGAGTGTGCGTGTGTGTTAGACGATGTTTATGGGCCCCATCGTCATGTGGATATGAGAAATATAGTTTGCCCCTGGATGACCTATAAGTAACCTAGGAGGAGAATAGTTTTTATTGTACGCGCTGCATCAGATTTCTTGGTAGCAGAGTTATGGTTTTCTATAGATTAGTTTAGTGATTATTGTTTATTGATTATTGATTATTTTTGATGACTAACACTTTATGTTGAGTCGCGTTATGTTATATGTAAGTTTTCACGCTTCTGGGATGTAGGAAGTGGAACACGTGTGGCAAGAGAAGTCACATGGAATTTGGTACATGGTCTGAATTCATTTTGGTTATAACGCAGGTTGTGTTATGTTAGGGATTTCTGTGTGAAAAGTGTGTAAATGAAATAGCAAATCACGTTTACTTGTGAAACTTTGGCCTTAATTCTCAGGAGCCTAGTCTCCACATGTGTCTTATCCCCAGAGAAACGAGTAAATTGTTTGTTTGAAAGAAGGGTAAGGTAGAGGGAAGTGCTACTTTATCGGTGAGAGTAAATAATTCTGTGGTAGGGTAGAGGTAAGCGCTGCCTACTGGAAAAACAGGATTCTTGTGTAAAAGGACAAGGCTGTCACTTTGTTTAGCGAATCAGACTATGGAATTGTTTATTTGTTGTAACTAACGAAGAAAACAGTGAAAAGAAAATTGCCGATAAATTTTGTAAAGGAGGGGTAAAGAGTAGAAGTGACGTGGAAAAGTGCCGCGCTAGGATTGGATAGTGCGCTAGTCACGTGAACACAGAGCAGGAGTGACGTAGAAAAGTGCCGCGCTAGGATTGGTTGGTTCGCGGACGGTGGGAATTGTTCTGATTGGTACTTTAGTGTGAGTCGCGCTGTAATTGGTCGAAGTTCGGTACACAGAAACAGCGTTAGAGTAAAAAGAAAACAAATAGAAAACATGCCGTATTACGAGTATGAAAGGGAGAGAACGTCATGGACGACGAAATTGAAGAATTTCTTTAAGAAAGACAAAAAGGTTATGACTAGAGAGGGACAAATAATTCCTCCGCCGAAATCAGCAGCTTCACACATGATGCTGAAATATGGATATCATACGTGCATATGGTTGGACAATTGGGTAAAATATACAAAGAATGATGGAGCATTGGCTTTCCCTGAAAATGGTTCTTTTAATGTAGCGGTTTTACGGAATTTAAGAGAAAAGATGTTTAAATTGGAACCTAGACCTAGACCGACACAGTTTGAGGCTTTAACAGAATGGGAAGATGAGATGTACGAGCGAGAAAGATTCAGAGGAATGAAAGGTTATGAGTTTGTGCCCGGAAGATTGTGGGGAATGAATCATGAGGACAGAATAAAACGATGGAGATGTGCTAACATGACAGGAGGTTTGTTTCCAGCTTTTACAGTTGAGGAGGGGACTAAGAAAAAACGGACTGAGAAAAAGAAACATATAGAGAGAGAAAAGTATATGCATGAGAGCGAAACGGATGACGAATTGCTGGAAGATATATTAAATAGAAATCCACCTCCGTATCAGCAGAGTTCTACAGTGGTGACACCAAATGCGCCACCAATAGAGACTATGCGAAATAAAAGTCCGGAAAAGAGAAATGAGGTAAATAGGTCACAAGAACAAATGAGAACTTCTCAAAATGAGGGAATAGAAAGCGAAAATGCAAGCGAATTGGCAAGGACAACAAAAGAACTAACTGAGAAAATTAGAGAATTAACGAAAAATATGGAAGCAGTTACTGTGCCTGTAACAATAGGTCCAGTAATACCAGTTTTTGAGAATCAGAAAATTGATGAACGATCTTTGGTGATTCCCTTGAGTTCACAATTTCAGAGAGAAAAGGAAAGAATGGAAACAAGTCCAGGTACAAGCAATTTGGCTAGTGCTTACAGACCAAGTCCACCTGAAAATTTGACAATAAATGAGTGTAACGGTAGAAAAATACCTATGGTAACTGAATCTGCAACAGTGACACCTGAAAAGAGTGGAAATTGGACAGAAATAAATAGTACTCCCATAGGTCCGACTCCTGATGAGTTAAATGAGTGGATGAAAGCTTTTAAAATAAAAGAAACAGAAGAAAAACCATTAGATGTGATCAGATTGAAAATAGATATGGAAGAATTAATTCTAGGAACGATTGGTACTGAAAAGATAAAAAATTATCAGGATGATGAAATAATGTTTCTGTGCAAAAGTATAACATGGAGGGCAAAGAATTTACATGACAAACTAGAAGAAGTGGCTAGTGAGATTGGGATAGATTTTGCAAAAGTAAAAACATTGCAGAAACCATACAGAGTAGACTTTTGTGAAAAAGATATTGAAAATTTGAATACAGCAGGAAGGCTGACACAGATAAAGGAGTTGATTGTGTTGTTGAGAAAATGGGGTGATGTGGACAGGTGGAAGGTTAGATGGACAAAGAAGAATGAGAAAAGTATAGACAAAGGTTCATTGGCTTTTATGATAACAGAAAAAGAACCTGTTGCTAAAGAATACCCTATGAGAGAAACTCCAGGTGGTAGTTACGTGCATGTTCCCTGGACTAGGCAGGACATCCTGTCATTTACAAATGACTTTCCAAAGTTAAGAGAGAAGCCAGTTGAGTGGTACCGACAAGTAGAAAGGTTTGTAAAGGTCTCAAAAGTGTTGTGGATAGATTTGGATGGATTGTTTGACATAGTGGTACCAACGGATCTGTGGTCAGAATGTAAGATTACGGTTGACTGGCCAACTACAGAATATCCAAGAGATCCTAAGACAGGAGCTCCAGGACCAGATGTGATGAAGAAATACGACAAGGTGATTACCTTTTTGAAGAATAAGATTCCTCCCAAAGAGACAGATTGGGTTAAGATTGATAGAACTACACAGGAAAGTAAGGAGTCTGTACATGCATATTATGAGCGATTGTTATTGGTTTTCAAGCAGTATAGTGGTTATGAGGAATTGAGTGAAAAGGACATGAGTCATTTTGTATACCGATTTGTGTTTGGCCTGAAACAAGAAATAAGCGATATGATTAAGCAACATATGATAAACTGGCAGAATGGAAGTGTAGATGAGGTGCTGAGGTATGCTAAGTATTGTAGTGATGAAATAGAGAGTAAACAGCGTAAGTTGAAAGAAAAGGCAATGTGGGCACAAGTGAAAGTGGCAGAAAAACAAGAAGCCCAGTTGGACAATAATAATGGAAACGAATCAGGACAGAATAAGATGCGACCAAACATAGGTAAAGGAAAAGGTCAAGTGAGTCTAGAAGAGGCAAAGAAGAAATGGCCATGTCATAATTGCGGAAAATTAGGGCATTGGAGAAATGAGTGTAAGTTCCCACCTAAACCTAATCCGGAACATCAATCATTAACTCCACAGGTGCAGAATGAGGTAGTTGTTCAACAAAGTCAGGTGCCACAACCACCACTTCCCAACACTGTTAACCAGCAAAGATACAGTACAGAAACAGGATTCTACGGAGGAGAGCAGGTAACACAGTTGCCGCGAGCAGCTAACATTTCTCAGTATTGGTTGCGTCAGAGTGAGGATGACCCGGATGAAAGTTTCTGACGGTGCGCAGGAGAGGGGAAAGAGTGCGTGCTTGGCGCAACTCTAGAGGTAGATCAGTCTGGTCCCTTTGTGGATGGAGAAGTGAATGGTGCAAACGTAACATTCCTTGTCGATACTGGAGCTACCCGTTCTACTGTTAGATCAGTGGAAATTCCAAACCTTCCTCTCTCAGGTGAATACATCCAAGTGGTAGGAGTAGCCAATCAGCAGATTAAAACCCCACTTACTGAATTGGTGGAAGTAAAAATTGGTTCTTTTAGCAAAATGCATAAATTTGTAGTGTGCGATTGTAGTCCTGTAAATCTTTTAGGTCGTGACCTTTTGTGCAAAATGAATTGCACAATTTATTGTACGCCAGATGGAATAGGTTTCCAGACTTCAGATGAAGATGTTTTGTATAAAGTAACTTTGATGAATCAAGAACCTGAAACGAATGGTTTATTTCCTGCATTTGATGCAGAAAAACTTCCAGAAGAACTGAAAAGTACAGTAAAAGAAAGTGTGTGGGATTTTACAGGAGAGGACATTGGATTAATGAGAGAAGTTGATCCCGTAAAAGTAACAGTGAAAGAAGGGATAATTTATCCAAACACGCCACAGTACAAATTAACTCCAGAAATAATTGAAGGAATAACTCCTGTGATAAATAAGATGATTGAACAGGGAATTCTGAAAGAAATCATGAGCAGTCCATGTAATTCACCTATTATGGGACTGAAAAAGCCAAATGGAACATATAGAATAGTACAGGATTTGAGAAAGATCAACAAAATAGTTGTACCATGTTGTCCAATAGTGCCAAACCCTGCAGTAATTCTATATCAAATCCCACATGAAGCTGAGTGGTACACTGTGATAGATTTGTGTCACGCATTTTTCTCTATTCCTTTGCATCCAGATAGCCAGCCATTATTTGCATTCCGGTTCGGAGAGCGTATTTTGGCATGGTGCCGAATTCCACAGGGGTATACAGAAAGCCCCTCAATTTTTAATCAGATTCTAAAGAAATCTCTGGAAGATTTAAAAATGCCAGAAAAATCAGTGATGGTGCAGTATATCGATGACCTATTGGTGGCATCGAAAACTAAAGAAGCATGTGTAAGTGACACAATTGCTTTACTGAACCATTTGGAGAAAAGAGGACATAAAGTGTCCCCTTCAAAATTGCAGTTTTGTCAGAAAGAAGTCCAGTATTTAGGGCATAAAATTGAGAAAGGAGTGCGGAAAATAGCGACAGAAAGAGTAAGAATGATTCAAGGAATGAGAGCACCAATGACTCAAAGAGAGGTAAGAATGTTTTTGGGAATGGTTGGATATTGTCGACAGTGGATAAGTGGATTTTCTTTGATTGCAAAACCCTTACAAAAATTGACAAAGAAAGATGTAAAGGACCCTTTTGAGTTAAACAAAGAAGAAATGAAATCTTTCAAAGAATTGAAAAAGAAACTGTGTGAGGCCCCTGCTTTAGGCATGCCTGATTATGAGAAGGATTTTGAGTTGTACTGCAGTGAAAGAGATGGATGTGCATTTTCAGTACTGGTACAAAAACACGGGACCATGAAAAGGCCAATCGCTTACTTTTCAGCTGTTTTAGATCCTATAGCAAAAGCATTGCCTGGGTGTCTGAAAGCAGTTGCTGCTACTTGTGTAAGTCTGGAACAAAGTGAAGGTATAGTGATGGGGTATCCACTGAGAGTGTATGTTCCCCATTCAGTAGAAATTCTTTTGACAAGAACAAAAACACAGTACATGACACATAGTCGGCTGACTAAGTACGAAAAAGTCATCTTGAGTGCTGAAAATGTGACCATAGATAGATGCATAAATGTAAATCCTTCTACATCATTGCCAGATGAAGAGAGTATAATTGAACAAGACGAAGTAGATCATGATTGTCTGAATGTGCTGGAATATTGCACAAAACCAAGAGCTGACATAAAAGATGAACCGTTAAAGGAATCGGATTATGTCATGTTTGTAGATGGTTCATGTTTACGCACAAAAGAAGGAGTGTTAAGCGCAGCTTACGCAGTATGCACAGTGGCAACTGTGATGGAAGCGTCTTGTCTGAAAGGAGTTAGGTCTGCCCAAGTTGCAGAACTAATTGCTTTGATTCAAGCATGTAAATTGGGGAAAAATGTACGAATCACGATTGTGACCGATAGCCAATATGGTTTCGGCATCGTACACGATTTCGGTCAGATTTGGTCACAAAGAGGATTTTTGACATCTGCAGGAACACCTATCAGAAATGGAGATTATGTTAAAAAACTGCTTGAGGCGATACAGTTGCCTAAACAAATAGCTGTAGTGAAGTGCAAGGCGCATAAGAAAAACGAAGACTACATAGCGGTCGGCAATAATTATGCTGATGAGATCGCTAGATATTGTGCGGAAAACATGGCGTCACTGAACAAAAATAGAGAAAGGGAACATGTCTCTTGTCCTTTGCTTTTCACTAATACAGTCGAAACATGGGATGAAGTAAGGCAGTTACAAGAAACAGCAAGAGATGAGGAAAAAGATTACTGGATAAAAGCAGGATGTAGAAGACAGGAAAATAATGGTGTGTGGGTATACAGAGATGAAAGACCAGTTATGCCTGATAGCATGATTGCAGACATGGCACGGATGTACCATGGACAAGCTCATATTGGGAGAGATGCAATGATTAGACTTTTTAGACAAACCTGGTATAACCCAAAATTCAGAGCCATTGCTGAAAGTCTTTGTCAAAGATGTCTTATTTGTCAACAGTTTAACCCAGGAAGAAAAACAGTAGTGAGTCTAGGAACAATAGGACGAGAAGGAGGTCCATTCACAAGAATGCAATTGGACTTTATCGAGATGCCCCCTAGTAACAGATTAAGATATGTTCTAGTGGTCGTCTGTTTGTTCTCTCGTTGGGTGGAGGCATACCCCACAAGAAGGAATGATGGAACAACAGTGGCAAAACTTATGCTGCGAGAGTTCATTCCAAGGTATGGTTTTCCAGTCACGGTTGAGACAGATAGAGGAACACATTTCCAAAATGAGTTGATCCAATTGATTTGTGAAGCACTGAGTATTAAACAAAAACTACATTGTGCTTACAGACCAGAGGCTTCTGGGGTAGTAGAGCAGATTAATGGAACGATTAAAAACAGATTGGGAAAAATGTGTCAAGCTACAGGACTCAAATGGCCGGATGCACTGCCTCTTGTTCTGATGACCATCAGAAGCATCCCTGAAAAGAAAACGGGACTCAGTCCTCATGAGATGATCATGGGACGAGCAATGAGACAAGCACACGTACCCGTCAACAAGTTATTAACTATAACTGATGATCTAGTACTGGATTATTGCAAGGGACTGGCTGATGTGGTGCGTTCTGTGTTTCATCAGGTTGGACCGGATGCGACCACTCTTGAAAGAAAACCAGCTCACGACTTGAATCCAGGAGACTGGGTCCGCATAAAAGTCCACAGGAGAAGAAACTGTCTAGTTCCGCGTTGGGACGAGCCAAGACAGGTAATCCTAGTGACAACGACTGCCGTCAAGTGTGCAGGAGTGAAGAACTGGGTTCATGCCAGCCACACAATCAGAGTTCCAGAACCTACAGATCGACATGTGAGTCGGCGTCTGGAAGTGTGGGATAAAAGTTTAACGGCTGGGACAACAAAGATAAAGGAAAGGGTGCCAGAACTTGAAGATCGACCTGAAAGTCGACATCTGGAAACCCCAACTGCAAGTACCTCTAGAGAAGAAGAAGAAGAAGAAAGAAATTCAGAAATTCCAGAACCTGAAGATCGACCTGTAAGTCGACATCTGGAAATATCTGACACAACTTCAGACTCTGATGATTCAGTTGAAAACCGTGAAGAGTTCCTAAGGAAAACTTGGGGTTATAAACCAATTAGAGAAGAAACTGAGCAAGAAATTGAGTTAGATGAACAACCAGGTACAAGTTATGGTGGAACTCCTTCAGAAACAATATTAATAGATGAAGTAGGGAAAGAAGTACACAAAAGATTAGAAAATCGAGAAGAACCCCGAGGAGCAATAGGGACAGATAGAGAAATAGAAGAACAGGGAAATTTAGAAACAGAAAAGGAGAAAAACACCAAATCGGAAGAACACCGAGGAGGGACAGTAATAAGGGAAAACCAAAAGGAGAAGACAGATCCACCAGTAGGAGATGACGAGATTATAAGTTTCAAAATAAGAGACAATAGTGAGACAGTTGAAACAGAAACAGAAGAAAGTGGAGGAGAGGAAAAAGCAAAGACTGAATCAAGAAAAAGAAATTGGAAATCAGAAAGAGAAGAAAGAGAAGGTGAAGCCAAAAGGCCAAGAAAAGGAGATAATTGGCCCAACAGCTATGTAAGAAAATTGAGATATAGAATAATAAGAGCGGAAGACGAAGGTGCTGAACAAGTAAATGAAGTAACAAGTCAAAAGGGACAAGAAAAACCCAGTGGAAAAAGATTACAAAAGTCCAAAAGGACAAAGAAAGTGAATTCAAAATTTAAGTCACCTGAGTGGCTGTATATTGCACTAACTGATTACAAAGAAGAAGAAGAAAACACTCACGGAAACCAGAGACTGAGAAGTCGGATGGGAAAAGGTGAGATGCAACAAAACTGAAGTGAAGACTTATAGTGCTTCTGCCGGACATGACAATTTTACTGGATGTGACAAATCACCGGATGTGACAACGAAAGAATTCTGGAGAGAATTAAAAGAAAGTACCAAGCAAAGACTTTTTGAAAGCAGAGTGGCATCTAAGTCATTTCTGAGGTGTAGTGACACAATTTTCTGAAACTTAAAAAAAATAGAAAAAGAAAAATGGAAAATAATAGGGATAGAAGAGATAAATGTGAATTTATAAAGAGATGGTGCAAAATGTGCTGCTTTTGTACAGGGTTATTAATGACCATATGGATAGTTTTAGCAATCACAATTCCTATTAGTGTAGCTGTGATAGAAGCAAAAAATGATACTAAACTAGAAAAAGAAACTAGTATTAAAGAACCAGTTATTTTAAGAAGTAGTGCAGAGTTGCATAAGGATAGGTCAGTAACAGATTTTTCAAAGAATGTTTTTACAAAATTGTTGTATGAGTACGTAGAAACAATGGACGTAAGAGATTGTTATGTTTGTATGCAATTGCCTGCATCAGTATCAGAAGGTGTGACTTATCATCACCTACCTCTGACTTATGGAATAACATGTAGTGTAATAGCGAGTTTATTTTATAAAACAGGTAGATTAGAATCTTATTATACTGATATAGATAAGATTTTTGCAAACATTCCAGTAGTACCAGAACTTAACAAAGTAAAACCAGCAAAAGTTTTAGGAGAATTCTTTTTAGAACATAGAAAATTAACGTTAGAAGAAATAGTTAGTAACAACCTTACCTGTGAGTTAAAGAAAGAAGAAAAAGTATTTTTAGAAATGGTTGAAGAAAGAAGAATGAAATTTCAAAAAGAAGCAATAAAAGAGGAAGGAAAACGCTTATGGACGTTTGAGGAAGGAAATCATGAAGGGAAAAAGATAAATGCAGCAATGACATTAGACTGGCCGCAAACAGGAAAGTTGTGCATTAGGAGAAATAAGACAGTCTATGACAATTACTTTGTAGGTTCCAGTATCTGCCATGACAATTATCAAATTCTGGGAGGTTGGGGATTCAAAGGTGGAAAGGACCCAATATTTCCAGGTATCTATTATGTTTGTGGGAATAGAGCTTATTACAGGTTACCGGACCATTGGTATGGAACTTGCTATGTAGGCCTGGTCTTTCCAAAAATTTTTCACATGGACAGAGAAGAAAAGGGAACATACAAGATGATTAATAGATTTACACGTAGAAAGAGGGAAAGTTTTTCAGAAATTGTAGGTGATATTTTTGGAGCATTGATACCAGCAGTGGGAATATCTTTGAATGCATTTAAAATTCGGAAGTTATCCACAGTAGTAGATCGTTTGTCTACAGATACTGCGGGAGGGTTCTTAATGGTAAATACCGAAATGGTTGCCATGAGAGCTATGGTGATGCAAAATCGGCTTGCCCTTGATATTCTTTTGGCAAAAGAGGGTGGAGTCTGTGGAATGTTGAAAGTCCAACATTGTTGTACTTACATTCCTGATAACAGTGAAAATATACAGAAGTATATTACAAATATTACAAGTTTGCACAAAGAATTAGTTCCACTGGAGGTTGAAAGTGTTTTGGGAAAACTTGGTAGAGGGTTTTCCTCAGTAGCGAATTGGTTAACTAGGATGAGTAGACTAGTGATAGGGAAAGTTATAATAGTAGCAACTATAGTAATATTGTTAGCCATGATATTGAAAATAGTAATAACATGTATAAAGAGAAAAGTAAGACAGAATAAGATAAGAAGAAATAACAGATTAATGAGAGAAAGAGAGAGAGAAATGGGTGAAATTGAGTTGGAGAAAATGAAAGAAAGCATGTACAAAGAGACTAAAAGGCAAGATGAAGAAGAAACAGATGTATAAATAACAGAAAGCAAAGGATGAAAGACATGCTGCCTGAAAAGAAGTATGACTTGGGTTTTATGTGGTGATTTAAAAATCACCAAAGGGGGAGTTGATGGAGCAGGGAAAATAAAAAAATTTAACCCCTAACAAATTTTATAATTAATTAAATAAAATGTTCGTTTAAATGTATTAATCAACACTGTATGTGTGGGAATGGTAATATGCCAATGTGTGTGCTAAATAATCTATTAATGAATGTCCGTGTGTCTAGTTATAACGTAAAAATAAATGCGTACTAATAAAAATAAATGCATGTTATTGTGCTTCATAGAAATAAAACGTGTCGTTGCAAAAACAAATAGTGATGGTAAGTAAGGAACAGCTTAAATGTTGCTTTCTGCTAGGTAACAACTAATTGGGGTACGTAGACGGGAGGGAAACGAAAGGGATATTTTTCTCTATTTTAATTATGTTTTGTTTGCCTCAAATTAGTGCTTCTAAAGTATAACCGAGTGGCGAGATAAAATGGCCGCCAGTGGGAAGATGTGCGCAGGCGCAAGGGAACACATGACACGTGATGAAATGGGAGAAAGCGAGCTCATGGTTTAACAGAGAGGCTAAGATGCAAGTAATGGTCAAGGCTGATGTGACCTAATTGAACTGATAGCGTGCCGTGATGATCAGCAAGAGCCCGTGGGAAACAAGTCAAGAGAAAGGACAATGACTGCGGAGTTCTCGAATGTGTCGAAAGAAGTTACAAATGAACTGATCGAATCGGATGGAAATGTTTAAGCGTATGGGAAAGGAAATGATCCAAGGACCCTTGAATCCAAGAGAACTTGATTAAAGAATGAATAAGCTGACATGCATGGACCAATGAAAGAAAAGCGTGATATTAATGTTGCAACAGTTAGTTAGCAAAGTTAGAATTAGGGTATAAGAGGGCCTACTCTTAGTGGGAGGGGGTCAAGAGTTGATGTCAGTCGTGGTTGCAGTCACAGTCAGGAGAGGAGTTGAAGAGTCGTGTTGGTGGCTTCCAGTGCTGGGTGGTCCTGATCGATCCCTTACTGAGCGGGAGATGCTGAAAGACTGTTAGAGGAGACGGGTTGCAGGTAGCTGATGCTGACGAGCTGAAGTTGCTGTTGCTGTCTTTATTTTACAGTTGAGTATGAGAATCAGGCTATTTCTAATTCCTAACTTAGGTTAGAAATCATTAGGCTAAATTAGGAAGCTAGGCAGGTAATTAGGGTTTTGGCTTCATGACAAAATTTCCTTTCTGCAATAAATTGATTATGCTTAATAAAATTGTGAATTTAAGAATGAATAATTGAATAAAGTATTAAAATTCTTTTCATGCTTTTTAAATTATATAAAATTTAAGATTCTTTAAACACAAAATGACTCAGTGGTTATTTTCCTAAATGATTGTGACATAAGTAATTGGTTATTGTGATTCAGCTGGTCTTAATCACTATGAACTAATTTCTTAAATGAATGATTCATCGACAAGCAATAAGCAGGAATATCTTAAGAAATAACTAAAAGAAAGGGACAAAATAAGGTAATAAGATATCCTGGCTCTTCCAGCGGTACATAAAAATGGTGTTCTCCATTTAGTTCTCATGCTTCTCCTAGGAGTACAGAATTTCACAAAGGTGTAAAGGAAATCCAGGAGTGTGCGTGTGTGTTAGACGATGTTTATGGGCCCCATCGTCATGTGGATATGAGAAATATAGTTTGCCCCTGGATGACCTATAAGTAACCTAGGAGGAGAATAGTTTTTATTGTACGCGCTGCATCACCATCCAATGAGACCTTCAGGCGGGCAGGATAGAGCATCGCGTAGTCCAGTTGAAGCTCTCGCAGTTTATGTTTTACCGGCCCAAACTTCTTCCTGGCCTCCTGGACCGTAGGTGTAAAATCCGGGAATAGGGACAAATCCGAACCTTCATATGGGAGCGATTTCAGCTCCCTTGCGCATCGCAGAGCCGCATCCCTGTCCCTGTAATTCAATAAGCGAATAAGCACCGGTCTTGGAGGAGCTCCCGGAGGGGGATGCGGGCCCAGCGAGCGATGCGCCCGTTCCACTATGAACACAGCCGAGAACGTGTCGCGCCCCAATAACTGCACTAGCAATTTCTCAATGAAAGGTTCCATGGGGCCCGTGGCAGTTGATTCCGCCAGTCCCAGCAGGCGCACGTTGTTCCGTCGTGAGCGCACCTCCAAGTCCTCGGCTTTATCCTTCAGGGTCGCGACTAACCTCTCCACCTGACGCTGCGTGGCCCCCATTTCGGTCTGTGTATCCTCAGCATCTGAAATTCTGCGCTCCGCCACATCCAGGCGCTCCGAGTGTTTGTCCACTCTTTCAGACATCCGGTCTAAGCGATATACCAAAGAGTCTATTTTAGCATCTATAGAGGTCAAACTGCGCTGCATTGCCCCCAGGATCTGGCACATGTCCCCCTCCGGTACTGCGGCATCATCAGAACCAGCAGAATTCGCAGCATTGCTCTGTTTCTGTTCATCCTCCCTCAATCTCGTGGACTTTCGGTGTTCGAAGGAGAGTTTAGGCTGCGTTTTATCTGTGCGCCCCATAACTGCTGCCAGGCAGAGGTGGTCAATCGTGGCCTTCTATCGTGCTGTGGCACCCACTGCTGGCACGCAAGATGGCCGCTGATGCGAGTTACCTGTTCACAAATGCGGGAATGTCCGCCAGGCAGGCCCACAGAAAGAAGTATATTACGCCTCCGCTTGTAGGTGGTATGACGGTATGACGGACGCAGCGCTCAGTTACCGCTGCACCCCACTCACCGCCACCACGCACTCAGTCTCCTCCGTGGGTCCTGAGCAATCTCCGGCTGAGGACAGACTCTGATATTGGCGTTGCCAACAGCCTCCGGCACCCCCAGCAAAGCGTGATGTCCATGCGCACTTGGAGCACTCAGTGGGCCCTCCGCTGTGTCGCAGCACGTTGCGCTGCCGAGCCCCCAGACCTCACCTCTGCCCAGTGCTCATAGCCACCGGGCTACACGGGACCGCTCCCGCCATCCACCGCTTCCGCCAATATTTCGGGGATGCGCCGCTCTCCTCGGCACCCGCTGCCGCCACCGCCACCACAGCAGGACACCTCCACCCGCAGCAGCGCCAGCCGGTGCGAGGGCCGCACACACAAGATGGCGGGCCGGCAGTCACAGGCCCAGGTCCGTCCGGCAGCAGACTCCCGCTGAGCGCACACAGCACCCGCTCAAACCTCCGCAGCAGGTGCAGCCGATAGCCAGTCGTCACAGCCAGCAATTAATAGCACCTGTGCAATCTCGGCGGCGCTAATTTTGACAGGATAGTGTGGGCGGCTCCCAGAGCACGCTCAGGCTGCGGCCATCTCAGAGCCAGGCAGACCACGCCCCCCGTTATAGTTAGTTCAGCTAACTATAACTCGCGCCCCCGCAATGCACTGCTGATGACGTCACATATTACATCACTCATGACATGGTCAGTGACATCACTTATGACATCACTGATGACATCTCAAATGACATCACTGATGACATCACTGATGACATCATCCATGTGATAATTTGATGCATCTTCTCACACCCTAATTGTGAGAAGTTGGCCTGGCATATGCTGTCCACTAATTATAGTGGGCACCTTGCACCAGTCCAAACAACCCCTTATTGGAGATAGGTTAAAGACAACCTTATTGAAGCTATCCTAGTGGTAGCTATGGAGAGCAGCCTTCAGGCTAAGTCTTGAAGGAATGTAAAGCAGCTTGTTTTACCAGTCTATAATCTCTTGAGTGACCAAATGAAAGAGCACCACACCAGGTATATATTCAAAATATATGTATTTATTGCTAAACACACCCCTCTAGTCTCTTTATGAGGCTAGAGTTCGAAGTACACAAGTTATAAGTTATTTAAACACAGTAATAGCACAAATACACGTTTGGGCCCTAGGGGCGTACCAAACCATATACCAATAAAGTGGTATAAGAACAACGACTGAACTAGACACTAGGCCTAGAGCCTCTAGAAGTGCTTGGACCACAAGGAACCACCCAAGGTAGTGACACAGGGGACCCACGGGGGACGCGTGCAGTGTAAATACACAACCGCGATACGCCGTTAACTTCTATGGAGAAAGTCGCAATCAGGAAATTAAAGAAAAGGGACACTTAAAGGAGGACTTGGAGCAAACCCTTTGAGAACTAGGTCGTTCTAGAGTCTCTACCCACGGGAGCACCGGAGTACTCGTGTTACCTCACCCAGGGAAGCTGGGTGCATAGGTGCCTTTCGGGGTCGGGTTTCGTCGTCGATTTGAATGGCGATCTGCTGCAAAGTGCTGCTGGCGACCAAGTGGAAAGTGTCCGGTTGGATCCAAGAGTGGATCGGAGATCTGAAGAACCTGAAAGCAGAGGGGACAGAGTCTGGGTCACTAGCCAGTGACCAGGATGGCGATGAGCGGATGCCCACCGATGTCGAGTGCTTCAGGTGCATTGACGGTCGTGTTGACTCTTCAGCCACGAGGTCCAGGAGGTGTTGTCGGCGACCAGGAGCAGGATTCGGGCTGGTAAACGATGTTTGTCGAGTGCTGAGGTGTCGGCGACCGGATTGGACCCAACAAGCCTTGGCAACGGCAAGTCTCGGTGAAGATGAAGATCGTCGATGGTGGAGACCAGCAAGGTCTGAGGAACTCACCCAGCAAGGGTAAGTGAGGGCAGGCCTGGAGCAACCAGGATGCCCAAGAAGAAAAGTTTTGGCCTTCGTGAAGGGCTACTAGCCAATGGGCTAGCGACCGCGAAGGAGCCTCGAGACGTCGCACGTGGATCTGGCTCACAGGACACTCGTGGAGTGGAGGCCAGTGATCTTCGGTGCAGTTGGTGCTGGTGGCTAGGGCTACTCGGAGCCCAAAGCACGACTTCGTGGGAGACCCAGAAGAGGATGCACTTGCAAATGTGCTTGGTGTCCAGGGGTCACGGTCTCACGTTACCCACGATAGCTACGGGCCTCAGCTTTGCTGGGGACTCAGGGTAGCCTTGGAGAAGTCTGAGAATTCACCTCTGGTGATGCGAAGACTTCGGCATCCGACGGGAGCTTCAGAAATTCAGACTGGACAGATGCGTCTTTGGTGCCTGCCAAGCAGGGGAGTCACTCCTTGACCCCAAGGGAGATTCTTCTGTCCTCTAGTCTTGAGTAGGGCATCGAAGGTCCAGGATTCTGTTTCAGAGTTTCGGTCCAGGGATAATCTAAAGTCCTAAGGACTGGGTTCCTATACTTATACTAAGTTTAGGGGTTGGACTACTCTGTGGCCCCACCTATGGGTGGGTCAGGGCAGAGGGGTGGCTACACCCCTTTCCTTTGTCCAGTTCGCGCTAAAGCAGGGGCTGCAAGCCCCTGATCCGGTTTGAACTGGGGTATGCACAGGGACACCAAATGTGCCCCCAGTGCAGGACTTCAAAGCACCCGAAAGTGCTCCCGCCCAGCCCCAATACACATTATCCTGTCTGGGGAGGTGGTCACACCTCCCTGGGACAGGAAACCTATTGTCCAGGCCTCCCCTGCCGGAGTTTCGTCCAGCAGCAGGAGGCCAGACTCGTGTCTGTGGCAGCAGCATCCATTTTGTGATGCCAGGGCTTTAGAAAGAAGTTACCGGACTAGTCAGAGTTAACATGTCTTTCCTCTAGAAGGGTGGAATGCTACCCCCGCCACCAGAATTGGCGGGGGTAGTATTCCAAGATGTTTGACACCAAACATGACATGTTTAGGTGCAGCCATTCCAAAGTTAGCATTTAACGCGAGGTTATAATGCGCTTAAGAGTATATGGTCAGGCTGCACTACAAACAGCATCAGAGAAGGGTCTCCAAACGCTGCAGAGGGGCCCTGCTCATGCAGGGGCACCCTCTCACACAGGAACCATGCACTCTGCATTCAGGATTGATAAGGCCTGCCTTAGGAGTGACTTATAGGTTTATATGTGTGTATGTATTTAGTGATATAGGTAACCTATATCACAGTAAGGGGTGCATGCACCACCTTACCCAGGCTGCAGTAGCAGACCGGTGGTGTCAGTTTGGATGGCCTTCCAGGGGTGGCATAATACATGCTGCAGCCCCTGGTAGGCCTCTGAGGTACCTATGCCCTTGGTACATAGTATACCATATACTAGGGACTTATAAGGGCACTCCAGATTCCAATCAGAGATGTGCCTAAGGCACATGGAAACCATTTTAGAGAGGAAGCAGCTAGGCTGGGGTTCTGATTAGCAGGGCCCCAGCCAGACTAATGTCGAAAAACAGTGAAGCATCAGCAAAAAGTGGGGGTACCCATGTGAAGCAGATCCTACTCTCCTACACTAATATAACTTTTGATACACCCACTCTAAATTACAGACTGCCATTCTCAAAACCATAGACACTCCAAGACCAATAACTAGATACCCACTCACTGATTCTTAGGTCTAAACACACATCCAGTCATTCACCCGTACAGTCACTCATACTTACGGTCACTCAGTACAGGACTATCATATGCACTCATACACCTATATAGACACTCACACACCGCCACTCATCCATAGAGGTACTCACACACCTAGTCAGTGATGTAAATAATTAATCACATTCCCATTTACTCACCCATACAGTTATACACACACCAGCTCACTTACTCATACAAATACTAGCACATACTTACGCTCTTATACAATCACTGATACAAGCACAGACTCATCCATACAGCCACTCTCACAATTACACACTCTCAGTTATAGCCATTTATATACTCCAACACACATATATACTGCTTTTCACATATGTAGTTACTCACACATATACAACTGAGATATACATTCACTCACTAACACACCCATACACACACTCACCCACCCATACAGTCCATCACAGATGCACTCTTAAAACCATGCACCCAGTGAATCACCCACTCACACATCTATGTACAGAGTCACACACACCCCACCCACACAAACACTCAGGCACCCATACAGATACTCAGACAACCAATCAATAACCCATATAGACACTCATGTAGCTATTCGCAAACCCATGCAGCCGCTTACACACCAACAGACAGACGGATACAGACATTCACACAGTTTACTCACTAACCCATGCATTCAGCAAGATAAGTTTAATCACTCACTTATAGAGTCAGTCACGCACCTACTAAATCATCCATTCAGACACTTATACACCCACTCATTCTTCAATACGCCTTTCCCTATATATATTAAACATATTTAAGCTTTACAGAAACACACAGTCACTGGATGATGTCATCAGTGATGTCATCAGTGATGTCATTTGAGATGTCATCAGTGATGTCATCAGTGATGTCACTGACCATGTCATGAGTGATGTAATATGTGACGTCATCAGCAGTGCATTGCGGGGCGCGAGTTATAGTTAGCTGAACTAACTATAACGGGGAATTTCTATGGTTTTGTACGAGTGAAATGTCCAACTAACTATAACTTTCCCTAAAACCTATGGTTTTTTCAGTGAATATATATATATATATATATATATATATATATATATATATATATATATATACTCCACCAATTCGTTCGTGGTGACGCGCTCTCTCTCACAGAGGGTGCCGGTGTCAAGGGTGAACTGCCCCTCGTCAAATTTTAATCACCAAATCATCCAGCCAAAGATTTCACCGCACACCAAGGGAATCTTATTCCGACTTTTATTTGCAAAAGGTGCAGAGTACCCCACTACCACCACCTACGCGTTTCAACCCTGCCGGGTCTTGTTCACCATTATCGCCCACTATGAAGCATTATGGGACATGTGGTTTTTCCAGTTTCAGTTACAAGTCTCTATTCTAAATATATACAATTTATACGATGTTCTAACTGGGTCTTGTATCAGTATACCAAAGTTTTAATGTATTTAGTGTTGATATTTATAACACCAATCGAAAACAGCCATTTTTTCGGAATCACGATGATTCAAGTTAGCAAGATTTTACGTAATCAGTTGTGACTATCATTATGTATTCCATTTTCTCTTTTCGATCTTGGGATCGTGGATAGTTTTGTCTCACAATACATATTGGAGCTTATCAACGCCATAACTATATCCTCAGTTAAGTACTGATACAACGTTGATCTTGATATCGATACATGTCGTTCAGGCTAAGTGTCCTATGCCTATCCAAGTATTCATTTGACGTTCTCAGTGTAAATTAATTATGCATCCCTTTGAGAATCGTTTCTCATTCTTTGTACATAATCCATCGATCCACTCTAATGATTACTATTTTATTTCCCACGTATTTCATCCTGATACATATCGATATTAGTATTACTGTCTTCTTTTTAGATATTATATATATATGTGAATCCTCTGAGGATCCAACAGTCCCCATGCTCCCATGCTGAAATGTGATTGGCTGCCAACACTTCAACTTGGAAGTGTTGGCAGCCATCCTGGGACTCTGCTTCAGCTGATGAAACAATTGCTCCTGAATGGAGGGAGCTGCCTTTCCAGCAGCTCTCTCAGTGCAGTAGCAATGCAGGTACCTGCATGAGGCAGGGAGCCGACTGGAACTATGAGGGTCTTGAAGCTCAACATGCGGTCCGAGGGAAAAATAGCAAAATAAAGGACAGAAACAAACAGAAAGAGAGAAAATAAAGGTGAGAAATGAGCACAAAGAGGCAGCATAAAGGTCAGCAACAAGTAGAAAGCGGCAAGATAAAGGTGAGAAATGAGCAGAAAGATGCAGAATAAAGCTGAGAAACAAGCAGAAAGAGGCAAAATAAAGGTGAGAAACAAGCAGAAAGAGGCAAATTAAGGGTCCGAAACGAGCAGAAAGAGGCAAAATAAAAGTCAGCAATGAGCAGAAAGAGGCAAAGTAAAGGTGAGCAACAATCGGAAAGAGGCAAAATAAAGGTGAGCAACGAGGAGAAAGATGCAAAATAAAGGTCAGCAATGAGCAGAATGAGGCAAAAAGGTGAGAAATGAGCAGCAAGAGGCAGAATAAAGGTCAGAAATGAGCAACAAGAGACAAAATAAAGGTGTGAGAAATGAGCAGAGGAGGCAAAATGAAGGTCGGAAATGAGCAGTAAGAGGCAGACTAAAAGTCAGCAATGAGCAGAAAGAGGCACAATAAAGGTGAGCAATGAGCAAAAAGAGGCAAATTAAAGGTGAGCAGAAAGAGCAAAATAAAGGTGTGAAAAGAATAGAAAGAGGCAGAAAAAGGTCGTTAATGGTCCGAATGAGGCAAAGTAAAGGTGAGAAATGAGCAGAAAGAGGCAAAATAAAGGTCAGAAACGAGCAACAAGAGACAAAATATGGGTGAGCAACAAGCAGAAAGAGGCAAATGAAAGGACAGAAATGAGCAGAAAGAGGCAGAATAAAAGTCCGCAATGAGCAGAAAGAGGCAAAATAAAGGTGAGCAATGAGCAAAAAGAGGAAAAATAAAGGTGAGCAACCAGAAGAGAGAAGCAAAATAAAGGTGAGAAACACGAAGAAAGAGGCAGAATAACAGTCAGAGAGCAGAAAGAGGCAGAATAAGGGTCAGAAACGAGCAGAAAGAGGGAAAATAAAGGTGACAAATGAGCAGAAAGAGGCAAAATAAAGGTGAGAAACGAGGAAAAGGAGACAAAATAGAGGCCAGAAACCAGCAGCAAGATACAAAATAAAGGTGTAAAACAAGCGGAAAGAGCTAAAATAAAGGTCAACAACAAGCAGAAAGAGGCAAAATAAAGGTGAGAAACGAGCAGAAAGAGGCTAATAAAGGTCAGCAATGAGCAAAGAGCATCAAAATAAAGGTCAGCAATGAGCAGATATAGGCAGAATAAAGGTCAGAAGGCAGCAGAATGAGGCATAATGAAGGCCAGAAATTAGCAGAAAGAGGCAAAATAGAGGTCAGAAATGAGCAGAAAGAGGAAAAACAGAGGGCAGAAAAGCGAGTAGGAAAGGCAAAACAGAGGCAGAAAAATGTGCAGGAAAGGCAAAACAGAGGTCAGAAAAACAAGCAGGAAAGGCAAAACAGAGGAGAAGAGGGCAAAACAGAGAACACTCAGACACTCACCCGCCCACAGACCCAATCAGACACTGTCACACCAACTCAAAGACCCACTCAAAGACTCACAGACCCACTTACAGACTTACTGAGACGCTCATGCAATCACTCAAACACTCACTGTCATAGGTTAGCGATCACATTTAGGAAATAAAACTAAAAATGCTCTTAGAAATTCACTTGAAAAACCAACGTTTACAGGGACGTTATATTTAGGAAACAACTTTAAAAAAAACGTAGAAATTCACAGAAAAAACAAAGGTTACAGGGACGTTATAGTTAGGCTCAGATTTCACTCGTACAAAACCAGTGAAATTCAGCAGTTATAGTTGGCTGCGCTAACTATGACTTATGCCCCCGCAATGCACTGCTTACAACCTCACATATGTTAAAACACCCCCCAGCATGACCCCCTACACTACCCGAACACACTGCACTGTCCTAAACCCTAAAACACTCCCCCCATCATGAGCCCCTACACTACCCAAACACCACTGCACTGCCCTAAACCCTAAAACACTACCCCCAGCACGACCCCCTACACTACCCAAACACCAATGCACTTCCCTAAACCCTAAAACACTACCCCCCGCACGACCCCCTATACTACCCAAACACCAATGCACTACCCTAAACTCTAAAACACTAGCCCCAGCACGACCCCCTACACTACCCAAAGACCACTGCACTACCCTAAACCCTAAAACACTAGCCCCCGCATGACCCCCTACACTACCCAAAGACCACTGCACTACCCTAAACCCTAAAACACGACCCCCAGCACGACCCCCTACACTACCCAAACACCACTGCACTACCCTAAACCCTGAAACACTACCCCCAGCACGTACCCCCTACACTGCCCAAACACCACTGCACTACCCTAAACCCTAAAACACTACCCCCAGCACGTATCCCCTACACTACCCAAACACCATTGCACTACCCTAAACCCTGAAATACTACCCCCAGCAGTACCCCCTACACTACCCAAACACCACTGCACTACCCTAAACCATGAAACACTGCCCCAGCACGACCCCTACACTGCCCAAACACCACTGCACTACCCTGAACCCTGAAACCACTACCCCCAGCACGACCCCCTACACTACCCAAACACCACTGCACTACCCTAAACCCTAAAACACTACCCCCAGCACGACCCCCTACACTACCCAAACACCACTGCACTAACCTAAATCCTAAATCTACCACCAGCACGACCCCTACACTACCCAAACACCACTGCACTACCCTAAACCCTAAATCTACCCTCAGCACGACCCCCTACACTACCCAAACACCACTGCACTACCCTAAACCCTAAAACACTACCCCCAGCACGACCCCATACACTACACCAACCCCACTGCACTACCCTAAACCCTAAAACACTACCCCAACACGACCCTCCACACTACCCAAACACCACTGCACTGCCCTAAACCCTAAAACACCACCCCCAGCACGACCCCCTACACTGCCCGAACACCACTGCACTGCCCTAAACCCTAAAACACTAACCCCAGCACGACCCCCTACACTACCTGAACACCACTGCACTACCCTAAACCCTAAAACACTCCCCCAGCACGACGCCCTACACTACCCGAACACCACTGCACTACCCTAAACCCTAAAACACTCCCCCAGCACGACCCCCTACACTACCCGAACACCACTGCACTGCCCTAAACCCTAAAACACTCCCCCAGCACGACCCCCTACACTACCCAAACACCACTGCACTGCCCTAAACCCTAAAACACTCCCCCAGCACGACCCCCTACACTACCCAAACACCACTGCACTGCCCTAAACCCTAAAACACTACCCCCAGCACGACCCCCTACACTACCCGAACACCACTGCACTACCCTAAACCCTATAACACTCCCCCAGCACGACCCCCTACACTACCCGAACACCACTGCACTGCCCTAAACCCTAAAACACTCCCCCCAGCACGACCCCCTACACTACCCGAACACACTGCACTGCCCTAAACCCTAAAACACTCCCCCAGCATGACCCCCTACACTACCCAAATACCATTGCACTGCCTTAAACTCTAAAACACTCCCCCAGCACGACCCCCTACACTACCCAAACACCTATGCACTGCCCTAAACTCTAAAACACTACCCCCGCACGAGCCCCTACACTACCCAAACACCAATGCACTGCCCTAAACCCTACAACACTACCCCCGCACGACCCCCTACACTACCCAAAGACCACTGCACTGCCCTAAACCCTAAAACACGACCCCCTACACTACACAAACACCGCTGCACTACCCTAAACCCTAAAACACTACCCCCAGCACGACCCCCTACACTACACAAACACCACTGCACTACCCTAAACCCTAAAACACTACCCCCTACACTACACAAACACCACTGCACTACCCTAAACCCTAAAACACTACCCCCAGCACGACCCCTTACACTACCCAAACACCACTGCACTACCCTAAACCCTAAAACACTACCCCCAGCAGTACCCCCTACACTACCCAAACACCACTGCACTACCCTAAACCCTAAAACACTACCCCCAGCAGTACCCCCTACACTACCCAAACACCATTGCACTACCCTAAACCCTAAAACACTACCCCCAGCAGTACCCCCTACACTACCCAAATACCACTGCACTACCCTAAACCACTACCCCCAGCATGACCCCCTACACTACCCAAACACCACTGCACTACCCTAAACCCTAAAACACTACCCCCAGCACGACCCCCTACACTACCCAAACACCACTGCACTACCCTAAACCCTAAAACACTCCCCCAGCATGACTTCCTACACTACCCAAACACCACTGCACTACCCTAAATCCTAAATCTACCCCCAGCACGACCCCCTACACTACCCAAACACCACTGCACTACCCTAAACCCTAAATCTACCCCCAGCACGACCCCCTATACTACCCAACCACTGCACTACCCTAAACCCTAAATCTACCCTCAGCACGACCCCCTACACTACCCAAACACCACTGCACTACCCTAAACCACTACCCCCAGCATGACTCCGTACAGTACACCAACACCACTGCACTACCCTAAACCCTTAAACACTACCCCAGCATGACCCCTACACTACCCAAACACCACTGCACTACCCTAAACCCTAAAACACTACCCCCAGCACGACCCCCTACACTACCCAAACACCACTGCACTACCCTAAACCCTAAAACACTACCCCCAGCACGACCCCCTACACTACACAAACACCACGGCACTACCCTATGCCCTAAATCTACCCCAAGCATGACCCCCTACACTACACAAACATCACTGCACTACCCTAAACCCTAAAACACTACCACCAGCACGACCCCCTACACTACACAAACACCACTGCACTACCCTAAACCCTAGAAAAGTAACCACCACCCCATGCCCAATCCCCCTTACCTCTCACTCCTCGTGGTTCCTCTCTCCTCGTGGTTCCTGCTTCATGTCATCTCTGAGGGGCGGTGCACGTCGTTGTGAGGAAACGGAACAGCCTCTGTTTCCTTACAACGACGTGGATCATCTAATTTTTTTTAGAACTCATGGTCATTTACCATACATACCTTTACAACAAAATTTGTTGTAAAGGCATGCGTGGTAAATGACCATGCGTTCTAAAAATATGCGTAGTAATGACTTCGCGATGTACAACGCATGCGTGGTAATGCATGCGTTGTAATGGTATCGCAAAGTAAAAAAGTCGTTGTAACGGCTGTTTACTGATCGAAGCTGGCCCCTGTTCTTCAGTGAGTCGTTTATTTGATAAATTAGGAGGAAGGAATGTGTTTTTTTTACCGAAAAGTGCATTTCCGGCTGTTGTATTGTGAAAGTGTCCGCGTGGCCTGGTTTCACTTCCGGTGAGAGAGTGGAAGAGTCTGTTTGGATATAAAGGGGTTCTGCTGTGGGACACTTCATCAGAAAACACAGCTAATGGAAAGCGTTGTCCCCGAAGTGTGGAGCAGTGCCATGAGAGGTCAACGAGTGTGCGTCCCACAGCAGTATGATCGTACTGTGTGACCCATGTGCCGCCTCAAGTGTACGGAAGGCAGAAGCGGCATCCATCGCAGGTCCTCTTGAAGACCGTTGTAGCACTAATTCTACATTTTGGAACTAGGGCATTTTAACCTTGTTGTTCCTGCCAGATACAAAGAGAAGATCCTGTGTTATTCAGTGCCCTTGTTACCTTTTCTGTGGGTAGTGGTGCTTGTCACTTCGCTGCCCCGCCGGTGCACATGACTGGGCTCCCCACCTTGTGTGCCATCTGCAGGGCCTCTGCCCTCGGATCACTGGTTTCGGTTTCTGGAGTGGCAACATAAACAGTTGCTCCCAAAGGACTAGCCTGAACACATAGGTGAATATCCCCTGCGCCAGCATTCCGCGGAAATTCTTTCCTAGCTCTCCCACGTCGACGACGATGTCATAATAGCACGGCTCCGCTCGCAACACCGTATGACGTCATAGGAGCCATAAGAGGACCTCGTTGGCGTGCTGACGTCAGTTCCACCCATTTTTTCCGTGCCACCGAGGTAAACAGGTGGACCGACACATTTTCACATGTATACATAGTATACTAAATATATATATATATACATATGCCGAGACTGCAAATACCAGCGTGCAATGCGAGCACACGCCCATTGGGCGGAACAAGTGAACTATTTTAATCACCTGCATACCTGCCTTCCTTACACGCCATCGCTGTGAACAAGGGCGGATGGACGCCCGAAACGCGTCAGGAATCGATGGCAAGCATTTGCTGTACCTACCTCACTGTTGTGTGATGCTGCCTTGCAGAATAAAGTATTGTACACGAAAAGCGTGGGCCTCCAAGTGTTGGGTGCTTTCGATTGGAATATTAGCGGCCTGCCTTGGTCGCGGAGAGCCCCCCTGCGGACGAGCAGGTCCGGCGCCGCCACGAGTACGGCGCTTAAGGAGCTTCGTGGTGTCCTGCAAGGATGATTTGGCACAGCAGCGGTTGTGGAAAGATGCAGCTACCCACTGTGGACTTTTGAAAATTGTCTTAGGAGTTTGGCAGTGACACCTACTAAAGGAATACATATGCCGAGACTGCAAATACCAGCGTGCAATGCGAGCACACGCCCATTGGGCGGAACAAGTGAACTATTTTAATCACCTGCATACCTGCCTGCCTTACACGCCATCGCTGTGAACAAGGGCGGATGGACGCCCGAAACGCGTCAGGAATCGATGGCAAGCATTTGCTGTACCTACCTCACTGTTGTGTGATGCTGCCTTGCAGAATAAAGTATTGTACCACGAAACAGCGTGGGCCTCCAAGTGTTGGGTGCTTTCGATTGGAATATATATATATATATACACAAATGCATAACCAATAAAGGCATAAAGAAATAGCAACAGATCAAGCATTTCTCACTATTAAAACATAAGCATGATTAAGACATATTAAAAACATTCATGCCAAACAGTAAAAGCATCTTTTTGGTAGAAACAGGTGGACAACGGGGAGGCGGGTGGGACAGTGAGGAATCCACAGGCAGATACTGTATCCACCAGAAAAGCGTTACCGAAGGTAAGTAACTTGCTCTTCTGATGGATACTTCTGCCTGTTGATTCCTCACCTTTGAATAGAATCCTCAAGTCGTACCTCACCCGGAGGAGGGTGTCCACCTGACTAGACCAAAAATCTTGCAAAACAGATCGAGCAAAATGGCCATCCCTCCTAACCTCCGAATCCAATAATAATCGAATAATTTTTAGTCGAAATTATATTGAAAATAATACTTTAAAAATACTTTTATTAATAAATTTAGACAAACACTTAAAGGAAAACTTTTATTTATAATTAATTTAAAGATATTTCATACTTTACAAATTATGCCGAAGTCGCGACCCCAGCGCGACTTTTCAAAATGGCTACCGGAATGCGCGCAGCCATCGCGAAGGGTGCGCGACTTCTGTATAATATTTTTTAAAAAAAAGAAGAATGAATATAGTTTTCCTAACTAAAAATTATTCACAATTTTTTTAAATATATATATATGTATATATATATATATATATATATAGAAAATAAAAAAACATAGGATTGAGGTACATTAGACCTACAAATTTTCATTTAAAAAACCTTTGAAATTCACTGGAAAAACCATAGGTTTCAGGCACGTTATAGTTAGAAATTAGCATTTAAAAAACCATAGAAATTCACTGAAAAAACCATAGGTTTCAGGCACGTTATAGTTAGAAATTAGCATTTAAAAAACCATAGAAATTCACTGAAAAAACCATAGGTTTCAGGAACGTTATAGTTAGTTGGACATTTCACTTGTACAAAACCATAGAAATTCCTGCGTTATAGTTAGTTCAGCTAACTATAACTCGCGCCCGCAATGCACTGCTGATGACGTCACATATTACATCATTCATGACATGGTCAGTGACATCACTGATGACATCACTGATGACATCTCAAATGACATCACTGATGACATCACTGATGACATCATCCACGTGAAAATCTGATGCACCTCCTCACACCTGAATATAACCTTTGATACACCCACTCTAAAATACAGACTACCATTTTCGAAAAATTGACACATCAATACCAGTTACTAAATACGCACTGACTGATTCCTAGGTCTACACACACATCCACTCATTCACCCATACAGTCACTCATACATGCAGTCACTCATCAATACAACACTATCATATGCACTCATACACCTATACAGACACTCACACACTGCCACATATCCAGAGTTACTCACACACTTAGTCATGCAAAGAATCAATCATACTTCCATTTACTCACCTATACAGTTATACAGACACAACCTCACTTATTCATACAGATACTAACACATAATTACTCTCTTATAGAATCACTGATACAAATACACACTCATCCATGCAGCCACTCTCACAATTACTGACTCTCACATATAGTTATTTATATACACCATCACTCACATATACTGCCTTTTACATATGTAGTTACTTGCACATGTACCACTGAGACATCCATTCACTCACCAACACACCCATACACACACTCACTCACCTATACAGCTGTTTCCACATGCACTCTTGAACCCATACACCCAGTGAATCAACCACTCACACATCTATGCACAGAGTCACACACCTCCCACCCACCCACACACACACTCAGGCAGCCATACAAATACTCAGGCAAGCAATCAATAACCCATATAGACACTCATGCAGCTACTCACCAACCCATGCAGCAGCTTACACAACAACAGACAGACTGATACAGACTTTCACACAGTTTAGTCACTAACCCATGCATTCAGTAAGACACATTTAATCACTCACTTATACAGTCGGTCACGTACCTACTAAATCCTCCATACAGACACTTATACACCCACTCATTCCTCAATACAGCTTGGCATATATATAAAACAAAATTAAACTTTACAGAAACACACAGTCACTGGATGATGTCATCAGTGATGTCATCAGTGATGTCATTTGAGATATCATCAGTGATGTCATCAGTGATGTCACTGACCATGTCATGAATGATGTAATATGTGACGTCATCAGCAGTGCATTGTGGGCGCGAGTTATAGTTAGCTGAACTAACTATAACGCCGGAATCTCTATGGTTTTGTACAAGTGAAATGTCCAACTAACTATAACGTTCCTGAAACCTATGGTTTTTCAATTATATATATATATATATATATATATATATATATATATATATATATATATATATATATATATACATATACATATATATATATATATAATATATTTATTTATTGATCGATCAAAAATAAGATCATTCACATCTTAAATACAGTACATAAACAGTAAAATCAGTAAAAAATGCGCCAATGTAAAAACCATTAAAAAGTTATACAGTACAGTAAGACAAACTCTAATTCATTCATAGTCAATATACATACGTCTAAAAAAAATACCACTGGACCTGATTAAGATTACATTAACAATACTATGACACAAGAACAGATTTACCCGTTTTTGACCTTTTCCACCAAGCAAACATTAGGAACCTCGAGACAGCAAATACTAACCAGCTTGTGGTGTCTGATTTAAATATTCGTATAGCTTCCAAAGGACAATTAAAAGATAAAGTGCGACATACAGGGGCCAGCCAGGTTTTCCTAAGTTCAGCGTAAAAGGGGCAGCAGAAAAAAAGATGCTCAATAGTCTCAGGAAAGATGTGGCATAAAGGACACAGTGGATTGACAGACAAGTTTTCCCATGAGCTCTTCTTTGCATTCAAAGGAAGGGTTCCATATCTGAATTGAACATACAAAGCACGCGCCTGGGGCGGTTCAATATCATCCAGAAACCCTTCAAAAGCAAATACTCCTTTAACATTTAAAAACCCCGCAGTCAAAGTGCCATGTGCAAAACGGTCAACCCTTTCTGAGAACATTAGTTCCCAAAACCTTTTTTTAACAAGAGGGACTGTACGTTTGGTCATGGACCCAGGGTCCTCCCAGAATTGCGCCATCCCAATTTTTGTAAACCAGACCTTGATCTTACTTAACCACTTGATGCGGCCTGTTTGGTTATGCAAGGCTATCAACTCAGCCAAAGCCTCCCTCAGGGGCACCTGTGTTTTACTTGTCCACACCCTAATCCAATACAAAAGTGACCTTAGGATGGCATAATGATCTATAGATTTTAGGCCAAGATCTAGTCTAAGTGGCAAGAGTGGTGTATTCACTGGGAGGTTCATGATGGCTCTGATGAATTTATTTTCAGCACGAGTTAGGTCTGTTAAGTTTTCCAGCCCCCACAACTCAGCCCCGTACAGAGCTGCACCTAGGCCCTTAGCCCTGTGAATTTCAATAATGGGAGAAATTGGCCGATAAGGGGAAGCCCTAGCCCTCTGCACTATAGCACAATCAACATGCTGGAGGGTCGCAATACTCTTTTCTAACTGTGGTGTCCATACCAACCTATCGTTGATACGGATACCCAGCTAATCAAAGGAACTAACCTGCTCCAAACTTTGCGTGCCCAGGGTAAGTCTTCTCTTGTTTGATTTATATGGATTAAAAATCATATATTTAGTTTTTAAACCATTTATTTCTAAACCCTTATCTTTACAAACTAAGGCAAATTTATTTAAAAGATTTTGAATGCCGCGGGGTGTTCGGGCAATAAGCAGTGTATCATCTGCGAAAAGCAGACAAGGCACTACATTGCCAGCCATTTTTGGGGGATCGCCACCGCAATTAAAAAGTTCTCCTATTAGACCATTAATGTAAAGGATAAACAATGTAGGGGCAAGGACGCAACCTTGACGAACACCCTTCTGAACAGCTATGGCGTTAGTCAGGCTGCCTTCAACATTCCACCTGACCCTAGCAAAGGTGTCTTGATGTAGCCTAAAAAGAATTCTGAGCAGATAGGCTGGTAATCCTAATGTACTCAGCGCAAGCCAAAGTTGGGACCGGTCAATGGAATCGAAGGCGGTCTTTAAATCCACAAACACTACATATAGGTGACCTCCTCTGATTGTAACCTCTTTCCATATTAACAGGAGGAACCTAAAGACTTGGTCCGTGGTGCTAGTTGCGGCCCTAAATCCTGCCTGTAAGTTGGACAAAACATTGGGGCATATTAGCAAGACCGGCGATAAAATTATCGCCGTTTTAGCGGCAGGAAACTGCCACTAAAGCAGCAGATAATGGACTTGCTAATATGCGTTATAAATTCCAATAGAAGCCCAGGTTAGATGTGCAGGACATCTAACTTGGGCTTCTATTGAATTCCATAACGCATATTAGCAAGCCCATTATCACCGTTTTAGCGGCAGTTTCCTGCCGCTAAAACGGCGATAATTTTATCGCCGGTCTTGCTAATATGCCCCATTATTTTCCTCTATCCAGTTTTGAATTCTGGTCAAAATAATTTTACAGAAGATTTTTTGCGATACGTCAATAAGACTAATGGGCCTGTAGTTCCCCGGCGACCCTTTATCGCCCTTTTTATGAATGGGAATGATTTCGGCACCCCGCCAGGTCTCCGGAATAACACCCCCCTGTAGGATAGTATTATAGACTTTTTGTAGCAGCGGACCCCATACAATCGGTTCAGCCCCAAACAGATCTCCCGGAAGCTTGTCGAGACCCGGTGCCTTGCCACTCTGCATTGAATTTATGGCCATAATTGTTTCCGCAAGAGTAATATTTTCAACATCAACTACTACCTGTTCACAAAGATTCCTGTTTAAGGCTTCAACGAACGACGGCCCATGATCTGCAAACAGTGCCCCAAAATATTCTTCCCATACATGGGGCTGAATGTGAAAATCAGTTTGTGTCACCAAGTTTGGTGACCCCTTTGCCAATAAATGCCAAAAATATTGACTATTCTTATGTTTAGCGGCTTCTAAAAGCAATTTCCAATTTTCGCACTCCCAGTCCCTTTTTGCTTTATTTTGGGCCAGTTTATATAACCTCCTACTGTTTGTAATTCCTGCAGGAGATTATATATATATCCCACTAGAACCGAAGTAAGACGCACACTCAGGAAAGGATTTGCTCAATAGATGGCTTTACTTTTCAGTTATGCGTTTCGTCTATGAGAGTCTTGATCACACACTGATTTACAGTCCTCTTCATGCTCTCAGCAGTCATCCCCACAATCTCAAATGGAGTATTCCGTATGGAGAACTGCTGAGAGCACGAAGAAACTGCAGCACTGAGGAGGCATTTGCATTGGAAAAAACCAAGATGATTGGTAGATTCAAAGAGAGAGGTTACCCTAGATGGGTCCTAGACAAAGCTTTTGAAAAAGTGAGCAAAAACCATTAAAAAGTTATACAGTACGGTAAGACAAACTCTAATTCATTCATAGTCAATATACAAACTAGAAGAAATAAGTACAGAAACTGACGACAGTTCCTCAAGGGTCATTCTCACCTTCAATACCAAATCAGAGGGCATCTAAAAAATTCTCACTAAAAACTGGAACATGCTCAAAACCAACCGTTATTGGACAAAGTATACTACAGCGTCCAAGGGTCACATACAGAAAAGGGCGCAGTCTCCGGGATATTCTTATGAAAGGAGATATCACTGAAACAGTCCCCCATACAACATGGTCTACAGGGATTTTTCCCTTGCGGTCACTGCAAGGCGTGCCGCAATAGTCCTATGAAAAAAACATACGACACACCTAGAGGCAAGAAGACCATTACCCAATTCCTTACATGTAGTTCCGTATTTGTTATCTATGTGCTTGAATGTCCATGCAATCTTCGGTACATTGGCAGCTCAACTCTTATGGCTAAGAAGAGAGTACTGGAACAAATGAGAGCAATAACCAATAAAGACATACATTACCCCATAGCGAGGCATTTCCAAGAATACCATCTTTCCAACAGTTCGCTATTGAGATATTTTGCAGTTGAACAGATTGCACCGACCCCAAGGGGTGGGAATGGGGCCATCCAATTGAGACAGAAAGAATCTAAGTATATCCTCGATCTAGAAACTAAGAGCCTGAGAGGACACAATGTCGATGACTAGTAGGATTCTCTAATATGTCGATTGTAATTTTTAATCTGACTTTTGTCTATATTTTTATTATAGGAGGAAAGGAAGGGGCCCAATCTTGGATGGAGGCGTCGGCAAGGGACCCCTACCTTTTTCTTCGGAATCACGTCTTCATGGTGAAGGATTACACAACAGATAAGACTGTTCTTTTGTAGCTATTAATTTTGCATACATCACGTTATTATGTTTGTAGGGTGTAGAACTTGAATTTAGGTATCGAGCTTCACTGAACACCAACATGCCATTGTAATGGAACTTGCTGTACAGGATGGGGTGTTGTAAAGTGACGTTTGAAGTTTCTCTTATCCATCAGCTAACCACATATCTCATTCTCTATCCCCGGGGCCATCCCAGCTGTCTTTAATTCTCACAGTACATTTAATTTACATCTTCCCTGACAAGACTGTTATTCAGCATATGTTGCCACTAGGGCGGTTACATATTCTTAGAATATGGGTTAAACCCATCCCATTCAATAGGGGGCATGTGGAGTGATATGGCACGAGACTACAGCCACTAGTGCGCTTACATTGACTTTTGAACTAGCCAAATACACCTCACCCAGACGGTAAAAAGGTACCATACACGACATATTGTGGAATACTAACAATCTGTTGTAAGGGACAGTGGGAGGTGCATCAAGAGGCCAACAGGACGTATACAGTCTTTTACATACGTATCTTACCTGCAGGGGAAACTAGGTAAACACCTGATGTAATGTGCATTACTTAGCATATTAGATATGAGTAGCTTCGAGATATGCATTAAGAGGCCACCATGACGAAATGTATACCAAATAATTTTAAGTGATATGAGTAGCTCTGAGAAGTGCACCAAAAGACCATTGCGGCTTTACATGTATTCTAACATATTGCAAATTGCACTGTTCAATGACGGAGTGGTTTTTATGAACAGCACAGACTGTACATCCAAATGACTTGTGATGCTATTGATGTAATTAGATGCTGTTTTAAAACATTTACAGGCACTATATGTATGTGAACTAACATATTTCAAGATGTCTGCCACGTTAATTCACTATGCAACCTCTAGGACCTGTGTTGTCCTTTGGCGTGTTTTAAGTTGGGGGATTAAGTCCCCTTAAATCCTGAGGGTCCCTGGGGTCCAACTAGCCCACCAGGTACCTCCAGTTAGCGCCACAGGGCTGCATTGCAGAGAGGTGGTCTGAGGCCATGCCCCTTTTTACACCTCTTTGCAACGCAGCCCTGTGGCGCTTACTGGCGGTACCTGGTGGGCTAGTTGGCCCCCAGGGGTCCTCAGGATGGAAGGGGAATTAATTCCCCAACTTAAAACACGCCAACGGGCGTGTTTGCACACGTCACCTCAGGCCCCGCCCCCTCCCTTCACCACTGTGCAAACGCGCCCCGTGGCGGGTTTTAAGAGGTAGTTTAAATCCCCCTGCCCTATTATGTACTAGGGCCTTACAGAGGAGGTCATGCTAATCACAGGGGTACCGCAACGCATAGTGTTCCCTAGTGTATGTAGGTGTTTTCACTGTATTCTAAGTGTCTTTTAGCATAGCACTGGCTCTAGGCCTGGTTAGTCAGTCAGTTACCACCAGTACCCGTCTGAAAAAGTTGTGGGCACAGGATGATTTTGCAACAAGGCCTCTTTCTTTTCCTCTGTTGGTTCTTGCTGCACGTCTTGCTTCTTCCTGCAATTTTCTTCATCTTTTGGACTTCTGTTGCCTCTTTCTGCATTTCTTTTGCTTCTTTCTGTGCGTTTTTTCTTCTTTCTTCACATGTCCTATCTCTGTAGGCATAGTTAGAAACTAGCATTTAAAAAACCTTTGAAATTCACTTAAAAAACCATAGGTTTCAGACACGTTATAGTTAGTAATTAGCATTTAAAAAACCTTTGAAATTCACTGAAAAACCCTCGGTTTCAGGCACGTTATAGTTAGAAATTAGCATTTAAAAAACCTTAGAAATTCACTGAAAAAACCATAGGTTTTAGGGAAAGTTATAGTTAGTTGGACATTTCACTCGTACAAAACCATAGAAATTCCCCCGTTATAGTTTTTTTTTAAACTTTATTTTCAGTTTTACAACAACAGCATTTTCAATTGCATTCAGATCGCATGCTCGGATACATTATACAAATAAATGCAGTATACATTCAACAGTTAGTAGTGGCACTTTTCCTTATCATTATATGGCGCCATACAGTCACTGAAGAAAATCATGGATTATTGTTATGACATTGGTGTAAAAAAAAAAAAAAATCAACGAGGCAAAATAATAGGAACACAATTCTCATGAACAGTTCCAACAAATCAGAGTCCACAGGCCCCAGCAATCCCCAGTTCAACCTGCGTTCCACGGAACAGCAATCCCGCAGGCTAACAAGCCATTGCAACGCACGATGATATACAAGTCAGTTTGCTCAAACTTATCCCACTCCAGTTCTATCCAACTCATCCTGTGGGTCTATAGTCACAACCCTGCTCGACATGTAATGTCTGTACGGGTCCCATATGTCTTTAGGTGCGCACTGTGCAGGCATGAGTGTATTATAAGTGTCAGACTGAGTGGAGCAATATGCCAAATCCTTTTCCCAATCAGCGATCGTGGGCAAAGGACCCTTCAACCATCTCAGAGCAACTCTTCTCTTTGCAAGTAAGAGGCTAATAGCTGCGAGTTTGCGCACCCCCTTCGGGGTCTCCTTCACATACCCCAACAAAGCAACAAGAGGCTCCACCGGTATCTCCACCGACAACATTGCAGAAAGGATCTGGAATACCTTTTTCCAAAAGGTGCGTATTCCCGGACAACACCACGCCAAATGCAGGAAGGTAGCGTGGCTAGTAAAGCATCTGGGACAAGCATCGTCATCAAGTAGCCCATATTTGTGCAACCTCACAGGCGTATAGTATGTTCTATGTATATATTTAAATTGTATGAGCCGATGTCTGCCATTTAGAGAGACGGACTTCACAGAGGCAAAACACCACGCCCACTGTTCGTCAGTTAATTCTGAGTTCAGCTCAGTTTCCCAAGCCACCTGGAAGGGTAGTTTAGTGTTCTCAGAGGACCTTTGAAATGTTGCATACAACCTAGTTATGCCATGCTGTGTAGTTGGGGTTTGTAAGAGATATGTCAATGTTGGCAACTCTGTCGGTTCCGCCATGCCATCCGACAACAGGTCTCGTAGAGCGCAGCGAAGTCTATGGTATTGAAACTTATCTAGCGTCGTGACCCCCGCCACCTGTAAGGACACCTGCTCCCAGGTTTTCACCCCCCCCTTCGTGGAACATATCACTCAAACAGTTAATGTTCAACTTTGCCAATACCCCCATTAACGCTTTATCATCCCTATGTGGAAGCCAGCTGCACCATGGGATAGGCAGTTTGGGAGAGTAGATGAGAGGTAGCTTTTGTTGCTTTGCAGCTTTGGAGAACTGCGAGCCGGTACAGTTCACAGGATCTATCCTACCCCGCGTAGTGCGTGCTGCCCCCGTCGCCAACCCGGGCAGCTCGGAAGGGGACACCACGTTCCGCTCAAGAAGGTATTGCGGCATGTCCTGAGGGCCATGAAACCAGACATGTGCATGTAAGGCTTGCGCAGCCCTATAGTACTGTTCCATGTCAGGAGCATTGAGCCCCCCTCTCGCATAAGGGCGTGCAAGCACCTCCCATCTAACCCTAGGTTGTTTTCCTGCCCAAACAAGTCGACCGATCGAGCTGCGTAGTGTAGTGAAGAACGATTGTGGCAGGCCTATTGGTATATTGGCAAACAGGAACAGAAAACGCGGGAGCACCACCATTTTCACCAAAGCAAGCCTGCCCAACAGCGAAAGCGGCAATTTAATCCACTTGTCCACAGACTCAGCCAGTTTCTGTAGGGCTCGGCCATAGTTTTCGGAGAGAACCAGGTCAGCATCCGTGTGTATTTTAACACCCAGGTACCTGACCGGGTCCGTGGTCCATTCTAAGGGGTACTCAGTATTCACTTGCACTGTGTCAGCGGTAAGTGGGAAGACAAGTGACTTATGCCAATTGATATGAAGCCCCGAATGGCGACCAAATCTCTCCACTTCCTGTATCATAGGTGCCAAATTCTGCTCCGGGTTGCGAACATAGAGGAGAGTGTCATCAGCGTAGGCCGCGATCACAGTATTATAATGCGGGGAACGTATGCCTCTGTATGAAAGGTATTCCCGTATTGCGCACATAAGGGGTTCCGCCACGAGCGCGTATAATAGTGGGGAGAGGGGACACCCCTGCCTCGTCCCTCTTGTAATCACTATTGCCCGAGAGAATGCATCATTGATTTTTACCCTCGCTACCGGAGTCATGTATAACACCTGGACCAGCTGTATAAAAATATCTCCCTACGCCCACCTTCTTGAGCACTGCATATAAAAACGCCACTCCACCGAATCAAAGGCCTT
Organism: Calotriton arnoldi; assembly: GCA_963921515.1. Classification (NCBI taxonomy): domain Eukaryota; kingdom Metazoa; phylum Chordata; class Amphibia; order Caudata; family Salamandridae; genus Calotriton; species Calotriton arnoldi. The sequence continues at coordinate 1,951,535 of CAWUFW010002598.1, forward strand.
CTCTATGTCGATAAATAGAGCCGCTGCCTTTGTGCGAGGTTGAATACAAGCTATGGTACAAAACAGCGTACAGAGATTATTAGTGAGAGAGCGGCCCGGGAGAAATCCAGTCTGCTCCGGGCCTACAATCTTGGGCAATAAAGGGGCCAGCCTATTCGCTAACACTTTCGCAAACAGTTTCGTATCCGTATTTAACAGTGAGAGCGGCCTATAAGAAGAGCAAAGGTCTGGAGTCTTCCCAGGCTTAAGGATCGTGACTATAGTTGCTTCTCTCATAGATGGTGGCATGACGCCCATCTTGACCATTTCCTCAAACAAATTAACCAAATGGGGAAGCAACTTATCGATATAAGCTTTATAAAACGCCACTGTTAGGCCATCAGCCCCCGGAGTCTTCTCGCTAGGCATGCTCTTCAAGGCAGCTGCAATTTCCGTAGGCCGCAAGGGACCTATCAGCCGTTCTCTGTCACTATTGGTCAGCCAAGGCATGGCGATATACTCTAGGTATTCTTCGTCCGACTCAGAGGATTCGTTGGGCTTTGAGGTATAAAGCGCTGTGTAGTAATCCGCAAACGCGTCTAAAATGGCCGGCGTGTCATGTACCAAAGTCTGCCCTGAACTGTATACCTGTGATATGTGATTGTCCCCCCTGGGGGGCCTGACCTGCGCAGCCAGCATGGCGCTTGGTCTATCCCTTTCCACATAGGATCTAGCCACGGCATATTTGCCCAGGTGCTTAACCTCATCCTCCGCGTACTCCTGAAACTTACTGAGCTGAGTTCTAATCTGAGCCAACACGTGTGGGTCACCAGTCCCCTGGTGGACAGATTCCAATGCCCGCAAAGTAGTTTCCGTAGCGACTAATTGAGCACGGATAGACCTGAGAACCCCAGCATGTTTGGAGATTGTGATCCCCCTTATATATAATTTAAAAGCTTCCCATACCGCCCCCATGGTGTCCACACTCCCCAAGTTTGTTGAAAAATATTCATCTATGGCAGCACCCAGTTCTGCGTGAAAGACTGAATCCAGGAGAGAATATTGTGGGAAGCGCCACGATCTGTATGGAGAGCTCCGGATAGGCAGCTCCAGTGTGAGGCAAAAGGGAGAGTGATCCGACAGTGTCCTAGGCATATGTATGCAAACTGTGACTGAGGTGAACAGCGTGAGCGATGAAAACCAATAATCTATACGAGTATGAATGTCGTACGCCGCTGCATAGTGTGTATACTCCCTCCCCAGGGGATTGCGCCTGCGCCAAACATCACACATTCCCTCAGCCCTAACAATGGAAGCTACAGTGGAGGCTGCACGAGAAAGAGGTCTAGAAGGACCTCTAGACCGGTCCAACTCCAAATCCTGTATACAATTAAAGTCCCCTCCCCACAAAATGGGCATGTGTGCATAATTTGAAATCTTGGAATGCAGGAGGTGGTAAAACTGCGGATCATCGTGGTTGGGACCATACACCCCAACAAGCAGCAACGTGAAATGGTCCTTGCGACATTTTGCTATTATGTATCTGCCATTGGGGTCCAAATCTATAGGCTGCACCTGTATACCAGAGCTCCTGCGTGTCCACACGAGTACCCCTCTAGCGTGTGATGTAAACCCCGCAGCCACACACTGCCCCTTCATTCTACGCTGTGTTAGCAGACCCGTCTTAGAGGAAAGGTGAGTCTCCTGCAGCACACCCACATCAACCAAGTGTCTATGCAAGTACGCTACCACTTTACGGATTTTCCGTTGATCATTAAGGCCTCGAACGTTCCAGGAAAGGAAACGTATCACCCCTGATATATTGCTAGCGCCTGGGAAGTTTGCCGAGACTGACACCCAATAGAACATATACTGCGTACCCAAATGCAATCACTGAATATCGACTTTTCCATGAAAACAGTTGCATCTTTTTAACATCCCCAACACCCCCCATCCAACCCCCCACCCACACCATATCAAAACAGGTAGATACAGCATACCCCGGACCCTCCCACCCCTGCTCTAAGACTGGTATTAGCCTGCCAACAGGGCAGCACCCCCAAACACTAAACTTGTGTGAAATACACTCAGAGGCGATGGCCGCCGGCCCCCTAGTATGTGATAGGGGCAGACCAGCACCGCCCCAAACTGTTCATTACCTTCGAGACAAATGCACAGTGATAAAAAAAACTATAGGCAAACATAGTCATAGCCATTTCCTTCCTTCTAGGATGACTTCGGCAAGCACATCCCCAAATATAACACCACAAGCAGCGGCCAAAAAGAGGAACATTCAGGACGAGGAGGAAGATGAGGGGGCAGCGTCCAGGACCCCATTATTATCTGCTGGTGTCGCTGCAGTCTCCGCTTTCCCAAGTGGGGAACCCCTCTCGTCTTGTCAGCACCATATTTCTTGAGGTCTTTTGCAGAACGCTTGGGTCTGTGTAAAATCTGGTCTTGCCATCCAATGAGACCTTCAGGCGGGCAGGATAGAGCATCGCGTAGTCCAGTTGAAGCTCTCGCAGTTTACGTTTTACCGGCCCAAACTTCTTCCTGGCCTCCTGGACCGTAGGTGTAAAATCCGAGAATAGGGACAATTCCGAACCTTCATATGGGAGCGATTTCAGCTCCCTTGCGCGTCGCAGAGCCGCATCCCTGTCCCTGTAATTCAATAAGCGAATAAGCACCGGTCTTGGAGGAGCTCCCGGAGGGGGACGCTGGCCCAGCGAGCGATGCGCCCGTTCCACTATGAACACAGCCGAGAACGTGTCGCACCCCAATAACTGCACTAGCAATTTCTCAATGAAAGGTTCCATGGGGCCCGTGGCAGTTGATTCCGCCAGTCCCAGCAGGCGCACGTTGTTCCGTCATGAGCGCACCTCCAAGTCCTCGGCTTTATCCTTCAGGGTCGCGACCAACCTCTCCACCTGACGCTGCGTGGCCCCCATTTCGGTCTGTGTATCCTTAGCATCTGAAATTCTGCGCTCCGCCAGATCCAGGCGCTCCGAGTGTTTGTCCAGTCTTTCAGACATCCGGTCTAAGCGATATACCAAAGAGTCTAGTTTAGCATCTATAGAGGTCAAACTGCGCTGCATTGCCCCCAGGATCTGGCGCATGTCCCCCTCCGGTACTGCGGCATCATCAGAACCAGCAGAATTCGCAGCATTGCTCTGTTCCTGTTCATCCTCCCTCAATCTCGTGGACTTTCGGTGTTCGAAGGAGAGTTTAGGCTGCGTTTTATCTGTGCACCCCATAACTGCTGCCAGGCAGAGGTGGTCAGTCGTGGCCTTCTATCGCGCTGTGGCACCCACTGCTGGCACGCAAAATGGCAGCTGATGCGAGTTACCTGTTCACAAATGCGGGAATGTCCGCCAGGCAGGCCCACAGAAAGAAGTATATTACGCCTCCGCTTGTAGGTGGTATGACGGTATGACGGACGCAGCGCTCAGTTACCGCTGCACCGCACTCACCGCCACAACGCACTCAGTCTCCTCCGTGGGTCCTGCGCAATCTCCGGCTGAGGACAGACTCTGATATTGGCGTTGCCAACAGCCTCCGGCACCCCCAGCAAAGCGTGATGTCCATGCGCACTTGGAGCGCTCAGTGGGCCCTCCGCTGTGTCGCAGCACGGTGCGCTGCCGAGCCCCCAGACCTCACCTCTGCCCAGTGCTCATAGCCACCGGGCTACACGGGACCGCTCCCGCCATCCGCCACTTCCGCCAATATTTCGGGGATGCGCCGCTCTCCTCGGCACCCGCTGCCGCCACCGCCACCACAGCAGGAGACCTCCGCCCGCAGCAGCGCCAGCCGGTGCAAGGGCCGCACACACAAGATGGCGGGCCGGCAGTCACAGGCCCAGGTCCGTCCGGCAGCAGACTCCCGCTGAGCGCACACGGCACCCGCTCAAACCTCCGCAGCAGGTGCAGCCGATAGCCAGTCGTCACAGCCAGCAATTAATAGCACCTGTGCAATCTCGGCGGCGCTAATTTTGACAGGATAGTGTGGGCGGCTCCCAGAGCACGCTCAGGCTGCGGCCATCTCAGAGCCAGGCAGACCACGCCCCGTTATAGTTAGTTCAGCTAACTATAACTCGCGCCCCGCAATGCACTGCTGATGACGTCACATATTACATCACTCATGACATGGTCAGTGACATCACTTATGACATCACTGATGACATCTCAAATGACATCACTGATGACATCACTGATGACATCACTGATGACATCATCCATGTGATAATTTGATGCATGTTCTCACACCCTAATATAACTTTTGATACACCCACTCTAAATTACAGACTGCCATTCTCAAAACCATAGACACTCCAAGACCAATAACTAGATACCCACTCACTGATTCTTAGGTCTAAACACACATCCACTCACTCACCCGTACAGTCACTCATACTTACGGTCACTCAGTACAGGACTATCATATGCACTCATACACCTATATAGACACTCACACACCGCCACTCATCCATAGAGGTACTCACACACCTAGTCAGTGATGTAAATAATTAATCACACTCCCATTTACTCACCTATACAGTTATACACACACCAGCTCACTTACTCATACAAATACTAGCACATACTTACGCTCTTATACAATCACTGATACAAGCACAGACTCATCCATACAGCCACTCTCACAATTACACACTCTCAGTTATAGCCATTTATATACTCCAACACACATATATACTGCTTTTCACATATGTAGTTACTCACACATATACAACTGAGATATACATTCACTCACTAACACACCCATACACACACTCACCCACCCATACAGTCCATCACAGATGCACTCTTGAAACCATGCACCCAGTGAATCACCCACTCACACATCTATGTACAGAGTCACACACACCCCACCCACACAAACACTCAGGCACCCATACGATACTCAGACAACCAATCAATAACCCATATAGACACTCATGTAGCTATTCGCAAACCCATGCACCCGCTTACACACCAACAGACAGACGGATACAGACATTCACACAGTTTACTCACTAACCCATGCATTCAGCAAGATAAGTTTAATCACTCACTTATAGAGTCAGTCACGCACCTACTAAATCATCCATTCAGACACTTATACACCCACTCATTCTTCAATACGCCTTTCCCTATATATATTAAACATATTTAAACTTTACAGAAACACACAGTCACTGGATGATGTCATCAGTGATGTCATCAGTGATGTCATTTGAGATGTCATCAGTGATGTCATCAGTGATGTCACTGACCATGTCATGAGTGATGTAATATGTGACGTCATCAGCAGTGCATTGTGGGCGCGAGTTATAGTTAGCTGAACTAACTATAACGGGGAATTTCTATGGTTTTGTACGAGTGAAATGTCCGACTAACTATAACTTTCCCTAAAACCTATGGTTTTTTCAGTGAATATATATATATATACTCCACCAATTCGTTCGTGGTGACGCGCTCTCTCTCACAGAGGGTGCCGGTGTCAAGGGTGAACTGCCCCTCGTCAAATTTTAATCACCAAATCATCCAGCCAAGGATTTCACCGCACACCAAGGGAATCCCACTACCACCACCTACGCGTTTCAACCCTGCCGGGTCTTGTTCACCATTATCGCCCACTATGAAGCATTATGGGACATGTGGTTTTTCCAGTTTCAGTTACAAGTCTCTATTCTAAATATATACAATTTATACGATGTTCTAACTGGGTCTTGTATCAGTATACCAAAGTTTTAATGTATTTAGTGTTGATATTTATAACACCAATCGAAAACAGCCATTTTTTCGGAATCACGATGTTTCAAGTTAGCAAGATTTTACGTAATCAGTTGTGACTATCATTATGTATTCCATTTTCTCTTTTCGATCTTGGGATCGTGGATAGTTTTGTCTCACAATACATATTGGAGCTTATCAACACCATAACTATATCCTCAGTTAAGTACTGATACAACGTTGATCTTGATATCGATACATGTCGTTCAGGCTAAGTGTCCTATGTCTATCCAAGTATTCATTTGACGTTCTCAGTGTAAATTAATTATGCATCCCTTTGAGAATCGTTTCTCATTCTTTGTACATAATCCATCGATCCACTCTAATGATTACTATTTTATTTCCCATGTATTTCATCCTGATACATATCGATATTAGTATTACTGTCTTCTTTTTAGATATTATATATATATGTGAATCCTCTGAGGATCTAACAGTCCCCATGCTCCCATGCTGAAATGTGATTGGCTGCCAACACTTCAACTTGGAAGTGTTGGCAGCCATCCTGGGACTCTGCTTCAGCTGATGAAACAATTGCTCCTGAATGGAGGGAGCTGCCTTTCCAGCAGCTCTCTCAGTGCAGTAGCAATGCAGGTACCTGCATGAGGCAGGGAGCCGACTGGAACTATGAGGGTCTTGAAGCTCAACATGCGGTCCGAGGGAAAAATAGCAAAATAAAGGACAGAAACAAACAGAAAGAGAGAAAATAAAGGTGAGAAATGAGCACAAAGAGGCAGCATAAAGGTCAGCAACAAGTAGAAAGCGGCAAGATAAAGGTGAGAAATGAGCAGAAAGATGCAGAATAAAGCTGAGAAACAAGCAGAAAGAGGCAAAATAAAGGTGAGAAACAAGCAGAAAGAGGCAAATTAAGGGTCCGAAACGAGCAGAAAGAGGCAAAATAAAAGTCAGCAATGAGCAGAAAGAGGCAAAGTAAAGGTGAGCAACAATCGGAAAGAGGCAAAATAAAGGTGAGCAACGAGGAGAAAGATGCAAAATAAAGGTCAGCAATGAGCAGAATGAGGCAAAAAGGTGAGAAATGAGCAGCAAGAGGCAGAATAAAGGTCAGAAATGAGCAACAAGAGACAAAATAAAGGTGTGAGAAATGAGCAGAGGAGGCAAAATGAAGGTCGGAAATGAGCAGTAAGAGGCAGACTAAAAGTGAGCAATGAGCAGAAAGAGGCACAATAAAGGTGAGCAATGAGCAAAAAGAGGCAAATTAAAGGTGAGCAGAAAGAGCAAAATAAAGGTGTGAAAAGAATAGAAAGAGGCAGAATAAAGGTCGTTAATGGTCCGAATGAGGCAAAGTAAAGGTGAGAAATGAGCAGAAAGAGGCAAAATAAAGGTCAGAAACGAGCAACAAGAGACAAAATATGGGTGAGCAACAAGCAGAAAGAGGCAAATGAAAGGACAGAAATGAGCAGAAAGAGGCAGAATAAAAGTCCGCAATGAGCAGAAAGAGGCAAAATAAAGGTGAGCAATGAGCAAAAAGAGGAAAAATAAAAGTGAGCAACCAGAAGAGAGAAGCAAAATAAAGGTGAGAAACACGAAGAAAGAGGCAGAATAACAGTCAGAGAGCAGAAAGAGGCAGAATAAGGGTCAGAAACGAGCAGAAAGAGGGAAAATAAAGGTGACAAATGAGCAGAAAGAGGCAAAATAAAGGTGAGAAACGAGGAAAAGGAGACAAAATAGAGGCCAGAAACCAGCAGCAAGATGCAAAATAAAGGTGTAAAACAAGCGGAAAGAGCTAAAATAAAGGTCAACAACAAGCAGAAAGAGGCAAAATAAAGGTGAGAAACGAGCAGAAAGAGGCTAAATAAAGGTCAGCAATGAGCAAAGAGTGTCAAAATAAAGGTCAGCAATGAGCAGATATAGGCAGAATAAAGGTCAGAAGGCAGCAGAATGAGGCATAATGAAGGCCAGAAATTAGCAGAAAGAGGCAAAATAGAGGTCAGAAATGAGCAGAAAGAGGAAAAACAGAGGGCAGAAAAGCGAGTAGGAAAGGCAAAACAGAGGCAGAAAAATGTGCAGGAAAGGCAAAACAGAGGTCAGAAAAACAAGCAGGAAAGGCAAAACAGAGGAGAAGAGGGCAAAACAGAGAACACTCAGACACTCACCCGCCCACAGACCCAATCAGACACTGTCACACCAACTCAAAGACCCACTCAAAGACTCACAGACCCACTTACAGACTTACTGAGATGCTCATGCAATCACTCAAACACTCACTGTCATAGGTTAGCGGTTACATTTAGGAAATAAAACTAAAAATGCTCTTAGAAATTCACTTGAAAAACCAAAGTTTACAGGGACGTTATATTTAGGAAACAACTTTAAAAAAAACGTAGAAATTCACAGAAAAAACAAAGGTTACAGGGACGTTATAGTTAGGCTCAGATTTCACTCGTACAAAACCAGTGAAATTCAGCAGTTATAGTTAGCTGCACTAACTATGACTTATGCCCCCGCAATGCACTGCTTACAACCTCACATATGTTATGTTATGTTATTGAAACTTGTATAGCGCACGTATACTCGTAGGTGTCTTGGCGCTTTCAGGATCATAAACATACTGCGCTGAGGTATAGCTAATTTCTGAAAAGCCAAGTTTTGAGTTGTTTTCTGAAAGCAAGAATGGTGGGTATGGTCCTAAGATATAGAGGAAGAGAGTTCCACAGCCTGGTTGTATTGTGACTGAAACTCCTACCACCCCAGGTCGCTTTTCTGATTCTAACTGTGGTAACCAGGCTGGCATTGGCTGATCGAAGAGGTCTACTTGGAGAGTACCAACTAAATGTGTCCCAAAGAAATTTTGGACCTTCTCTGTGCAGAGCCTTGTGAGCAATTCAGAGTGCTTTAAATTTGGCTGGTTGGCATACTGGAAGCCAGTGAAGATCCCGAACGCCTGTCGCTATTGGCTGATATTTGGGAACATCCAGGGTCAATCTGGCGGCAGCATTCTGTACCGCCTGCAGCTTCCTAAGTAATCTGGCCTGAAGATTCATGTATAGGCCATTACAATAGTCCAGCTTGGACAAGACTAGCGAGGACACAACAGTTAGTTTTTCTGGTGTTTCTAGGAATATAGGGGAGGATTTTTCTCAGAGTTTTGATGGTGAAGAAAGAGGAGGATACAACCTTAGACACCTGGGTCTCGAAGTTGAGTTTATCATCCATGATAAAGCCAAGGTTCTTGGCTTTCATTACTGGGATATTACATCACACATGACATCTCAAATGACATCACTGATGGCATCATCCACAGAACCACTCGCATACCTACTCACACCCCCATACTACCTCTTTTATGCCCACTCACACACCTGTAAAACCACTGACACCCATTCACAGACCTATATGAGTACTCACACACCGATTCACTCCTCCATAGAGCCACTCATACACTTTCACTCACTCCTCCATTGAGCCACTCACACACCCACTCACTCATTCATACAGCCACTCATGCAACCAGTTACTCATCCATACAGCCTGTCACATTAGCACCCATACAGCTACTCACACACCCACTTATTTACCTACAAAGTCACTCACACAGCCACTCACTCACCCAATCAGCCTCTCAACACAGCCACTCACTCACCCATAAACGCCCTCACACACTCACTCACACAATCACTTACATACCTATTCACACATTCGTACAAGCACTCACACATCCCTGTACTCACTCATACAGCCATTCACACAGACACTCTCCAATACAACCACTCACACAATAAATCACTTATCAAAACACCCGCTCAGCCACTCACTCACCCACCCATACACCCACTTACCCACCCATAAAGCCACTCACACTGCCACTGTCTCACCCATTCAGCAATTGACACACCCACCCAGTCACTCATCAACACAGCATCTCACTCATTCACATAGCTACTCACTCACCCATATACACAAGGATACCTACAGTCACACAGCCACTCACATGATATATATTAAAAGTAGCATCACTCATTAGAATACTACTTTAACTTTTGTAGTTCCTTAGTATATATTTTTAACAATCATAAACTCTTAAAAAATACTTACACTTACTGGATGGTGTCATCAGTGATGTAATTTGAGATGTCATCAGTGATATCACTGACCATGTCATGAGTGATGTAATATGTGAAGCAGTGCATTGCGGGGGCGTAAGTTATAGTTACCTCAGGTAACTATAACTGCCGAATTTCACTGGTTTTGTACGAGTGAAATCTGAGCCCCTGTAACCTTTGTTTTTGTCTGTGGATATATATATATATTACCTACTGGCGGTCCTAGTTTCCATAGGAAGAGCGTTTTTTCTTTTCCCAATAACTTTGGCGCCGGATGACGAATCTTCGCGAAATTTTCAAAACTAGTGGGACGCTCCGGTCAGATCCTGTCTTGAAAGTTTCGGGGTGATTCACCAAGTGGGGGCCGAGAAAAAAGGGGGGTCCCAAAACGTGTTTTCTCCATGTTATTTTCCATAGGAAACTTTAGACACGGCTACAGCTCGAACTGCTGAATGGAATTACACCAAATTTGGCAAAAAGGTAGCCCTTGGTTCACAAAGAGCCCTTTTTGTTAAATGGTGTAAATCCGTTCAGTAGTTCCTGAGAAATTTTAAAAAAAGAGGTCGGAAAATCAGTTTCCCATAGGAAACTTTAGACACGGCTACAGCTCGAACTGCTGAACGGAATTACACCAAATTTGGCAAAAAGGTAGCCCTTGGTTCAGAAAGAGCCCTTTTTTTAAATGGTGTAAATTCGTTCAGTAGTTGCTGAGAAAATCAAAAAATAAAAGTTTCGATATCTAGAGGCGCGGAGGATCCGCGGACCCTCCCGACCACGAGCTTTATTCTAATTGGCTGTCAACACTCCAAACCAGGAAGTGTTGGCAGCCATCTTGTGACTCGGTAGAACCGAGTCACAAGAAAACAGTAAAACAAACGCGAAAAACAAGAAAAGGGGGCAGGGTAGAAACACCCTGACCCCCCAGGCCTGCTCAGGGGGTCCCAGAAGGACCCCCAGGGCCCAAAAAAGCATTTTTTTAAAAACAAAATCAGCGAAATCCACGCAGGGGTCGCGAATCCCGCCAAAATTTTTACAAAAAATGAAGCGCGGGCTCCCGCGCTTCATTTAATTGAGGCCCCCGGGTGGTGGGCCAGGTTTTGGGGGCATTTCCCAAAAATATATGCGGGGGCCCCCCACAGCCCTGGGGACCGCCACCCCCGGGGCTTGATTAACATTATGTGCGGGAGGGCACTCGGCCCTCCTGCAGCCCCGGGGGTCGCCACCCCCCAGGGCTTGATTAACATTATGTGCGGGAGGGCACTCGGCCCTCCTGCAGCCCCGGGGACCGCCACCCCCTGGGGCTTCGTTTTAATGTGTGAGGGGGCCTCCAAGGCCCCCCCAAGCCCCGAGTACTGCCACCTCCGGGGCTTTTTAAAAAAATTAAATAAACCTGTGTGGGGGAGCTCGAGCCCCCCCACACGCCCCGGGGACCGCCACCTCCCCGGGGCACTAAAATGCAAATGCGGGGGTCCGTTACGGACCCCCGAGCCCCGGGGACCACCACCTCACCGGGGCTTCAATCACATAGGGAGGGGGGCCGCGCGGCCCCCCTCCTAAAGCCCGTGATGGCCCTGGGGACCGTGACCCCCCAGGGCCGGCTCCTGCAGTGTCCCGGGGTGCCCACCCCCGGGACACTGCTGTTTGCTATGGCAGGGCGGGAGCTGTGCGGCTCCCGCCCTGTCATAGCAAACTTGATTTGGATTTTGGAAGCGAAACCTGCTCTCTCTTCCAAAATCCAAAGCAGATTGCTTTTCCACACGGGGAGCTGCATGTCAGCAGCTCCCCATGTGGAAAAGCAATGCTGGCTCCTGCAGGACGCGGGGAGCCGGCGGGACCGTGGGGGCATTGGGGCTCCCCCCACGGTCCCCAACAGATAGGGCCTGCCCCGGGGGATGGGGTCCCCGGGGCTAGAAGTGGCCCGGGAGGGGGGCCACGCGGCCCCCCTCCCCAAAAACAAAAAAACAATCATATAAATAAAGGCCGGCCCCGGGGGAAGGGGTCCTCGGGCCAATAGAGGCCTCAGGAAGGGGGCCACGCAGCCCCCCTCCTTAAAAAAATAAATAAATGTGGCAATGCCCCGGGGGATGGGGTCCCCGGGGCAGGAATTGGCCATGGGAGGGGGGCCCAAAAAAAAGAAAAAGAAGGGGGGCCACACAGCCCCCCTTCTAAAAAAAAAAAAGAAATAAAAAAAAAGACCGGCATCGTGCCGAGGCCCCGCCCCCTCCCAGCAACACTCTGCAAACGCGCCCTGTGGCGCGTTTTAAGTTGGGGAATTAATTCCCCTTCAATACTGGGGGTCCCTGGGGGCCAACTAGCCCACCAGGTACCTCCAGTATGCGCCACAGGGCTGCCTTGCAGAGAGATGGTCCGAGACCACGCCCCTTTGAACACCTCTCTGCAACGCAGTTCTGTGGCGCTTACTGGAGGTACCTGGTGGGCTAGTTGGACCCCAGGGACCCTCAGGATTCAAGGGGACTTAATCCCCCATCTTAAAACACGCCATGGGGCGCGTTTGCACAGTGGTGAAGGGAGGGGGCGGGGCATGATATGGCAAGTGTGCAAATGGGCCCCCTGTCGCGTTGTAACTTGGGGGATTAAGTCCCCTTGAATCCTGAGGGTCCCTGGGGTCCAACTAGCCCACCAGGTACCTTCAGTTTGCGCCACAGAGCTGCGTTGCAGAGAGGTGTAAAAAGGGGCACGGCCTCAGACCACCTCTCTGCAACGCAGCTCTGTGGCGCAAATTGAAGGTACATGGTGGGCTAGTTGGCCCCCAGGGACCCCTTTCTAAAAAAAAAAAAGAAATAAAAAAAAAGACCGGCATCGTGCTGAGGCCCCGCCCCCTCCCAGCAACACTCTGCAAACGCGCCCTGTGGCGCGTTTTAAGTTGGGGAATTAATTCCCCTTCAATACTGAGGGTCCCTGGGGGCCAACTAGCCCACCAGGTACCTCCAGTATGCGCCACAGGGCTGCCTTGCAGAGAGGTGGTCCGAGGCCACGCCCTTTGAACACCTCTCTGCAACGCAGTTCTGTGGCGCTTACTGGAGGTACCTGGTGGGCTAGTTGGACCCCAGGGACCCTCAGGATTCAAGGGGACTTAATCCCCCATCTTAAAACACGCCATGGGGCGCGTTTGCACAGTGGTGAAGGGAGGGGGCGGGGCATGATATGGCAAGTGTGCAAATGGGCCCCCTGTCGCGTTGTAACTTGGGGGATTAAGTCCCCTTGAATCCTGAGGGTCCCTGGGGTCCAACTAGCCCACCAGGTACCTTCAGTTTGCGCCACAGAGCTGCGTTGCAGAGAGGTGTAAAAAGGGGCACGGCCTCAGACCACCTCTCTGCAACGCAGCTCTGTGGCGCAAATTGAAGGTACATGGTGGGCTAGTTGGCCCCCAGGGACCCTCAGGATTGGAGGGAACTTAATCCCCCAACGTAGAACGCGCCATCGGGCGCATTTGCAGAGTGCTGCAGGGAGGGGGTGGGGCTTGATATAACAAGTTAGCAATTCTGCTGTGTGGGATTTACTGGAGGTAATAAAAGGGATAGTTGGCCACCAAGGTTGACGTTGGGGGCTAAGTATCCCTCCTGTTACGTCCGCTAAATCCCACACAGTGGGATTGCTAAAAGGTGTTTGAAGGCCACGCTCACCTTTCTCCACCACTCTGCAAACGCGACTGCTATGTTATAGATAGAAATTAGCATTTAAAAAACCTTTGAAATTTACTGAAAAAAACATAGGTTTCAGGCACGTTATAGTTAGAAATTAGCATTTAAAAAACCTTAGAAATTCACTGAAAAAACCATAGGTTTCAGGGATGTTATAGTTAGTTGGACATTTCACTCGTATAAAACCATAGAAATTCCCCCGTTATAGTTAGTTCAGCTAAGTATAACTCACGCCCCCGCAATGCACTGCTGATGACGTCACATATTACATCATTCATGACATGGTCAGTGACATCACTGATGACATCAATGATGACATCTCAAATGACATCACTGATGACATCACTGATGACATCATCCAGTGACTGTGTGTTTCTGTAAAGTTTAAATATGTTTTATATATATGCCAAGGTGTATTGAAGAATGAGTGGGTGTATAAGTGTCTGGATGAAGGATTTAGTAGGTGTGTGACTGACTGTATAAGTGAGTGATTAAATGTGTCTTACTGAATACATGTGTTAGTGATTAAACTGTCTGAATGTGTGCATCATTATGTCTGTTGTTGTGTAAGCTGCTGCATGTGTTGGTCAGTAGCTACATGAGTGTCTATATGGGTTATTGATTGGTTGCCTGAGTATTTGTATGGGAGACTGAGTGTGTGTGTGTGGGTGGGTGGGAGGTGTGTGACTGTGCATAGATGTGTGAGTGGTTGATTCACTGGATGTATGGGTTCAAGATTGCATGTGGAAACAGCTGTATGGGCGGGTGAGTGTGTGTATGGGTGTGTTGGTGAGAGATTGGATGTCTCAGTGGTACATGTCCAAGTAACTACATAGGTAAAAGGCAGTGTATGTGAGAGTTGGAGTATATAAATGACTATATGTGAGAGTCAGTGATTGTGAGAGTGGCTGTATGGATGAGTGTGTACTTATCTCAGTGATTGTATAAGAGAGTAAGTATGTGTTAGCATATGTTTGAAAAAGTGAGGTGGTGTGTGTATAACTGTATAGCTGAGGAAATGGGAGTGTGATTGATTCTTTACATGACTGACTAGGTGTGTGAGTAACTCCATGGGTGAGTGGCGGTGTGTGAGTGTCTGTATAGGTGTATAAGTGCATATGATAGTGTTGTATTGATGAGTGACTGTATGTATAAGTGATTGTATGGGTAAATGAGTGGATGTGTGTGTAGACCTAGGAATCAGTGAGTGCGTATGTAGTAACTGGTATTGGTGTGTCGATGGTTTCGAAAATGGTAGTCTGTATTTTACAGTGGGTGTATCAAAGGTTATATTAGAGTGTGAGGAGGTGCATCAGATTTTCACGTGGATGATGTCATCAGTGATGTCATTTGAGATGTCATCAGTGATGTCACTGACCATGTCACGAATGATGTAATATGTGATGTCATCAGCAGTGCATTGCGGGGGCGCGAGTTATACTTAGCTGAACTAACTATAACGGGGGAATTTCTATGGTTTTATACGAGTGAAATGTCCAACTAACTATAACATCCCTGAAACCTATGGTCTGTTCAGTGAATTTCTAAGGTTTTTTAAATGCTAATTTCTAACTATAACGTGCCTGAAACCCATGGTTTTTTCAGTGAATATATATATATGTTAGACTTGGCCCTATTTGCAGGGTCATCCTAGAACTTTTTGCCTTCCTCCTGTATTTTTTTAGGTCGAGCATTCGAGACCTCTTGTATATACTTTAGTATATGCTTCTTATATACTTTAGTATATACTGGGCTTACAGCCCATCCTAGGCTTCCAGTGATTAGCCGTCCCCGAGAGCAGGGACTAAGTACAATATAAATACACTGGTCACCATTTTAACATCTGTTCAGGAAATCCTTTTTTTCTTTCTTGAAAAGCAATTCACAGGATTGGTGCTGTTTTCACCCTATCTCTCCGTTTTTGTAAACAGGCCTGTAAATCTTGTTATCTAATAACATTTGTTGTGCATTCAAAGGCTGAGGTCAGATGACAGATGCTGTTTTCGAGCTCATGTTTATTTTCTACTCTGACTTTTTTTGAGTTTAAGAGCTTTATTAAAGTACTTAGAAGCATGGGTACAATAAGTATCGATGCATATAAAACAAGAAGCATTAAATAATCAACTAAATATATAATTTGGCTGAATAACCAATCCAATAAAACTATCATAAACGGAAGATGTGCCAAAAGGGGAAAGCAATAAGAAAAATATGTACCTAAAGAGCAAGTAGCATTTTACGTTTTTTAATTTTCAGAGGAAGGAAAAGTCTAAATAAAAAGAAAGGAAAAAGAAAAGGAAAATAGAAAAAATAGGAAAGATAAAGAAGAAAGAAAAGAAGGAGAAGAAAAGAAAGAAAAAGAAAGTGAAAAAGAGAAAAGAAACTGGAGGTATATTAATATCATTCATCCAACATTATATTAAAAAATACATCTTGAAATAAACACATTGATTAACAAAATCAGAATAATGACTGTATAAATAGTATAATAAAAGACAATAAACTAATAGAAGAAAGGAGTAAAATACTCATGGTGGTTGATAAACAAAGGAAGTATCTTGATTACGCAATGCCGCTGCCGATAAGTAATTAGTAAGTGGAGACCAGAGTGCTTCTTAACGAATAAGTTGCTGAGAGGTTCTGGCAGAAGCTCGGTCCAGTCTGTGGTGATAACATAGAAGGTTCCACCAGGCAGAGAAGGAAACCTTGGAGGCGTCTTTCCAATTAGAAGTAATTACCTGAAAAGCAATAGCTATTAACAAATCCACAAATTTGCCCACCTTACGTGAGCCAAACCAAACTACAGAGTTACTTCCCAAAAATATGGAAAATATGTCAAAAGGGAAGTTAATAGTACAAATAGAGGAAATTGACTCACATACCCTAGTCCAAAATCGAGCAATATTAGGGCAAAGAAAAAAGGAGTGCATGAAGGAACCAGGAGTAGAAGGGCATACCCAACAATTCGGGGATAAATTGGAGCTATATTTGGAGATTGATAAAGGAGTTAAAAATAGTCTATGGTAAAAATAATAAAGGGTCTGAGTGGTACTAGAATTACAGGAGGTGTGATGTATACGTGTCCAGATGGTATTCCAAGTATGAACAGAAAGAGTACGCTGTAAATCAGATTCCCATATGAGCTCTACTTTACTTTTAAGACGGCTAGGGGGACAAAAATGTTAATATTTGTAGATATGGGAAGCTTTAATTAAAGAAGAAGTGGGTAAAGGTTCTAACAGGGGATCTTGAGAGGGAGGAGACAATCCACAAAGTAGGGAAAGCTGTTCCGTTAAGAGCAAACGTAAAGATTCATATCTTGATAGAGAGGACGCCGATAAGTCAAAAGTGGATTGAACTTCTTGTAAGGAGAGGCATCGAGAATCCCGAATTAATTGTTTAACCTGAAAGATCCCTTTGGCAGCCCATGTCTTCCAAAAAATAGTACGATTAGACAGTTTAATACTTTTATTATGCCAAAGAGGTGAATCCAAAAATATCTGTAAAGAACTTTGAGATTTACAATTAATAGGATGAAAAGTTGAAATAAATTTGGAAATCGTTGGACAATTAAAAGATCGAGGAGAATGAGTAAAACCAGTTAAAAGAGAAAAGGGAAAAGGAGAAATCAAAGATTTCTCTAATCTGTGCCATGTTGAGGTGATAGGTTCTTCCACAGCTGATATATATGGTAACATTTGGCGTATTAAAAAAGAGGAGTGATACTGTCGAAAGTTAGGAAACTGGACACCGCCCCGATCTTTAGGAGCAGAAAGAAGGGCCAAAGAAATACGAGCTTTCCGACCATTCCAAAGAAATTTACTTAAAATGCTATTAAGGGTTTTAAAAAAATTCAAAGGTATTTTAACAGGTAACATAGATAAGTAAAAATTAATAACTGGGAGGAACATCATTTTGATAGTGTCTAATCTACCCCACCATGACAAAAAGAGGGGAGACCATCTGTCAACCATACTTTTAACTTTAGATAAAACCTCTTCCAAATTGACCTGAATCGTTTTTGCAAAAGTAGAAGAGTATTTAATCCCTAAGCAAGTAATATTGTTAGTATTCCATTTAAAATCGATACCCTCAAACATACTTTTTAGACAGTATTTATTTAAAGGGAGCACTTCAGATTTGGAAAAATTCAATTTATCTCCTGACAGGGCCGCATAAGAGGAGAGAAGATTGGTAAAAGCAGGCAGAGAAGTAGAGGGATCGGAGACATATAACATAATGTCATCTGCGTAAGCAGTAAATTTAATTTCAACAGATTTGTGTATGAAACCTCGAAAAGTGGGGGAGTGTGGTAAAGAGTGAAGAAAGGGCTCAAGAGAAAGGATAAAGAGTAATGGGGAAAGAGGGCATCCCTGACGAGTACCTCTTTGTAAAGGGAAATAAGGGGATTGAGATCCATTAACGAAAACTGAGGTAGTCGGAGAGGAATATAACAGTTTAATAAAGGAAAGAATAGAGGGGCCAAAACCGTGCCATTTGAGAGCACGCATCATAAATAGCCAGTGAACACGGTCAAAAGCTTTTTCCGCATCCAAGGTTACGGCGGCTATAGGGGAGGAACTTTTAGAGGCAAGATGAATTATATTGAGGAAAGTTCTGGAATTATCAGAAATAATCCTTCCTTTAACAAACCCTGTTTGTTCAAAACCAATCAAGTCCGGAAGGACTTGATTAATGCGGAGGGCTAAAATCTTGGCAAATAGCTTACAATCAAGATTAATCAAAGATATGGGACGGTAATTAGCACAAGGGGAAGGATCTTTATCTTTTTTGGGAATGAGACAGATCATAGCTTCAAGAAACGAACCTCTAGCCTCTCCGTTTAGAGCAAAATATTGAAAAAGAGATAAAATATGGGGCAGAAGAACAGACGAAAAAGAAGAATAAAACTCAGCAGTAAGACCGTCAGGACCAGGAGCCTTATCCTTAGGTAGCATGGACAAAGCAGATTTAATCTCAGATAAAGAAATATCCCCTTCTAACATAGAGCAGTCAGGAAGAGAGGAAGAGCGAGGAGGTAATGAATCAAAAAAGGAGTCCAAATTAGCGTCAGAAGGGGAAGATTCAGGGGTATAAAGGGTCTTATAGAAATCTGTAAAACAAGTTCATATTTCTTCATCCTTGAAACGAGGAATTTCATGGTCATCAATAATCTTAACAACTCTAGATCTTTGAGATTTCACCTTCAAATAATTCGCCAGCAGCTTACCAGCTCGGTTACGACCACCATAACATTTAGAGTTTATTTTTAACAATGTCCCCGAAGCCTCTTCGGTGGATTTCTTGTTAAAATCGAGTTTTGCTTGAATCAAAGATTTAAGGGAATCAGCATTTTTAGATGAATAATACGCATGTTCTAATTTTTTAATAGAAGAAAGTAAAGAAACTGATTCTTTGCGAAACTGTTTCCGTTTTGTAGCTACATAATCTATAATAAATCCTCTAGCTGTAGCTTTAAAAGAATCCCAGACAATATGAAAAGGCATATCCGGAGTAGAATTAAGAAGAAAGAATTCAGAGACAAAATCTTTAAAGCGGCTGAGAAAGGTGGGATCTTTAAGAAGATAGTTGTTAAAACACCAACGGCGAGATTTGGGAGACGAAGAAGGAAGATCTAAACTAATCAGGACAGGAGAATGATCAGAAATAAGAATAGGGCCAATCTCTGCATGTATGAGGTTTGAAAGAAGGTGTGGGCTTAAAAATATGTAATCAATTCTAGAAGTAGAGTTATGAGTAGGTGAATAAGATGTGTATTCTAAATTGTCAGGATTGAATATTCTCCATGCATCCACCAGACCCCTTGCAGAAATGATCCTAGCAAAGGTTTTTTGCATTCTATTGGGGATGTACTTAGAGGAGGATTTCCTGTCTGTGAAGGGATCCATGACTTGGTTACAATCACCACCCACTATGAGGTTGGGGCTCGTGCATGCATGTAAAGTGTGGGACATGGATAGCCAGAATTGTGAGTCGATGCCTGTGGGGCCGTAGATGTTAAGTAAGGAAACCTGGGAACCATTAATAGTAGTATGAAGAAGGAGCCAACGACCTTCCTCATCCTTTTCTTCTTTTTCTATCGTAAGGGATAAGGATTTATGAAAAGTATTACCACACCATTTTTCCTGTCTTTAGAGGGAGAGCAATAAACATGACCTACCCATTGCTTTTAAGGGAACCAACATCGTTCGTAGTAAGATGGGTTTCTTGTAACATAGCAATTTTACATTGGAGTCTAGATAAATGGGTAAGTACCCGTTGCTTTTTAACAGGATTACGCAGACCTTTTACATTCCATGAGATGATCCGAACATTATCAGTCATTACCAGTCAAATTAGTTAGTAATAGTATTAATAGTAATAAACAATTCAGCCAAATTATATAATCAGTATAAAGGAAACCAAGAACAAAACCATGAATGCATTTAAAAATGAACAATTGGACATAAAAATATAGATAAATGCAATATAGTGAAGATAGATGAACAAGAAGAAGAAGGTAATAGGGGAGAAAAATCAGGAGAAATATGAGGAAAAGAGAGAAAGGGGATAGGAGAAAAATATGTAAAAATAAAGAAATAAAACCAGAAAGTAAGAGAGAGAAAATAAAAGGAAAAAAAAGAGAAAAAAGAGAAGAGGAAAAAAAGAGAAAGTACAAGAAGCAAGTGATAGAGAAAGAAAAGTTGACTAGAAGCCGAGAGACTTCAGTCAAGAGAGACGGAATAGATATCCATGTTGAAGAAATTAACATGTGGAGGCAGGGAGCTGCGAGAGAAGACAGACGACAAAACCGATACCAGCATCGAGATCCATCAGAGACTATTAAATAGGATAATTTAAAAAAAAAAGGAAATCTAACATAGAATAACTAATCAAGGGAGACCAATAACATAAGATGGAATGGAATAAAATTAGCGGACAACAACGACCGAGATAACAATAGGATACACAACACTTACCAGACATAATAGACATCGATGAACCCTAGGGTCAGGTTGAAAGGGCAGGGAGGAGGGAAACATCTGGGAGAAGAATCAAAACAAGAGGAGGAGCAGCTACGAAGAAAGACAATGAAAAAAGAAACACAATGTGAAATAACAGCTGAAAAAAGGCCACAGACCATAATAATCAAGAGAGACCAACAACTACAGATCATAAACTACAACAACATAAAGGAGAAAAATCTTCAGAACATTTAAATGGAAATATTATTCTCAGAAAAACAGACACATAACAGAACAACAGTATACTTCAAGACCCTCCAAATTCCATATCATCCCCTTTATGTCGAGATATAAATTGTCGCAGATCTTCAGGGCGATCAAAAGAATAAGATCTCTCCTTATAAGTAACTTTGAAAAAACAGGGGTGAACTAGTCCATATCTGGCGTTCATGGATCGAAGAGCCGGACGAAAAGAAAGGAAGTCTTTGCGACGCGCAGCAGTAGCGCGGGCCACATCTTGAGAGAAGAAAACTTTTTGACCAGACCACAACATCTGCTTCCTCGACTTTGCTGCTGAAAGGACCATTAACAACTCGGTGTATTCTAAAAACAAAACAATTATCCCTCGAGGACGATGTACAGACGATGACGAAGATGAATCTGCAGATTTGGGGCCGATGCGATGGGCACGTTGTAAATTGAGATTAGCGCCGTCTTTGAGACCAACAATCTTGGGAATGTGTAGTTTTAGGAAGGCCAACATGTCGGACCCTACTTCACCCTCAGGAATACCATAAATTCGAAGGTTATTGCGCCTATTGCGATTTTCTAAGTCTTCTGTTTGAATCTTGAGGAGAGCAATCTCTTTGGACATGGCCGCTACTTGAGGTGTCAAATCCTGAGCATCACTGATCCTCTGTTCCATCTCAGACACTCTTGAGTCCAAATTAGACCACTTCTCATCTAACCTCTGAAGGGTAGCATTAGTGTCAATGACAAATGGTTTCAATAACTTAATCTCCTCCATAAGGTCTTCCATTGTAATGGGTAGTGGCGACTTGGTAGGCGAGTTAGGTTCTTTTCTTCTGTCTTTTAGGAAGAGCGGCCAGGTTGGAGTCTTTGCGAGAGGAAGACATATTTGTTGAAATTAATTTCTGACCAGTCGAGGAAGAAGGCTCCATATATAGAAAATTATTGAAGCACTGAGACCATCAGAATTATGCAGCACAAAAGGAGAA
The DNA here is from genome assembly GCA_963921515.1 of Calotriton arnoldi. NCBI lineage: Eukaryota > Metazoa > Chordata > Amphibia > Caudata > Salamandridae > Calotriton > Calotriton arnoldi. Next base: position 1,973,229 of record CAWUFW010002598.1, read on the forward strand.
AAAAACCTTTTATGAATCAGCCGCCGAATTTCCGTACCTTGCACGACCCAGCTATGGCGGAACGTAAATTTCTGGCATATAACAGACTGCAGAAAGGTCAGTCACAACCTAGGAATATATCAGTCAGAAAAACTGTTGTAGAAGCGGAAGCAATAATCTACCATATGGCTTGGTAATGGTAATTATAAAAACAGTTGAAAAGTGTTAATCAGGCAGACAACCTCCTCAGAAAAAGAAAAGAAACATTGTGAGGAGAAAGCCTTCACCAGAGTAAAGGAGGTTAAGGGCACTCAAAATGGCGGTCGCGATGTTTAATTGATGAAACACACCTCATATTAAAGTTAGCTTGCAGGATACTTGGAGGTGGAGGCATGAAAACTGATGGGCAACAGTCCAGCTCATAAAATGCAGAAAATACGGTGTACCTGCATGATGCCAACTGCCGAGTTAATGCGGAGCTGCAGTATACACAAAATGGCGGCCGCGATCCTCTCAGGAAGCGCGCCGCATTTCCGAGCCGAATTGCGGGTGATTGCGGGATCCGTGAAGCAAGAAAAAGGTGTCCTTGTACTCAGCGGACACTCCGACGTCCGCGTCTGGTTTCAAAAACCGCTGTGAAGCAACTCCATCGGCCTCCCTTCTTGATTAGCGAGATCTCGATCCGGAGCGAGATCAGCCTGCTGCCATTCTCGTCGGCGCTCAAGCCACGCCCCTCTACTCTGACTTCAAAGAGAGGATTTCTCGGTTTTGCTGTCGTGTCCCCAAACTCCCCCCCCCTTCACTGATTGAGCTGTGCCGGTGTTGCTTGTTTGTTTGTCCTTTGTCTCTGTCTGTTTAGTCACGCCCCAAAACAGCTCCTCTCTCGCTGCTCTCTCCTTTGACCTAGAGCGTCTACGGCCTTCGAGGTTTCACTTCCTGGAAAGAGCATGTGTCAGTCACTCTTTGCCCCTATGAAGCCAGACCATGTTCTCGTTTTTGGCCTTGTGCCCTGGTTGCTTATTTAGCTTTGAGACTGCAGTTCTCTCTGCTCAGGCTTTCCTCTCACTCTAAATGTACATTAACAGGACACTAAGCTGTGCGGGCCGGGGCGATGAGGCCCCGCCCTTCATGTTTCAGTACAGCGCCCGCTTTAAGTTCATTTTCTTGGTTGTATCCCCTGTCCTTCTTGTGATGTGGGCTCGGCTTGCTTCACCGTTTTTTCACAGTCCTTGTCCTCCTTTAGTCATCTTGTAAAGGGATGCTGTGCTTATTTTAGCATTCACCTGGCCAACGTGAGAATAGAATTATACCCTTCACTCCGCGCCGGAGTATTATGTTTCGGTAAAACGTTGTCTATCCGTAGCCTTTCACACCAGAGCCTAAAATACCTGGTCTAACAGTCTCTTCTGCCTGTAGAGCGTGAGCGATCCCTTTGCCCAGTTATAGTCTGGTTATAAAAATCAGTGCTTGGAGACATAAAGAAGATGATGTGCGGACTGCTGCATTGTGATGGCCATAAATGCCCTGAAATATATAACGATGGCGCAGTGGTACGAAAAGTGTGAGTGGAATAAACACTTCAGCTGCATTTGTTAACGCAACAAGAATGCAACGTAATATTAGCACTCGAGTGCCGAGAATAAAGTTGTGCATACCTCATTGGAGTAGTTGTGCTCGCTCTTTTCAGTGTTAGTGCGCGCAGCATCCCGCAGGTTCATGGGTTTAGCTGCACAGCGCAGCATAAGTTACAGAATGCCCAATTGCACGTGTGCACCCATTTATGTCAATGTAATGATCGTTCATCCATGGACGGGGCTATCATTAGAGCAACAGGAGAAGTGATGCCCAGGGATGAGATATTGCATCCCAGTTATGACGGCTTTTAGAAAACCAACAGTCAGACCCGTTTTCTTCTGTTGCACTAGGGTACATTGCACCCTTGCTCTGCCACTGCACAGCAAGAATATAATTTGTGACAAGTCACACACCTTACTACAGCTAATAATTTGCATTTCGTAAACACTTAAGGGCATGTAAAAATCAACATTTCGGTTCTGGGTGATTTTTTCATACTTGTTTATAGTTATAGCTGTTTCATGCCTCTCAATTTAAACTCATCTAGTTTTTGTTCTAAAAATACTACTTGTGGACTACACTTTATTGGATTCCAGCCTGCCTGTAAATTGCTTTTTTCAGTGTCATGGTCTTGCTTCTGCCTAAGGTAAAACCTCTTCTGTACAGCGCCTGACGCCCTGGAGGCCTGCTCTGCACTATATAAAACAATGTAAATTAAGCATTTGTAATGCAATAGGTCTCGCATTTTCAATACTTTGACCTATTGGTATTGTAAATGACAATGACTTTTATTAGTGCAGGTTTTTTAAACACATAAATAAAAGGCATTGTCATTTACAATGCCAATAGCTCAAAATCTCGCAAATGCGAGACCTATTGCATTGCAAATGCTTGTCTGACCTGTTGTTGGTGTTTTTATGATTCTGGGCACTTTATCACTGCTGATCAGTGCTAAAGTGCATGTGCTCTCTATGGTAAATTGGTAAGATTGGTCTAAACCTTTTTGGCATATTTAATTTACCTATCTGTCCCTTGTTCAGTGGTATCCCATATACCCAGGGCCAGTAAATTAAATGCTACTGGTGGGCTTGCAGTGCTGCTTGCGCCACCCACCAAAGTAGCCTTTCAAACCTGTCTCAGGCCTCTGCCACTGCAGGGCCTGCACACGCAGTTTACTGCCGCCGTGATGTGGCACATAAAGTGGTTGCCACATCTGTTGCTCCCCTTTTACTACATATCAGTCACCGCTAAGGTAGGCCCTAGCTAGCCCTATGGGCAGGGTGCGGTGTAGGTAAAAGATAGGACATGTGCCTTAACTGTGTGTCATGTCCTGGTAGTGACAAACAGCCTATTTGGTTTCTCACTGCTGTGAGGCTGCCCTCTCATAGGTTTGTATTGGTATTCCCTGATATGTGCTTCAGTGGTAATTCCTGACATGAGAGGGGTGGCGCGACCATGTTTGGTATGTTTGGAATAGTAGTGATAAATCCTGCTTATTGGTGAAAGCAGATTTATTATTACTATTTTAGAAATGCCACTTTTAGAAGTGAGCATTTCTGTGTCCTATGTGTCTTTGTGCCTGCCTGATGTGTATTGACCGTCTGGTTCTGACTGACGGGGGAGAGGGGATGTGCATTCACTCCAGCCAGTCCCTGGGGGGTTGAGGTGTGTCCTGCTCTGCCTGGGTGACTAAGCGCTAGATGAATAGCCCTTGGCTGAATTTAGAGTAGCAGGATGAGTTTCCCCTGGCACCTGAATAGGCCTGGTCTGCATTTAGAGTGGTGGGAGGAGTAGCACCTGCACCTGAACCTGAATAGGGCTGTGCCTGCCTTCCACAATGATGGCCCTGTGCCCCTGTGGTGTGTCTGGGGCCAAGACTTACACTAACAATGGAGGTTGTTGTGCACTTGTAAAGATATTTTAAGGTGAACCCAGAACTGGTTTGGACTAGGCTCAGAGCCCTATGCCAGGGGAGAACAAAGACATATTGACTATAAGTACTGGGGCTGTGACCCCATATCTGTTGAGCTGGTGAAACTGGAAAAGAGAAGACACTGTGTAGGACGTGCGACCGGCAGGCTGCAGGACAGCCAGGAGGAACCTCCTTGGGACTGACCTATTCTTGGGGGCTGAGATAAGGTTTGCCCCTGGGCCCTGGAACCCTTGTGCTGGCTTGCCTGGCTGCACCCTGCTACTACGCCCCCAGTGCTCTCCCTGGTCTGGGCAGACTTGTGCGCTTTTTTCATCAGGGCTCGTGGCCCTGAACCTAAGCTTGGAGAGCGCACTGTGAATACGACTGCCGGAGCCCCAGGTGTGGGCTCATGCTTCAGAAAGCGCGTGGAGTGCTTTTGTTTACCCGTTTTCTTCAGCACCTAGCTCCTTTCCTCGCATTCTAAGGTGCGAGGAGTTGCCGAGCGCAGGCTACACGTCTGGCCAAGATAAACCGGCACCTGCGGTTTACTTTTATGGCTCAGCGCATGTGGATGGCTTCATGCTGGGTAACTCGGCATTATGGGGCCGTTTGTGACTCATATGACCCACCACATGGTAGATGCTGAAATTATTGCCAGAGCACGAGACGTGGGCTCACTCGCTCAAAGTGCGGCTGGAGACGCCGCAGATCCAAAGTTTGGGCCTACCCCACATTCTTTTGTCAGGAGGGAGTCGCAGCTCGTTGCTGCTGCAACTGGAAGCCAGACAGAGAGGACGGGCCGCCTGACCGAGCCTGGTTGTGGGCAGGGCCGAAGAGGGCCGAGTCGACGGAGACCTTGCTCCGTGTGTGGCCGGCCATCATTTCCTTTGTGCTGATCGAGCGAGTTCCCTTGGGGCCAGTCACCAGGAAGCAAGGTTGTGCTGCCAGGTCAGTGAGACCGGGTGACCAGGGAAGGGCTCCCGTAAAGGGATGACCCCGACCCTGGGTGCACAAGACTGGGAGAGGTATCCTACATATTTGGTGCCAGCAGCTGCACCACGAGGAAACGCGGCCGGTGCCGATTGTGTGCTCTGTTAGGGGTTTCTTCTTGCTCCTGTGGTCATCGCGGGGTGAGCCCAAGACGGGCCCTCACCACAGTTATCATGGCGGCTGCACCACGAGTCTCTCGGCAGCTGCCTCTCACTGTTGGGGGCAATTTGGCTCACAGGAATGTATTTGGGGCAAGCATGTGCTATAATGTTCTACTGAGGGTAGTGTGTACACTAGCAATTCGGGTGTATTGGGCCCTGATGTAATATTGTCTCATGAAGGGGGATTCACAGTGATGTGGTTATAAGATGTGCACGCTGCAAGTGTTTACTATGGTGCACTGCTAATTATGTTTTGCATAATGTGTTATGCTCAGTGTAAATCTACCAGTAGTTACAGGTCAGCCTGATGGTGTGTTTGACAGTGGCCTGATTGGCCTAGTGATTTATATAAATCCCTGTGAAGTCATGACAAGTGCATAGTGGCACAGTGACATATATGTGATTGTGTTCTAATGTTATATTCCATATAGGTACCCTATATAGGCGCAGGTAACACTGCAACCTTTCACCTATATCCTTCCCTACATTTCATACATAAGGGTTCATAGGGACTGACCTTTTACCTAGATACGACACTGCATTCAGAACACAGGTTTTTTCCTGGTTCAATACTCATACATTATGCATGAGGCTTCTTGGAAGCACAGCAGGACTCACAGCAGGACGAACATCTCCCGTATAATATCTATGTTAAAGTTCAGGCCTGACGTCATCCTTTAGGCCGACACAGTAACGCAGCAAGGTAGGACCCCTGGGGAGACCTATGGGTATATATACATCATGTCTTGCTTAGACAGACAGAGGAGACTGTGACTTCCCGGCTGACACACTGACCAGAGATGCTGAGGTTCCTGCATGCAGACGCTCCAGCTAGCAGTGCTCTAACATCCCTTGCGGGGTGTCCAACTCGAGACCAGGACGGGGTCGCACATTCTCTAAACTCTCAGGTAATGGGGTGGACTAGATCCTAGAGGGATTCTTGGCATAACACCAGCATGAGAGCAGCGCCAGGATTAGAGGGAGCGACCTCACTCAGCACTCCTAAGAGCTCTGGAGACCTGCGCTTTCTCTAACCCAGCTGTCTAAGACAGCTAGGTTATAGAAATCTAAAATGCCAATGTCTGGCTGGCCGTCGCAAGACGGCCAGCCAAGCAGACATGCACATTTTAAGGTGCACAGGTCCCTGCTGCTGCCATTCGGCATGGCAGCAGTGTTCATGCCCCGTCCTGTCACTCAGTTCAGGACGGTCGGTTGCTGAAAACTAAAATGGTAATAAATTAACTTTATTACCTTTTTTTATTTTTTAGCTCTCTGGGCTGGGACCTTTTTTAGTGGGGTGGCACTCCTCCACTCAAACGGAGAAACTGCCCCTGGCCTTGTTCTTCGCAGGATTGTATTCCGAAGTCTTCAGAACATAGTTTTGTGAACCACTTTCAGATACTTTTTAATTTGGAGCTAAATATGATGTGGTACACCTGGTGGTGCTTGCTGTAGACCAGGGTTTGGTGCATGCTCATACAAAATTGGTGTTTGTGCCGTCTGAATATTGCACAATTCAAGTCTACCTCGAAGTTTATTGCTATTATTGTATGGCCCTATACCATTATGTAACAAAGCATGATTGCCTGTTGATACAGTGATGTGAGCAACTTTATTTGGCTAATATTTATAACGATTTCTAAAGTAGCATGTATAAGCTTTGTAACGTTCAGAAAGAAAAAAAAGAATCCTAACATGATGTGCATTGATGTCTAAAATTGACATCAAAGTGCGTTTTAATTCCTGTTTCCAACCAAGGTTAAATTTTACTCTCAATAGAAAAACTTGTTTTGCATTGTTCAAACTTTCTCTAACTAATTTCCTCAAACCAGAAACTAAATCAGTTGTTCGCTTTCTGACCAGGGGGAAAAGCAGAATCTGCTTGTGGGGATTTAATGCTGTTAGTCAATCCTCACAGCACTAAATCCTTCCACATCAGTGGGTGATGAGGATGTGCACTCTTGAATGTCATGCACCTGGCTCATTTTACAGCACAGCAGCAAATCCCTGAAGCTGAGCAAATCTCCTGCCACCTAAACAACGAGTAAAAGTGTTAACTTTCCCAACTTTAGGCCAATTCGTTACTCTATTCTTTTCAGTGAGGTAAAACCACCAAACTAACTATGGAGTTCTGCTGAGAACGGAGCGCATGGTGTTTCCAGTAATTTGTCTCTCTTAGGGCGTAATAGCCCGTGCATTAATAACGCCGTTTCCACGCTTAAGTTTAGAGGTGCGTTGTAAATAATGAGAGATGAAATGCAATAACAATAACAATATCGAGTTATATCTACTTAAAACACTGCTGTATCCAGAAACAGACTTCCACATTATCGTTAAGTTAAGTTTAAGTATATAATATTAAGTATATGTAAGCAAGTACATATTTACATTAGGAGGGCATGTAGATGTAAAGTTATACTATATATATATATATATATATATATATATATATATATATATATATATATATATATATATATATATATATATATATATATTATCTACTGGCGGTCGCCAGTAGATAGTTATAGTTACAACCTATTATCCATAGGAAATCCGCGACATTCTATTTGAAATAACTCTCTTGCCGGTTGACGTATCTTCGCGAATTTTTCAAACTTTGTGGCCCGATCCGGTCCGCTCCTACCCTGAAAGTCTCGGGGGATTCGTCAAGCGGGGGCCGAGAAAAAGGGGGGTCCCAAAATGTGTTTTCCCCATGCACTTTTCCATAGGAAACTTTAGACACGGCTACAGCCCGAACTGCTGAACGGAATTACACCAAATTTGGCAAAGAGGTAGTTCTTGGTTCAGAAAGAACCCTTTTTGTTAAATGGTGTAAATCCGTTCAGTAGTTGCTGAGAAAATCAAAAGTAAAAAGTTAGTGATATCTATGGCCGAGTAGGGTCCGCGTACCCTCAGCGCACCCTGCGCGCACCGTCCCGATCACGAGCTGCATGTTAATTGGCTGTCAGCTGGCTGTCAACATTCCGATTCAGGAAATGTTGGCAGTCATTTTGTCCCTCGGTAGAACCGAGGGACAGAAACAAGTGCGCAAAGCGCACAAAGGGGGCAGGGTAGAAACACCCTGACCCCCTAGGTTTGCTCAGGGGTCCCACAAGGACCCCCTGGGCAAAAAAAAAAAAAAATTTTTTAAATCGGCAGGATGCGCTCGGGGTGCGCGAATCCTGCCGAAAAAAATCGAGCGCGGTCTCCCGCGCTCGATAGTTAATTGGCCCCCGGGTGGCCCAAGTCCCGGGGGCATGGTGGGGGGGGATAATTTAATGTGTGGGGGCCTCAAAGGGGCCTCCCAAGCCCCGGGGACCGCCACCCCCGGGGCTTTTTGAAAAATGGTGCGGGAGGGCTCTGAGCCCTCCCGCAGCCCCGGGGACCACCACCTCCCCGGGGCTTTTTTAATTAAATTGTAAAACCTGTGTGGGGGGGGTTCCAGCCCCCCCACACGCCCCGGGGACCCCCACCTCCCCGGGGCACTAAACATTTTAATATGGGGGTCCGTTACGGATCCCCAGAGCCCTGGGGACCACCACCTCCCCGGGGCTATGTACTGAATGGGAGGGGGGCCGCGCGGCCCCCCTCCTGGAGCCCTTGATGGCCCTGGGGACCACCACCCCCCAGGGCCGGCTCCTGCAGTGTCCCGGGGTGCCTACCCCCGGGACACTGTAGTTTGCTATGGCAGGACGGGAGCCTCGCGGCTCCCGTCCTGCCATAGCAAACTGCTTTGGATATTGGAAGAGAGAGCAGGGAAACCTGCTCTGTCTTTCAATATCTAAAGCAAATTGCTTTTCCACACGGGGAGCTGCATGTCAGCAGCTCCCCATGTGGGAAAGCAATGCCGGCTCTCGAAGAACGAGGGGAGCCGGCGGGACCGTGGGGGCATTGGGGCTCCCCTCACGGTCTCCATCATTATGTATAAACCCCGGGGGATGGGGTCCCCGGGGAAAATACAAATTAGTGATAGGAGCTATCAAAATGTTTACGGGAAAATAAGGAGTCGCGCACCCAGCGTGCCGCTCAGCGCGGCCCCTAGTGTGAACGCGTTGGGTGCGCGACTCCCAGCATGGCCCCCTGGTGTAAACGCGTTGGGTGCGCTCAGGGTGCGCGAATCCTGCCGAAAAAAAAATCGAGGCGCGGTCTCCCGCGCTTCGATGTTAATTGGCCCCCGGGTGGCCCAAGTCCCGGGGGCATGGTGGGGGGGGGGATAATTTAATGGGTGTTGGGCCTCAAAGGGCCCCCCATGCCCCGGGGACTGCCACCCCCAGGGGCTTCTTTTTTTTATTTAAAAAAACCTGTCCCCCCACACGCCCCGGGGACCACCACGTCCCCGGGGCACCTATAAAATAAATGTGGGGGTCCATTACGGACCCCCAGAGCCCCGGGGACCACCACCTCCCAGGGGCTGTGCAATTTAAGGGAGGGGGGCCGCGCGGCCCCCCTCCTGGAGCCCTTGATGGCCCTGGGGAGTGCCAGGGCCGGCTCCTGCAGTGTCCCGGGGTGCCTACCCCCGGGACACTGTAGTTTGCTATGGCAGGACGGGAGCCTCGCGGCTCACGTCCTGCCATAGCAAACTGCTTTGGATATTGGAAGACAGTCTCTTCCAATATCTAAAGCAAATTGCTTTTCCACACGGGGAGCTGCATGTCAGCAGCTCACCATGTGGGAAAGCAATGCCGGCTCTCGAAGGACGCGGGGAGCCGGCGGGACCGTGGGGGCATTGGGGCTCCCTCACGGTCTCCATCATTATGTATAAACCCCGGGGGATGGGGTCCCCGGGGAGAATACAAATTAGTGATAGGAGCTATCAAAATTTTTACGGGAAAATAAGGAGTCGCGCACCCAGCGCGCCGCTCAGCGCGGCCCCTAGTGTGAACGCGTTTGGTGCGCGACTCCCAGCGCGGCCCCTGGTGTAAACGCGTTGGGTGCGCGACTCCAAGGTGAACGCGTTGGGTGCGCGAATCCCCCAAATATTTTTTGAAAACCAGTAAATATACATGAAGAATATATTTTTATATCTTGGCTGGCTCTAAAAAGAGCCCTTGTGTTTATTGATACATTATGGTACCTACAAGTAAGTACCGATGCAGAGTCTAAAGTTGATGAGAAAGATTCGGTTACCCTCATCTGTAAAATGAACACCGTCTCTCCTATAGATGCCATCTATATTAAAACGCAGATTGTTGTTGAAAATGGACCCCATCCTATAATCTCTGAGATAAGCAGAAACAGCTTTATTGACATGTTTCCTAGCTTTCTCAAACTGTGGACAAAAATGATTGGACCACTGCCATTTCTGTCTTTGGCATATGTTCGAATAGACAAAGGCAGTTTGGGGAAAAGTGACATGAATTCTGCAAAGGTGTCCTTCATAAGCATTTCCAGACCTACCCCAGTCAAAGTGCCTAGGTCATTGCCACCACAGTGCACAATTATGAGGTCAGGGTGTTGGAGATGCAAAAGGATTTAACCAATGGCATCAATTGGTGCCACTTTAATCCTCTCTGACCAATCCATTTAATGTCTACATTTGGCAAAGCTAAATCTTTGTCAATACCTCTGCTTTCAGCATACCTTTTGCACCAGAAAACATAGATGTGTCCCACAATCCACACTGAAAGCATCTTGAAGGGATCAATGTAGGTAATAAAAAGATGTCTGTACCTGAGGTAGGTAGGAGGGAAAATGAAATCTATCTAAAATGGTGGACAACATGCTGTTTTTAAGAAAGTAGAGATTTGATTGGCTGTTTAAGAACACTCTGCATTCTAATATAGGGTGCATTTTTCATGGTTTAGAAAGCATGTTTTTTATTGGTTATAATGAAAAGTTTGCAAGGTACAGCAGAAAGGATTAGTGAATGCTTTGCAAAGCCAACCACACCTGCTGTTGTCATTTGCAACATTGTGTGGTGAACTTGTGACCTGGCAGCTAAGTTGAATGTTGCATGAGCTGTTGCTATGGAAACTGATATTCAGAACAAGGGGGAAAGATGTCAGTTGAAAAGTATTATTCTCTATGACCAATGGAAATTCGTTTTACAATTTGAAAAACACTGGAAAGTCATGTGTATATGTATGAAAAATTAGAGGGAAAGTTTGCCATTACTGATTTTATATTGGAGAGTGTGCTTATCTACATTCTGTGCGAAAAAGAAAATCCTGACTGAGTGTGTCAGATTTTTAATTGAACAGATTTATTTAATAGGTGAGTTATATATTTTAGATGTTTATTTAAAAAAGATTTCATACTTTAAGGAAACTGTCTTTTTTGAAATATATTATTAAATGTACTGATGTATAGTTTAATTATTTTTATTGTATTTGGTGTTTGTTTTAAAAATAGTATGGGCCAGTTTTAGAAGCCTCTTGTGCCACTTTTGCGTCACTTTTAACATGGGAAAAGTGACGCAAATATGGCACAAGGGCCTTGTAAATTTGCCCCTTTGTATAGTAATATATATATTTTTAAATGAGTTGAAAGGAATAGTTGAATAATTATTTATTCTACTATCGTGTTGTCTACTTTCTGTAGTATTAGAACTCAGACACTGCTTATGAATTTGCAGAATAATTCAGGCATTCATACTACCAATGCTGTAGTGAAATATGTTGAATGTATGCCGTCACCTAACCTCTTCTAGAGTAGTGTGTCTCTTTTGCTAAAGCACAGGGAATAGTTTTGGTTCTCTAGAATCACACTGTGAGTATGTGTGCATTTCTGCAACCATTGTGACAGAAGCTTGTGATTACTTTATGTCTTTGCTGACACATAACTGCTTAAAATACTAACCTGTTGTCAAGTTGTAGTAGTAGTAGAACTTAGTTACTGGTTATGTATTTGCACAATGACTCAGGCATTCACATTAGCACTGGTGTAGTGAAATGTGTATAATGTATGAAGTCACCTAACTGCTTCCAGGCTAGTGAGTTTCTTCTGATAAATTTCAGAGAATAGTTTGGCTTGTGTAGAATCACACTGTGAGTATGTCTGCACTTGTGTAACCATTGTGACAGAAGCATGTGGTTACTTCATGTCTCTGCTAACATATAACTGTTTAAAAACCTATCCTATTGTGAAGTTGCACTAGTATTAGAACTCAGTCAGTGCTTATGGATCCGCAGAATTATTCAGGCATTCACACTAGCAATGCTGTAGTGAAATGTGTAAAATGTATGCAGTGTCCTAACCTCTTCCACACTAGTGCGTCTCTTTTGCTAAAGCCCAGGGAATAGTTTTGGTTTTCTAGAATCACACTGGCCTTAGCACATAGACTGCTTCAAACCCCTATCCAGTATGCATGTTGTTCTCTAACCACCTACACACTTGTCTTTCACACCTTGAAATCCCCAGTCACTATCCATACACTCCAGCAAACATCCTGACACTCCCTTTGCAGTCCTCTGTTGACTAATTGAGCAACACTGACAAATCCATTTGGTGTGCCAAAACCAAAACACTTATACATTCACCCAGGTACTCTTCTTGTAGTACTCTAATCATTCATTCAGTACCCAAGTACTGATTCAGTGACTCAGGCCTTAGCACATAGACTGGTTCAAACCCTTAATCACTATGCATGCAGTTCTCTAACCACCTACATACTTGACTTTCACACCTTAAATTCCCCACTCACTAACCATACACTACAGCAAACATCCTGTCAGTCACCTTGCAGTCCTCTGTTGACTCATTCAGCAACACCTATAAAGCCATTTGCTGCGCCAAAACCAAAACACTTATACATTCACCCAGGCACTCTCTTTGTACTAGTCTAATTGTTCAGTCTATACCCAAAGAACTCATTCAGTGACCCAGGCCTTATGACATACAGTGCTTCAAACCCCTATGCACTATGTATGCGGTTCTCTAACCACCTACCCATTTGTCTTTCACACCTTAAAATCCCCAGTCAGTATCCATACACTCCAGCAAACATCCTGTTACTCCCCTTGCAGTCCTCTGTTGACTCATTCAGCAACACCAAAAATCCATTTACAGAGCTAAAACCCAACCACTTATACATTCACCCAGGCACTCTCCTTCTAGTATTATAATTGTTTAGTGAGTACCCAAGTACTCATTCAGTAACCCAGGCCTTAGCACATAGACTGTTTGAAACCCCTATACACTATGCATGCGGTTCTCTAACCACCTACACAGTTGTCTTTCACACCTTCAAATCCCCAGTGAGTATCCATACACTCCAGCAAACATCCTGTCACTCCCCTTGCAGTCCTCTGTTGACTCATTCAGCAACACGTACAAATCCATTCGCTGCGCCAAAACCCAACCACTTATACATTCACCCAGGCACTCTCCTTGCAGTACTCTAATTGTTCAGTCAGTACCCAAGTACTCATTCAGTGACCCAGGCCTTAGCACATAGACTGCTTCAAACCCCTATCCACTATGCATGCAGTTCTCTAACCACCTACACACTTGTCTTTCACACCTTCAATTACTCAGGTAGTAAATATATACTCCAGCAATCACCCTGTCACACCCCTTGCAGTCCTCTGTTGACTCATTCTACAAAACCTAAAAATCCATTTGCTGCGTAAAAACCCAACCACTTATACATTTACCCAGGCACTCTCCTTGTAGTACTCTAATCGTTCAGTCTATACACAAAGAACTCATTCAGTGACCCAGGCCTTAGCACATACACTGTTTGAAACCCCTATGCATTATGCATGCGGTTCTCTAACCACACATAGACTTATCTTTCACACTTTCAATTCCCAAGTCACTATTGATACACTCCAGCAAACATCCTGTCACTCCCTTTGCAGTCCTCTGTTGACTCATTCAGCAACACCTACAAATCCATTCGCTGTGCCAAAACCCAACCACTTATACATTCAGCCAGTCACTCTCCTTGCAGTACTGTAATCGTTCAGTTAGTATCCAAGTACTCATTCAGTGACCAAGGTCTTAGCACGTATACTGCTTCAAACCCCTATCCACTATGCATGTGGTCCTCTAACCACCTACACACTTGTCTTTCACACCTTCAAATCACCAGTCACTATCTATACACTCCAGCAAACATCCTGTCACTACCCTTGCAGTCCTCTGTTGACTCATTCAGCAACACCTACAAATCCATTCGCTGCGTCAAAACCCAACCACTTATACATTCACCCAGGCACTCTCCTTCTAGTATTATAATTGTTTAGTGAGTACCCAAGTACTCATTCAGTAACCCAGGCCTTAGCACATAGACTGTTTGAAACCCCTATACACTATGCATGCGGTTCTCTAACCACCTACACAGTTGTCTTTCACACCTTCAAATCCCCAGTGAGTATCCATACACTCCAGCAAACATCCTGTCACTCCCCTTGCAGTCCTCTGTTGACTCATTCAGCAACACATACAAATCCATTCGCTGCGCCAAAACCCAACCACTTATACATTCACCCAGGCACTCTCCTTGCAGTATTCTAATTGTTCAGTCAGTACCCAAGTACTCATTCAGTGACCCAGGCCTTAGCACATAGACTGCTTCAAACCCCTATCCACTATGCATGCAGTTCTCTAACCACCTACACACTTGTCTTTCACACCTTCAATTACTCAGGTCAGTAAATATATACTCCAGCAATCACCCTGTCACACCCCTTGCAGTCCTCTGTTGACTCATTCTACAAAACCTAAAAATCCATTTGCTGCGTAAAAACCCAACCACTTATACATTTACCCAGGCACTCTCCTTGTAGTACTCTAATCGTTCAGTCTATACACAAAGAACTCATTCAGTGACCCAGGCCTTAGCACATACACTGTTTGAAACCCCTATGCACTATGCATGCGGTTCTCTAACCACACATAGACTTATCTTTCACACTTTCAATTCCCAAGTCACTATTGATACACTCCAGCAAACATCCTGTCACTCCCTTTGCAGTCCTCTGTTGACTCATTCAGCAACACCTACAAATCCATTCGCTGTGCCAAAACCCAACCACTTATACATTCAGCCAGTCACTCTCCTTGCAGTACTGTAATCGTTCAGTTAGTATCCAAGTACTCATTCAGTGACCAAGGTCTTAGCACATATACTGCTTCAAACCCCTATCCACTATGCATGTGGTCCTCTAACCACCTACACACTTGTCTTTCACACCTTCAAATCACCAGTCACTATCTATACACTCCAGCAAACATCCTGTCACTACCCTTGCAGTCCTCTGTTGACTCATTCAGCAACACCTACAAATCCATTCGCTGCGTCAAAACCCAAACACTTATACATTAAGCCAGTCACTCTCCTTGCAGTACTCTAATCGTTCAGTCAGTACCAAAGTACTCATTCAGTGACCAAGGTCTTAGCACATATACTGCTTCAAACCCCTATGCACTATGCATGCAGTTCTCTAACCACCTACATACTTGACTTTCACATCTTAAATTCCCCACTCACTAACCATACACTACAGCAAACATCCTGTCAGTCCCCTTGCAGTCCTCTGTTGAGTCATTCAGCAACACCAAAAAATCCATTTGCTGCGCTAAAACCCAACCAGTTATACATTCACACAGGCACTCTCCTTGCAGTACTCTAATCGTTCAGTCAGTACCCAAGTACTCATTCAGTGACTTAGGCCTTAGCACATAGACTGCTTCAAACCCTTAATCACTATGCATGCGGTTCTCTAACCACCTACACACTTGTCTTTCACATCTTCAAATCCCCAATCAGTATCCATACACTCCAGCAAACATCCTGTCACTCCCCTTGCAGTCCTCTGTTGACTCATTCAGCAACACCTACAAAGCCATTTGCTGTGCCAAACCCAAAACACTTATACATTCACCCAGGCACTCTCATTGTACTACTCTAATCGTTCAGTCTATACCCAAGTACTCATTCAGTGACCCAGGCCTTAGCACATAGACTGCTTGAAACCCCTATGCACTATGCATGTGGTTCTCTAACCACCTACACACTTGTCTTTCACACCTTCAAATCCCCAGTCAGTATCCATACACTCCAGCAAACATCCTGCCACTCCCCTTGCAGTCCTCTGTTGACTCATTCTACAAAACCTAAAAATCCATTTGCTGCGTAAAAACCCAACCACTTATACATTTACCCAGGCACTCTCCTTGTAGTACTATAATCGTTCAGTCTATACTCAAAGAACTCATTCAGTGACCCAGGCCTTAGCACATACACTGTTTGAAACCCCTATGCACTATGCATGCGGTTCTCTAACCACACATAGACTTATCTTTCACACTTTCAATTCCCAAGTCACTATCGATACACTCCAGCAAACATCCTGTCACTCCCTTTGCAGTCCTCTGTTGACTCATTCAGCAACACCTACAAATCCATTCGCTGTGCCAAAACCCAACCACTTATACATTCAGCCAGTCACTCTCCTTGCAGTACTGTAATCGTTCAGTCAGTATCCAAGTACTCATTCAGTGACCAAGGTCTTAGCACATATACTGCTTCAAACCCCTATCCACTATGCATGTGGTCCTCTAACCACCTACACACTTGTCTTTCACACCTTCAAATCACCAGTCACTATCTATACACTCCAGCAAACATCCTGTCACTACCCTTGCAGTCCTCTGTTGACTCATTCAGCAACACCTACAAATCCATTCGCTGCGTCAAAACCCAAACACTTATACATTAAGCCAGTCACTCTCCTTGCAGTACTCTAATCGTTCAGTCAGTACCAAAGTACTCATTCAGTGACCAAGGTCTTAGCACATATACTGCTTCAAACCCCTATGCACTATGCATGCAGTTCTCTAACCACCTACATACTTGACTTTCACATCTTAAATTCCCCACTCACTAACCATACACTACAGCAAACATCCTGTCAGTCCCCTTGCAGTCCTCTGTTGAGTCATTCAGCAACACCAAAAATCCATTTGCTGCGCTAAAACCCAACCAGTTATACATTCACACAGGCACTCTCCTTGCAGTACTCTAATCGTTCAGTCAGTACCCAAGTACTCATTCAGTGACTTAGGCCTTAGCACATAGACTGCTTCAAACCCTTAATCACTATGCATGCGGTTCTCTAACCACCTACACACTTGTCTTTCACATCTTCAAATCCCCAATCAGTATCCATACACTCCAGCAAACATCCTGTCACTCCCCTTGCAGTCCTCTGTTGACTCATTCTGCAACACCTAAAAATCCATTTGCTGTGCAAAAACCCAAGCACTTATACATTCACCCAGGCACTCTCATTGTACTACTATAATTGTTCAGTCTAGTACCCAAGTACTCATTCAGTAACCCAGGCCTTAGCACATAGACTGCTTCAAACCCCTATCCACTATGCATGCACTCCTCTAACCACCTACACACTTCTGTTTCACACCTTTAATTAGTCATTAGAAAAGAAAGTGCTTACATGTTTTTTATATACAATGTATTTGTTTAGAAATAGAAAAGTATAATTTATATATTTTTTTCAATTAATGTATTTAAAATTATTTTTTACAGATATTCATTAGGATCATTAAAATAAACTTATCATGGCTAAAAAAAACGAAAAGAGAAAAGGAAACAAAAAGGGCTATTATTTGAAGAAAAATCAACACACAATATTGGATGAGCAACAACATGTGGGGAAAAACAATAAGTCTTCTGGTAAGAGAACAAAACAATTTATTCAAAAACTTTCAAAGCCAAGAAACAGTGTGCAAAATGTGGAAAATATGGAAAATCGTTCGACCACAAAAAAGAATATGAATAAAAACAACAAAAAAATGGGAATTTACATTCAAAAAACACAATGTATGGTAAAAGAAGGCAGAGTCAGTATAAAGAAATCAGAAAAAGATTTTTTATAATAGAGTTGTTCTTAATTTGTTGAAAGATGTGAGGAAATCTAAAAAAGAGCAGTATTTTATCGAAAGAAGAAGCATATTGAAACTGTAGTTGAAAAGACTTTTGCATTAAAAAGGAAATTATTCATTTTAGTTTTAAACAGAATTCGATCTCTAGATAAACCAATCCATTTATTAAAGGATAAAAGTAAGAAGAAAAGAGTAATTAACAGAACTAATTTTTGTGAATTTTTTTGGGTGAATGGAAACACACTTCAAGTTCAGAGCCTTTCTTTAATGAAGAGAGTTATTTTCAGACCAATAATTTATTGCATACAGTTGATACAAGTGGTCGAGCTTATGAGGTTAGAAATGGTTGTCCAATTGAGAAAGAGAAGATCGTTTCCAGAAATGTAGAAGAAGTGTTAGCTGATGAAGTTGTAGGGAGACGACCTAAAGCCCCAGTGTATACTTGGGAATGCAGCAGTATTTGTAGTATACGACAAGAATCTATTGATATTTTACGCAATTTCTTACGACAGTATACTAAAAAAAGTGTTAAGCAAAAGATTAAGATGTTGCAAGGACTAGACCCTTGCAGAGTGAGAAAAAATACTGGTTTGCAAGGACATTCTCTTGCTTGTCTTTCTAGAAAAGTATGTCGAAGTGTTTTTCATCATTTTAGGATGTTAGCAGTACATCATTCTGAAATGCGAAAGTTAGTCAGAAGATTGTATTATGCAAAAAGTCCAGCACTAATGTTAAATGAGTTGAACAGTGCTCTTTTGCGTGGGTCAGTATCAGATGTGAAAAACGTTTGTGAAAAAATTGAGTTTTGTTACTTTGGTCCTGGAGAAGAGAGTGCAGAAACAGACACATTAATACAGGAAAATGTTGAGGAGAATGTGCAACATACCACTACAAAAAAATTTGAAGACGAAATTACAAAGTTTGAGGTGATTTCATGTGAAAGGCCAAATTATACTTGTATTTGTTGCCGACTGAACTCACTATAAAATTCAGACTAGGACTGTTGATCTGTATTTACAAAGTGAAAGAGAAAATAATAATAAGTGGAAGGAATTTGCAACTTATTTGTTCGTAGAGGATTGTTTTTATTTGGGTTCTGATCAGCGTATTTGTAAATATTGTTATAACAAATTAAACGAGAATAAAATGCCTGCTAGAGCTGTCCATAATAATCTAGAGTTGGTAACTATTCCTCCAGAACTGATAGATTTAAATACGTATGAGTCTATTCTGATTCAATGTGTGCACCCATTTCAAGCTATTGTTCGTATGGAGCCTAAAACAGGTAAATTGCCTCCTACAGATTTACAGAGAGGATTAAAAGGAAGAGTTGTATATTTACCTCTAGATTTAAAGAAAAATATTGAAACTATTGGTGGAGAGAATGTAGAAAGTGAGCCACTACTTATTCTAGTTAATGGTGTTCCTACTAAGAGTAAGAAAATCTGGCAAGAATTAGTGGATGTTACGAAAGTGCAAAAGGCAACATTATATCTGATACAAAACAATGATTACTACAAAAATGTACATGTGGAACAAGAAGAAATACTTTTAGGAGATGATACTGAAACGTCAAATGGACAAATTGAAAAAGTGGACATGACCAAAAGTGAAGAAATCTATGAACATTATAGTGTACATCCACTTCATTCGAAAGAAGTGATGGGGAATACAATTGAATTATTCCAAATGAAGAAAGCAAAGGGTACTCCCATGAGTGTATGGGAGAAAAGTTTGGAAGCTCGTTGTTTTCCGCAGCTGTTTCCAACTGGAAAAGGTGGACGATATGATGAACGACCAGTGCAGATTCCTGCATCTGAATATCGGACAACAAGATTGTATGCAGAAGACCCAAGGTTTCGACAATGTATCCCATATATATTTCATCTTTTGTTTGAGAGTGACTTGGCAGGACTTTCTTATGCAGTCAACCACATTTTGAAAACAGGAGTACATTTTCAAAATGTTTCTGCAAAGCAATTTATGGATAAAGTACATGAGAGAGACGATCATCTAGAATCTCAGTTGATTAATTTGATGGCATGTCAGCGTGGTACTAATGAGTATTGGTACCGTCGTCATGGAGAACTTAAATGCATGCTGAGGAACTTAGGAACTCCTACATGGTTTCTTACCCTAAGCTGTGCTGAATACGCTTGGGATGATTTACTTGAATTTCTTCGTGAGGCAAATTCAAATGTAAAAAATATTGAATACAAGACACCTGGAGAATTGTGCTCTTTGGATCCTGTTAATGTATGCAGGTATTTCAATCATAGGTTTGAAGCTATGATGTCTTTTATCTGCAATAAAAAGAATCCTCCTCTTGGAGAAGTTTTAGATTTTTTTTGGAGAAAGGAGTATCAAGCTAGAGGTGCTCCTCATATACATATGCTGTTATGGATTAAGGATGCACCTAAATTTGGAACTGATTCGGATGATACCGTTTTGTCTTTTATTGAGGAATATGCGACATGTGCTATACCAAAAAGAACAGATGAGAACAGCTTAAGACAACAAGTGTTACGATTCCAACATCATCGATGTGGAAAATACTGCCGACGGAAGTACAAGTCTAAGGAAAAGTTTTACACCAAATGTCGTTTTGGATTTCCACGTCCTGTAATATCCAAAGGAAGAGTAAACAGTTTTATGTCAGCTATGAGACATACAATAAACAGAAAATCACCCAAAAATACATATAATTTAAGAAGAAGTGAAGAATCAAAATATATTAATGATTATAATCCAGTTATTCTCTCAATGTGGAATGCTAATATGGATATTCAGTATGTTGCGGATAATTCCATTGCAGTTGCCCGGTATGTGACATCTTATATAACAAAATCTGAAAAAACAGAGTTAAAAGAAATGTGGGAAGAAATTGCTCATGAGAAGAGTCTTAGTAAGAAGTTATACAGTTTCAGTTTGAAGATGTTATCCCATCGAGAAATTGGAGCATATGAATGCTCAGATCGGTTATCATCTGCAAGCTTATACTCAAAATCAAGATCAATTATTTGGGTGAGTCTAGGTCTTGCTGCAACACGAAATCGAGTACTTAAATCTGTACAAGAAATTGAATATTTAGCAGAAAAAGATCCAGAAAGTACAGATATTGTGAAAACAAACATGTTGGATACATATTATCCAAATAGAAGTCATAATCTTGACAACATATGTCTATATGAAGTGCTGCAATACTACAGTTTTAAACGGAATACTACAGAAAACATAAACGATGGAAAATATGCAGTTATTGGTTATGAAGGATGTTTGGTGAAACAAAGGAAAGGAAACTTGATTAATCACAGAAAACTGAGTTGTGACACTGAACAGAAAAGGGAATTTTACTATTTAGCACTTTTGCAACTCTTCAAACCGTGGCGTACAGAATTGGAATTACTTGGGGATTTTCAGAGCTATGAAGATTCCTTCAATGCTTGTAAAGATACCATAGAATGTCCAGTTTTTGCTAACTATCTGAAAATGTTGAACGATGAAATGGATCAAGAAGCTACTATTGCAGCTGAGATTGCTAGAGACAGTTCTCAAGACAGTCAAAGTTCTGCTCCACTGAGTGAAGATCCACTAGGAGAACCAATTGTTCAAAATGAAGCAGCAATTGCAATGAATGAGGTGGAAACAGCAATGCATCAAGCTCAAGAAGATATTATGGACTTAGGAAACTTGGAAGAACAACTAAATATTGAACAGAAAGAAATATATCAGCAAGTGACACAACAGATTGACCATGGATTTCTTCATGAAAAGAAAGAATGCACATGCACATCATTTCAACCTATCCGAATGTATGTCAGTGGTCAAGCTGGAACAGGAAAAAGTTTCTTAATTAAAGTATTGACCAGTTATCTGCAGAAATCAACTGACTCACATTTATCTTGTGTTGTAACCGCTCCAACTGGGTTAGCAGCACACAACATTAAAGGGATTACATTACATCGTTTACTTATGCTACCTGTAGAGCACGAAAACAAATTGGAATATCATAAGCTATCAGGAGAAGCTTGTTATGAAGTTTCAAGAGTGCTAAAGAAAATGAAACTTCTAATTATTGATGAAGTAAGTATGGTCTCAAACTTAATGCTTGCTTTTGTGCATTTAAGAATGCAGCAAATTCTTAAAACAGAATATGATGTCTTATTTGGAGGTAAACATGTTATCGTTTTTGGAGATCTTCTGCAACTTACTCCTGTAAAAGGACAACCAGTATTTAAAACACTTGTGCATGAAGACACCAGAAAGTCTTTGGGAAGTGTTGGCAATGTTAATATTTGGTCTTATTTTGAATACAAAGAACTCATTACAAATATGCGACAGGCAAATGATGTTAATTATGGATCTATACTTCAAGATATAAGAATTGGAGTTCTCACAGAAGAAGGCAAACAAGCTTTGCAAAGTCGACTATTTAAGAATTTGTTTCCAAATGAAAATATAGTTCCAGAAAAAATGTATAGTAAAATTGCTGAAAGTAAATCTATAATTTGTTTAATGCCAACACTCCGTGAATGTTCTATTTTCAATGAACAACTTTTGAAGCTAGAAAATCAAGAAATCAAAAAAATGGAAGCCATTGATAAAATAGAGCACGAAGGAATTACTATTATTTTGACCGACAAATTGAAAATAAATTTGAATTCTTTAGAAAAATCCATATCTAAAACTGCTGGTTTAGAAAAGAATTTATATCTATGTGTCAACTGTCGAGTAATTTTACGGCGTAATTTGGATGTGGAAAAAGGTTTAGTTAATGGAGCAATGGGGAAAGTTGTGAATTTTGTTAATTATCAAAAAAGAGATGGAATAGAATTTTTAAAAATTAAATTTGATCAAATTGAAGAAGTAAAACAAATTGGTTGTTGTTCTGTTCGTTTTTTGCTTGTTAAAGATTTGTATGTCCGTAGGAAGCAATTTCCACTTTCTTTGGCATATGCAGTCACTATTCATAAATCTCAAGGATTGAGTGTAGACAGTGCTTTGGTGAACATAGGAAGTAGCGTGTTTAAAGAAGGTATGGCATATGTTGCTTTGTCCCGAGTCAGAACTTTATCTGGATTGTTTTTGATTGATTTTGATGAGTCAAAGATTACTGCAGATGCAAACTGTGTAAAAGAGTATAATAGGTTAAGAAGAGCGTATACTCCAAATTTAGGTGAATATCCTGTATTTGAAAAGTCTGTAGTACATCGAAAAAGAAGATATGAGAATATCTGTAGTGAAGTTATAGAGAAGGAAAAAATAAAGATAATGTTCATATTGCAAGCAAAAAGAAAAAGGATAGTATTGAAGAAATTGTTGGGTATCAGTTAGAAAACAGTTCAGGTATCAACTGCTATGCTAATGTAGTGGTCAATGTAGTCTTTTTTCTAGAAAGTTTGCAACAGCAAATTATGGAAAATCGTGAAAAAAGATTTTGTTCCATATTGCATTGTTTTTATGAAAAATTGAACACTAATAAAAGCAAATTACAAAGTGTTTCTCATATTCGTAATCTTTTGGATATATGTTCTGGTTGTACACAATTTACGCAGGATATTCAACAAGACGCTCAGGAATTTCTAATGTATATGCTTACAGTATTAGAAAATGAGGGAATACAAATTGAAAATCTTTTTGGCCTTCGTTATAAATGGGTACATGAATGTGAAAATTGTATGTTTACATGTACAACTAACATAGATACTGAAAGATTTATATATTTGACATTACCAGACTGTAAAACAGTGTCTTTCAATAAACTAGTTAAAGCAGCAAATCAAAACATGGAGTGTAGCCAATGCAAATCAAAAATGTTATCAACATTATTTATACAAAGATTTGGACAATACATAATTTTAATGATACAACGTTGTAGAGCTGATGGAAGAAAAATGGAAACTTTAATTAAAGAATTTGTAGCAAGTCAACTATCTATATCTGGAAGGACTTTTGTAGCAGTATCAATTATTTTCCATCATGGTCCTTCTACAACATCTGGACATTACACTGTGTATTTAAAATGCAATAGAGGATGGACATATTGTAATGATGCTCAATTGGATTTTAAACAACGTTTGCCTAGAGAATTACAAAATTCCTACTTAATATTTTTAAAACCAAAGTTTTAGGAACATAATTGAACCTGTGAAGAATTTATTGATATTTCTTAATATGATTACTATTGGACAATTTTAATTTAAAGGATTTCAAAAAAACTATTTGGCCAAGAGGAAAAGTATATATTTTAATTATGGACTTTTTCTTGCACATCCTCTCAGCATATATTTTGGAAGAAAAACATTTACTGTGTATACAATTTCAAGTTATAACATTTTCTTAGGAGAGAGCATTTTATATACCTGTAATTTGTATTATATGGTATGTTATTGAGCAGGAAGTTTTTATGAAATGTTCATAAATAGTTAAGTATATTTTAAATATTTTACAAGTAGTTTTGGGTTTTTTAAAACAATCTTATTGATTGTTTTATTTTTTTGCCCGCTGTTATGTGATGAGTAACATTGTAATCACTATTTGTAGTGAAATTCAATGTATTCTGAGAACAGCAAAAAGATAAAGAAAATAATATTTAAAATGTGAAAATTATGTTTTGTTATAAAAAAATAATATTATATATTATAACGATTTTTTCTTCTCTTTTACAGGTCCTAATTCTACAGTCCTCTGTTGACTCATTCAGTAATACCTACAAATCCATTTGCTGTGCCAAAACCCAACCACTTATACATTCAGCCAGTCACTCTCTTTGCAGTACTCTAATCGTTCATTCAGTACCCAAGTACTCATTCAGTGACTTAGGCCTTAGCACATAGACTGCTTCAAACCCTTAATCACTATGCATGCGGTTCTCTAACCACCTACACACTTGTCTTTCACACCTTCAATTCCCCACTAACTAACCATACACTACAGCAAACATCCTGTCACTACCCTTGCAGTCCTATGTTGACTCATTCAGCAACACCTAAAAATCCATTCGCTGCGCCAAAACGCAAAACACTTATACATTGACCCAGGCACTCTCCTTGTACTACTCTAATCGTTCAGTCTATACCCAAGTACTCATTCAGTGACCCAGGCCTTAGCACATACACTGTTTCAAACCCCTATACACTATGCATGCAGTTCTCTAACCACCTACACTCTTGTCTTTCACACCTTCAATTCCCCAGTCAGTATCCATACACTCCAGCAAACATCCTGTCACTCCCCTTGCAGTCATCTGTTTATTCATTCAGCAACACCTACAAATCCATTCGCTGCACCAAAACCCAACCACTTATACATTCACCCAGGCACTCTCCTTGTAGTACTCTAATCATTCATTCTGTACCCAACTACTCATTCAGTGAACCAGGCCTTAGCACATAGACTGCTTCAAACCGTAAATCACTATGCATACGGTTCTCTAACCACCTACACACTTGTCTTTTCACCTTCAATTCCCCACTCACTAACCATACACTCCAGCAAACATCCTGTCACTACCCTTGCACTCCTCTGTTGACTCATTCAGCAACACCTAAAAATCCATTCGCTGTGCCAAAAGCCAACCACTTATACATTCACCAAGGCACTCTCCTTGTAGTACTCTAATCGTTCATTCAGTACCCAAGTACTCATTCAGTGACTTAGGCCTTAGCACATAGACTGCTTCAAACCCTTAACCACTATGCATGCGGTTCTCTAACCACCTACACACTTGTCTTTCACACGTTCAAATCCCCAGTCAGTATCCATACACTCCAGCAAAAAACCTGTCAATCCCCTTGCAGTCCTCTGTTGACTCATTCAGCAACACCTAAAAATCCATTCGCTGTGCTAAAACGCAACCACTTATACATTCACCCAGGCACTCTCCTTGTAGTACTCTAATCGTTCATTCTGTACCCAAGTACTCATTCAGTGACTTAGGCCTTAGCACATACACTGCTTCAAACCCTTAATCACTATGCATGCGGTTCTCTAACCATCTACACACTTGTCTTTCACACCTTCAAATCCCCAAACAGTATCCATACACTCCAGCAAACATCCTGTCACTACCCTTGCAGTCCTATGTTGACTCATTCAGCAACACCTAAAAATGCATTCGCTGCGCCAAAAGCAAAACACTTATACATTCACCAGGCACTCTCCTTGTACTACTCTAATCGTTCAGTCTATACCCAAGTACTCATTCAGTGACCCAGGCCTCAGCACATACACTGTTTCAAACCCCTATACACTATGCATGCAGTTCTCTAGCCACCTACACACTTGTCTTTCACACCTTCAATTCCCCAGTCAGTATCCATACACTACAGCAAACATCCTGTCACTCACCTTGCAGTCCTCTGTTTATTCATTCAGCAACACCTACAAATCCATTCGCTGCACCAAAACCCAACCACTTATACATTCACCCAGGCACTCTCCTTGTAGTACTCTAATCGTTCATTCAGTACCCAAGTACTCATTCAGTGACTTAGGTCTTAGCACATAGACTGCTTCAAACCCTTAATCACTATGCATGCGGTTCTCTAACCACCTACACACTTGTCTTTCACACCTTCAATTCCCCACTCACTAACCATACACTCCAGCAAACATCCTGTCACTACCCTTGCACTCCTCTGTTGACTCATTCAGCAACACCTAAAAATCCATTCGCTGCGCCAAAAGCCAACCACTTATACATTCACCAAGGCACTCTCCTTGTAGTACTCTAATCGTTCATTCAGTACCGAAGTACTCATTCAGTGACCCAGGCCTTAGCACATAGACTGCTTCAAACCCTTAACCACTATGCATGCGGTTCTCTAACCACCTACACACTTGTCTTTCACATGTTCAAATCCCCAGTCAGTATCCATACACTCCAGCAAACATCCTGTCACTCCCCTTGTAGTCCTCTGTTGAGTCATTCAGCAACACCTAAAAATCCATTCGCTGCGCTAAAACCCAACCACTTATACATTCACCCAGGCACTCTCCTTGTAGTACTCTAATCGTTCATTCTGTACCCAAGTACTCATTCAGTGACTTAGGCCTTAGCACATAGACTGCTTCAAAGCCTTAATCACTATGCATGCGGTTCTCTAACCACCTACACACTTGTCTTTCACACCTTCAAATCCCCAAACAGTATCCATACACTCCAGCAAACATCCTGTCACTACCCTTGCAGTCCTCTGTTGACTCATTCAGCAACACGTAAAAATCCATTCGCTGCACCAAAACCCAAAACCCAACCACTTATACATTCACCCAGGCACTCTCCTTGTACTACTCTAATCGTTCAGTCTGTACCCAAGTACTCATTCAGTGACCCAGGCCTTAGCACATAGACTGCTTCAAACCCTTAATCACTATGCATGCGGTTCTCTAACCACCTACACACTTGTCTTTCACACCTTCAATTCCCCACTAACTAACCATACACTACAGCAAACATCCTGTCACTACCCTTGCAGTCCTATGTTGACTCATTCAGCAACACCTAAAAATGCATTCGCTGCGCCAAAAGCAAAACACTTATACATTCACCAGGCACTCTCCTTGTACTACTCTAATCGTTCAGTCTATACCCAAGTACTCATTCAGTGACCCAGGCCTCAGCACATACACTGTTTCAAACCCCTATACACTATGCATGCAGTTCTCTAGCCACCTACACACTTGTCTTTCACACCTTCAATTCCCCAGTCAGTATCCATACACTCCAGCAAACATCCTGTCACTCACCTTGCAGTCCTCTGTTTATTCATTCAGCAACACCTACAAATCCATTCGCTGCACCAAAACCCAACCACTTATACATTCACCCAGGCACTCTCCTTGTAGTACTCTAATCGTTCATTCAGTACCCAAGTACTCATTCAGTGACTTAGGTCTTAGCACATAGACTGCTTCAAACCCTTAATCACTATGCATGCAGTTCTCTAACCACCTACACACTTGTCTTTCACACCTTCAATTCCCCACTCACTAACCATACACTCCAGCAAACATCCTGTCACTACCCTTGCACTCCTCTGTTGACTCATTCAGCAACACCTAAAATTCCATTCGCTGCGCCAAAAGCCAACCACTATACATTCACCAAGGCACTCTCCTTGTAGTACTCTAATCGTTCATTCAGTACCGAAGTACTCATTCAGTGACCCAGGCCTTAGCACATAGACTGCTTCAAACCCTTAACCACTATGCATGCGGTTCTCTAACCACCTACACACTTGTCTTTCACACGTTCAAATCCCCAGTCAGTATCCATACACTCCAGCAAACATCCTGTCACTCCCCTTGCAGTCCTCTGTTGACTCATTCAGCAACACCTAAAAATCCATTCGCTGCGCTAAAACCCAACCACTTATACATTCACCCAGGCACTCTCCTTGTAGTACTCTAATCGTTCATTCTGTACCCAAGTACTCATTCAGTGACTTAGGCCTTAGCACATAGACTGCTTCAAACCCTTAATCACTATGCATGTGGTTCTCTAACCACCTACACACTTGTCTTTCACACCTTCAAATCCCCAAACAGTATCCATACACTCCAGCAAACATCCTGTCACTACCCTTGCAGTCCTCTGTTGACTCATTCAGCAACACGTAAAAATCCATTCGCTGCGCCAAAACCCAACCACTTATACATTCACTCAGGCACTCTCCTTGTACTACTCTAATCGTTCAGTCTGTACCCAAGTACTCATTCAGTGACCCAGGCCTTAGCACATAGACTGCTTCAAACCCTTAATCACTATGCATGTGGTTCTCTAACCACCTACACACTTGTCTTTCACACCTTCAATTCCCCACTAACTAACCATACACTACAGCAAACATCCTGTCACTACCCTTGCAGTCCTATGTTGACTCATTCAGCAACACCTAAAAATGCATTCGCTGCGCCAAAAGCAAAACACTTATACATTCACCAGGCACTCTCCTTGTACTACTCTAATCGTTCAGTCTATACCCAAGTACTCATTCAGTGACCCAGGCCTCAGCACATACACTGTTTCAAACCCCTATACACTATGCATGCAGTTCTCTAGCCACCTACACACTTGTCTTTCACACCTTCAATTCCCCAGTCAGTATCCATACACTCCAGCAAACAACCTGTCACTCACCTTGCAGTCCTCTGTTTATTCATTCAGCAACACCTACAAATCCATTCGCTGCACCAAAACCCAACCACTTATACATTCACCCAGGCACTCTCCTTGTAGTACTCTAATCGTTCATTCAGTACCCAAGTACTCATTCAGTGACTTAGGTCTTAGCACATAGACTGCTTCAAACCCTTAATCACTATGCATGCAGTTCTCTAACCACCTACACACTTGTCTTTCACACCTTCAATTCCCCACTCACTAACCATACACTCCAGCAAACATCCTGTCACTACCCTTGCACTCCTCTGTTGACTCATTCAGCAACACCTAAAAATCCATTCGCTGCGCCAAAAGCCAACCACTTATACATTCACCAAGGCACTCTCCTTGTAGTACTCTAATCGTTCATTCAGTACCGAAGTACTCATTCAGTGACCCAGGCCTTAGCACATAGACTGCTTCAAACCCTTAACCACTATGCATGCGGTTCTCTAACCACCTACACACTTGTCTTTCACACGTTCAAATCCCCAGTCAGTATCCATACACTCCAGCAAACATCCTGTCACTCCCTTGCAGTCCTCTGTTGACTCATTCAGCAACACCTAAAATCCATTCGCTGCGCTAAAACCCAACCACTTATACATTCACCCAGGCACTCTCCTTGTAGTACTCTAATCGTTCATTCTGTACCCAAGTACTCATTCAGTGACTTAGGCCTTAGCACATAGACTGCTTCAAACCCTTAATCACTATGCATGTGGTTCTCTAACCACCTACACACTTGTCTTTCACACCTTCAAATCCCCAAACAGTATCCATACACTCCAGCAAACATCCTGTCACTACCCTTGCAGTCCTCTGTTGACTCATTCAGCAACACGTAAAAATCCATTCGCTGCGCCAAAACCCAACCACTTATACATTCACTCAGGCACTCTCCTTGTACTACTCTAATCGTTCAGTCTGTACCCAAGTACTCATTCAGTGACCCAGGCCTTAGCACATAGACTGCTTCAAACCCTTAATCACTATGCATGTGGTTCTCTAACCACCTACACACTTGTCTTTCACACCTTCAATTCCCCACTAACTATCCATACACTACAGCAAACATCCTGTCACTACCCTTGCAGTCCTATGTTGACTCATTCAGCAACACCTAAAAATGCATTCGCTGCGCCAAAAGCAAAACACTTATACATTCACCAGGCACTCTCCTTGTACTACTCTAATCGTTCAGTCTATACCCAAGTACTCATTCAGTGACCCAGGCCTCAGCACATACACTGTTTCAAACCCCTATACACTATGCATGCAGTTCTCTAGCCACCTACACACTTGTCTTTCACACCTTCAATTCCCCAGTCAGTATCCATACACTCCAGCAAACAACCTGTCACTCACCTTGCAGTCCTCTGTTTATTCATTCAGCAACACCTACAAATCCATTCGGTGCACCAAAACCCAACCACTTATACATTCACCCAGGCACTCTCCTTGTAGTACTCTAATCGTTCAGTCTATACCCAAGTACTCATTCAGTGACCCAGGCCTTAGCACATAGACTGTTTCAAACCCCTATCCACTATGCATGCAGTTCTCTAACCACCTACACACTTGTCTTTCACACCTTCAATTCCCCACTCACTAACCATACACTGCAGCAAACATCCTGTCACTCCCCTTGCAGTCTTCTGTTGGCTCATTCAGCAACACCTAAAAATCCATTCGCTGTGCCCAAACCAAACCACTTATACATTCACCCAGGCACTCTCCTTGTACTACTATAATCGTTCAGTCTGTGCCCAAGTATTCATTCAGTGAACCAGGCCTAAGCACATAGACTGTTTCAAACACCTATCCACTATGCATGCGGTTCTCTAACCACCTACACACTTTTCTTTCACACCTTCAATTCCCCAGTCAGTATCTATACACTCCAGCAAACATCCTGTCACTCCCCTTGCAGTCCTCTGTTGACTCATTCAGCAACACCTACAAATCCATTCGCTGCGCCAAAAGCCAACAACTTATACATTCACCCAGGCACTCTCCTTGTACTACTATAATCGTGCAGTCTATACCCAAGTACTCATTCAGTGACCCAGGCCTTAGCACATAGACTGCTTCAAACCCTTAATCACTATGCATGTGGTTCTCTAACCACCTACACACTTGTCTTTCACACCTTCAATTCCCCACTAACTAACCATACACTACAGCAAACATCCTGTCACTACCCTTGCAGTCCTCTGTTGACTCATTCAGCAACACGTACAAATCCATTCGCTGCGCCAAAACCCAACCACTTATACATTCACCTAGGCACTCTCCTTGCAGTACTCTAATCGTTCAGTCAGTACCCAAGTATTCATTCAGTGAACCAGGTCTTAGCACATAGACTGTTTCAAACCCCTATCCACTATGCATGCGGTTCTCTAACCACCTACACACTTGTCTTTCACACCTTCAAATCCCCAGTCAGTATCCATACACTGCAGCAAACATCCTGTCAGTCCCCTTGCAGTCTTCTGTTGACTTATTCAGCAACACCCACAAAGCCATTCGTTGCGCCAAAACCAAAACACTTATACATTCACCCAGGCACTCTCTAAGTTATAAATATACATTAACCAACCTTTCACACATTAACATACAAATATAGTTCTTTCTTTAACCAGAGAAGTTAGTTCTGAAAAGAACTTTTTTTTTTCTTTTTTTTTTTTATATTTTTTTTGTATTTTTTGAACTATTATTTTTTTTTTGGTGTTTTTTTAGGAAATAAACAAAAAAAAGGAAAAAACAGGAAACCTCAGGAATTACATTTCATTCCTGGAAAACACACAAAAAAAAAAAAGTCTAACAGTGGTGATTGCGCTGTGCAGCACAAACAGCTTCCACGGATTGTTCGCCATAGGAAATGAGTTTGTTGCACTTCACACAGTGCTGTTTTAAGAAGGCAAATTCAGGACGTATGTCCAAAGATGTTGAAGGTGTAGCAGTACCAGATGTAGAAGGAACTGGTTGTTGTTTCAATGCAGCTCTACGAGACTCCTCCCGAGCCAGGTTCAGTGGATGAATTGTTTTCAAATGCTTGTACATAGAGGCAGTACCACAAGAATATTTCTTGTCGGCACTACCTCTAGACAGCACCCTCTCACAGATCCGGCAGCTGACTTTCGTGGCATTAACCTTCTTTTGGCCCTCTGGAAAAGTGAAAAACTTCCACACCACCGATACATGCCTTTGTGGACGTGGGTCCTCTTGCACAAATTCTTCTTCTGAAGAATGTTGTGACTCCTGTTCTTGCTGTTGTGAAGAAGCCATCTTCTTATTTCAGCTATTGCAGTTCTTCTTCAATGCAGAGATGTGTCTCCAAAGAAGCTCAAAGAAGAATGATGGAAATGGGTGGGGTCCTTCAATAGTTACAATGGGAAATGTTATCAACCAATCAAAAGCTTTTTTTTCAAGTCACATGGGATCCGCGTACCGTGCGCACACGCAGCACGCACCCAACGCGAAGTAGCGAAATTGCATTTAAAAGTAAAATAACTTTATTACATGTAAAAATAAATTATTTTTATGCATAAGTAAGATAATGTCTGGCCCTAATATGTGTATTAAAGACATATATATGTCATTTTAGAACATATAAAAATTCGCGGGAGTCGCGTACACAGCGCGTACAGCACGCATATGATGTCACGAGGGGCGCGTGTCCGCGCAAGAGCCGCGTAGTATAATGCGCATGTGTCACGAATGTGTAAACGTAGGAAGCGCGAACCGGTCGCATACTAATCGCGCACAACACGTAACATACGCATATCACGTAACTATAATACACGCATCCATCGCACACCCTACGCGGATCCTTCACGACTTTAAGAAAATGGCGGGTACAATTCGCGCACTGATCTTGTAAGGTACGCTGCCGGTGCGCGACTCCAAAAAAAAACAAAAACAATTTTTTACATTTATTAACAAATTATAAAACAAAACAAAAAATATTTATGTTACAATATTTTCGAAAACATTTTTTTGCGATTTATATTACAAATATATAAATATTTTTTTAAAAACAAAATATGTAAATTAAACAGATAAACATCTGTAGAAAATTAGTATCAAAACAATACATGTAAAAAATCTTACAACTAAATATTATCATTTAAAAAACCGTTGAAATTCACTGAAAAAACCATAGGTTTCAGACGCGTTATAGTTACAAATTAGCATTTAAAAAACCTTTGAAATTCACTGAAAAAACCATAGGTTTTAGGGACAGTTATAGTTACAAATTAGCATTAAAAAACCTTTGAAATTCACTGAAAAAACCATAGGTTTCAGACACGTTATAGTTACAAATTAGCATTTAAAAAACCTTTGAAATTCACTGAAAAAACCATAGGTTTTAGGGACAGTTATAGTTACTTGGACATTGCACTCGTACAAAACCCGTGAAATTCCCCCGTTATAGTTAGTCCAGGTAACTATAACTCGCGCCCCGCAATGCACTGCTGATGACGTCACTTATTACATCACTCATGACATGGTCAGTGACATCACTGATGACATCACTGATGACATCTCAAATGACATCACTGATGACATCATCCTTGTGATAATCTGATGCAGCTCCTCACACCCTAATATAACTTTTGATACACCCACTCTAAATTACAGACTGCCATTCGCAAAACCATAGACACTCCAACACCAATAACTACATACCCACTCACTGATTCTTAGGTCTACACACACACACATCCACTCACTCACCCGTACAGTCACTCATACTTATGGTCACTCAGTACAGGACTATCATATGCACTCTTACTCCTATATAAACACTCAAACACCGCCACTCATCCATAGAGGTACTCACACACCTAGTCAGTCATGCAAATAATTAAACACACTGCCATTTACTCACCTATACAGTTATACACACACCAGCTCACTTAATCATACAAATACTAGCACATTCTTACGCTCTTATACAATAACTGATACAAGCACACACGCATCCATACAGCCACTCTCACTATCACACACTCTCACTTATAGCCATTTAAATACTCTAACACACATATATTCTGCCTTTCACATATGTAGTTACTCACACATGTACCACTGGGACATACATTCACTCACTAACACACTCTTACACACACATATCCACCCATACAGTCTATCACAGATGCACTCTTGAAACTATCCACCCAGTGAATCGCCCACTCACACATCTATGCACAGAGTCGCACACACCCCTCCCACACAAACACTCAGGCACCCATACAGATACTCACACAAGCATTCAATAACTCAAATAGACACTCATGTAGCTATTCACAAACATATGCAGCCACTTACACAGCAACAGACAGACGGATACAGACATTCACCCAGTTTAGTCACTAACCCATGCATTCAGTAAGATACATTAAATCACTCACTTATACAGTCAGTCACACACCTACTAAATCATCCATACAGACACTTACACACCCACTCATTCTTCAATACGTCTTTTCCTATATATATTAAAAATATTTAAACTTTACAGAAACACACAGTCACTGGATGATGTCATCAGTGATGTCATTTGAGATGTCATCAGTGATGTCATCAGTGATGTCACTGACCATGTCATGAGTGATGTAATAAGTGACGTCATCAGCAGTGCATTGCGGGGCGCGAGTTATAGTTACCTGGACTAACTATAACGGGGGAATTTCACGGGTTTTGTACGAGTGCAATGTCCAAGTAACTATAACTGTCCCTAAAACCTATGGTTTTTTCAGTGAATATATATATATATATATATTACCTACTGGCGGTCGCCAGTAGGTAGTTATAGTTAGGACCTAATTTCCATAGGAAAAGCGTTTTTCTTTTGCCAATATCTTTGGCGCCGTTTGACGAATCTTCGCGAAAGTTTCAAAACTAATGTCCCGCTCCGGTCGGCTCCTGTCTTAAAAGTTTCGGGGTGATTCGTCAAGCAGGGGCTGAGAAAAAAGGGGGGTCCCAAAACGCGTTTTCTCCATGTTAATTTCCATAGGAAATTTTGAAACAGGGTACAGCCCGAACTGCTGAACGGAATTACACCAAATTTGGCAAAAAGGTAGCTCTTGGTTCAGAAAGAGACCTTTTTTTTAAATGGTGTAAATCCGTTCAGTAGTTCCTGGGAAATTAAAAAAAGAAAAATATCGATATCTGAGCACCGAGGAGTCGCGACTCCTCCCGAGCACGAGCTGACTTCAGTGGAAAAAAGGTTGAAAAATAAGAAAAGGGGGCAGGGTAGAAACACCCTGACCCCATAGGCCTGCTCAGGGGGTCCCACAAGGACCCCAAGGCCCAAAAAAGCATTAAAAAATCGGCCGAATTTGCGCTGGTGCGCAAATCCGGCTGAGAAAACAAAAAAAAAACGAAGCGCGGGAGGCCGCGCTTCATTTTTTTTAAGCCCCTGGGTGGGCCAGGTCCCGGGGGCAATGCTGCTTTATGTAGCGGGGGCCCGCAGGGGCCCCCGCAGCCCCAGGGACCACCACTTCCCCAGGGCTTTATAATTTATGCACGGGGGGCACGCGGCCCCCCGCAGCCCAGGGGACTGCCACCTCCCTGGGGCTTTATTATAATAAGGTGGGGGGGCCTCACAGGCCCCCCCAAGCCCCGGGGACTGCCACCTCCCCGGGGCTTTATTAAAATACGGTGGGGGACCTCGCGGGCCCCCTAAGCCCCGGGGACCGCCACCGCCCCAGGGCTGAAATAAATAATGTGTGTGGGGGGGCTCGAGCCCCCCCACACTTCCCCAGGGACCACCACCTCCCCGGGGCTTTAAAAATGATGGGAGGGGGGCCACGCGGCCCCCCTCCAGGAGCCCTTGATGGCCCTGGGGACCGCCACCCCCCAGGGCCGGCTCCAGCAATGTCCTGGGGTGCCCACCCCCGGGACATTGCTGTTTGCTATGGCAGGTCGGGAGCCGTGCGGCTCCCGCCCTGTCATAGCAAACTCCTGGTTTGGCTTGGACGCGAGAGCAGGAAACCTGCCTCGCTTCCAAAACCAAGCGGATTGCTTTGCACAAGGGGAGCTGCATGTCAGCAGCTCCCTTGTGCAAAGCAATGCCGGCTCCCGCAGGAGGCGGGGAGCCGGGTGGGACCATGGGGGCATTGGGGCTCCCCCCACGCTCCCCAACGGTGAGGCCAGGCCCCGGGGGATGGGGTCCCCGGGGCCAGAAGTGGCCTGGGAGGGGGGCCACACGGCCCCCCTCCCCTGTAATTAAATATAGAAAAAAAAATTTAAAACAGAAAGGCCGGCCCCGGGGGATGGGGTTTCCGTGGCCATAATTGGCCTGAGGAGGGAGGCCTCAAAAAAATAAAAATAAAAAAAAGAATGCTGGCCAGGCCCCGGGGATGGGGTCCCCAGGGCCATAATTGGCCTCTGGAGGGGGGCCACGCGGCCCCCTCCCCAAAATTAAAAAAAAAAAAGGCTCCCAGGCCCGGGGGGATGGGGTCCCTGGGGCCAAAAGTGGCCCAGGGAAGGGGGGCCACGCAGCCCCCTCCCATAAAATAAGAAATATTTAAAAAAGAAAAAAAAAACGGCAATTCGCCCGAGGCCCCGCCCCCTCCCTGCAGCACTCTGCAAACGCGCCCCCTGGTGCGTTCTAAGTTGGGGAATTAAGTCCCCTTGAATACTGAGGGTCCCTGGGGGCCAACTAGCCTACCAGGTACCTCCAGTAAGCGCCACACAGCTGGATTGTAGAGAGGTGGTCCGAGGACACGCCCCTTTTTACACCACTCTGCAAACGCACCTCTTGGTGCACTGCTGGTGGGGCGATGAGGTCCTCTTGTGTCCTGAGGACCTCAGGACACAAGTGGACTTCATCCCCCGAGCAGCAGTGCGCCAGGAGCTGCGTTTGCAGAGTGGTGTAAAAAGGGGGCGTGGCCTTTGAGCACTCTCAGCAATCCAGCTGTATGCAGCTTACTGGAGGAAACAGGAGGGCTAGTTGGCCCCCAGGCACCCTCAGGAGGAAAGGGGACTTCATCCCCCAACCAAGAGCGCGCCAGGAGGCGCGTTTGCAGAGTGATGGAGAAAGGGGGCATGGCCTGTGTCCACCTCTCAGCAATCCCACTGTGTGGGGCTTACTGGAGGTAAGAGGTAGGCTAGTTAGCCCCTAAAGGACCCCCAGCAGCGAAGGAGACTTCAATCCCCATCCAAGAGCGCGTCAGGGAGCGCGTTTGCAGAGTGGTGGGAAAAGGGGGCGTGGCCTGCTATGAGAATTTTGCAATCCTGCTGTGTGGGACTTACTGGAGGTAATAGGAGGGGCGGTTGGCCCCCTAGGATGTCCTTGGGGGCCAACTACCGCTTCCTTGGGGGCCAACTACCCCTCTTGTTACCTTCAGTAGGGCCCACACAGTGGGATTGCTAAAACGTCTTCGGAGGTCATGCCCCCCTTTCTCCACCACTCTGCAAACGTGCCTCCTGGCAGACTACGGGATGTGGGATGAAGTCCAATTTACTCCTCAGGGACTTTGGGGGCCAAGAAGCCCTCCTGGTACCTCCTGTAAATCCTACGCAGCGGACTTCCTGAGCGCTGGTCGGAGGCCCAGCCCCCTTTCTCCACCACTCTGCAAACGCGACTACTAGTTAAAGAATTGTTTGTAATGTAATACGTTTCGCAGTTGCGAGAGTTAGAGCTATTGGTGTTGTAAATGTAAAAGTTTTTTACTAATGTTTTTTGAAGTGGAGTGGATGTACGTTGTGTGTAGTGGAATTATGGGCTATGTTGTCCAGTGAAATTATGTGGATAGAAAGTATGTGGTATTTAGTGTATAGGAATTATGTAGAGTGGGATTATGTGTTATGGAGAGTAATTATGTGGTATGGTAGTCTGTGTTGTGGACTGGTAACCTCAGGTTAAGTCTTCCTCGTTTCCATAGAAGCTCAACTATGAACTCAGTGAGACAAAAAAGAAGGAATCACTGAGGAGCACTTGTGGACCTAGTCAGAGGTATGAGCAGGGCCACTGGAATTATGCGACTGTTTGGTTGCACCGACTTTCGCACAATTATACATTTTCTGCATTAGCAACATAATTCATTATCTGCTCCCTAATCTGCAGATTTGAACAAAAAAGCCTTGTTTCTAGCTCAAACGGCTCAAACGTTACCAAAAATGCAGCGACAAGTGTTACAGCGTGGTGGAAGGCCCTTGCAAACCTAGAATGGTCACCTGTTACTTATTGCTAAATGTGGGTGTTAAATTGGTATTAATGGTGTGCAAGCCACTCTTGCTTCCTTCTCGCCTCTCTTGCCTCTTTCTGCATTTCTGTTGCTTCTTTCTGCACATTTCTTTCTTTTTCTGCACTTCTCTTGCCTCTTTCTGCAAATCTCTTCTACTTTCTGCACCTCTCTTCCCTTTATCTGCACGTCTGTTGCCTCTTTCTGCACTTCATTTACTTCTTTCTGTACCCCTCTTGCCTCTTTCTGCACCCTTCTTCCCTCTTTCTGCACCTCTCTTGCCTTTTTCTGTACCCCTCTTACGTCTTTCTGCACCCTTTTTGCCACTTTCTGCACCTCTGTTACTTCTTTCTGCACTTCCTTTGTTTCTTTCTGCACCTCTCTTGCTTCTTTCTGCACCTCACTTGCCTCTTTCAGCACCTCTGTTGCTTTTTCTGCAGATCTCTTGCCTCTTTCTGTACCTCTCTTGCCTCTTTGTACACCTCTCCTACCTCTTTCTGCACCCCTCTTGCCTCTTTTTGCACCTCTGTTGGTTCTTTCTGCACTGCTCTTGCTTCTTTCTGCACCTCACTTGCCTCTTTCTGTACTTCTTTTGCTTCTTTCTAAACCTCTGCTGCTTCTTTCAGCAATTCTCTTGCCTCTTTCTGCACTTCTCTTGCTTGTTTCTGCACCTCTCTTGCGTCTTTCTGCACCTCTGTTGCCTCTTTCTGCACTTCACTTGCTTCTTTCAGCACCTCTGTTGCTTTTTCTGCAGATCTTTTGCCTCTTTCTGCACCTCACTTGCCTCTTTTAGCACCTCTGTTTGTTCTTTCTGCACTTCTCTTTGCTTCTTTCTGCACCTCACTTGCCTCTTTCTGCACTTCTCTTGCTTCTTTCTAAACCTCTGTTGCTTCTTTCAGCAATTCTCTTGCCTCTTTCTGCACTTCTCTTGCTTGTTTCTGTACCTCTCTTGCGTCTTTCTGCACCTCTGTTGCCTCTTTCTGCACTTCACTTGCTTCTTTCTGAACCTCTCTTGCCTCTTTGGGCACCTCTGTTGGTTCTTTCTGCACTTGCTTCTTTCTGCACTTCACTTGCCTCTTTCTGCACTTCTCTTGCTTCTTTCTAAACCTCTGTTGCTTCTTTCAGCAATTCTCTTGCCTCTTTCTGCACTTCACTTGCTTCTTTCTGCACCTCTCTTGCCTCTTTCTGCACCTCTCTTGCCTCTTTCTGCACCTCTGTTGCTTCTTTCTGCACCTCACTTGTCTCTTTCTGCACTTCTCTTGCTTCTTTCTACACCTCTGTTGCTTCTTTCAGCAATTCTCTTGCCTCTTACTGCACTTCTCTTCCTTCTTTTTGCACCCCTCCTGCCTCTTTCTGTACCTCTCTTGCCTCTTTGTGCACCTCTCCTACCTCTTTCTGCACCCCTCTTGCCTCTTTTTGCACCTCTGTTGGTTCTTTCTGCACTGCTCTTGCTTCTTTCCGTACCTCACTTGCCTCTTTCTGCACTTCTCTTGCTTCTTTCTACACCTCTGTTGCTTCTTTCAGCAATTCTCTTGCCTCTTTCTGCACTTCTCTTCCTTCTTTTTGCACCCCTCCTGCCTCTTTCTGTACCTCTCTTGCCTCTTTCTGCACCTCTCCTACCTCTTTCTGCACCCCTCTTGCCTCTTTTTGCACCTCTGTTGGTTCTTTCTGCACTGCTCTTGCTTCTTTCTGTACCTCACTTGCCTCTTTCTGCACTTCTCTTACTTGTTTCTGCACCTCTCATGCGTCTTTCTGCACCTCTCATGCGTCTTTCTGTACCACTCTTGCCTCTTTCTGTACCTCTGTTGCTTCTTTCTGCACTTCTCTTGCCTCTTTCTGCACCCTTCGTGCCTCTTTCAGCACCTCTGTTGCTTCTTTGTGCACTTCTCTTCCTTCTTTCTGCACCTCTCGTGCCCCTTTCAGCACCTCTGTTGCTTTTTCTGCACTCCTCTTCCTTCTTTCTGCACCCCTCGTGCCTCCTTCTGCACCTCTGTTGCCTCTTTCAGCTCCTCTGTTGGTTCTTTCTGCACTGCTCTTGCTTCTTTCTGTACCTCACTTGCCTCTTTCTGCACTTCTCTTGCTTCTTTCTAAACCTCTGTTGCTTCTTTCAGCAATTCTCTTGCCTCCTTCTGCACATCTCTTTCTTGTTTCTGCACCTCTCTTTTGTCTTTCTGCACCTCTGTTGCCTCTTTCTGCACTTCACTTGCTTCTTTCTGCACCTCTCTTGCCTCTTTCGGCACCTCTGTTGCTTCTTTCTGCACCCCTCCTGCCTCTTTCTGCACCCCTCTTCCCTATTTGTCCAACTCTCTTGCCTCTTTCTACACCTCTCTTCCCTCTTTCTGCACCACTCTTGCCTCTTTCTGTACCTCTGTTGCTTCTTTCTGCACTTCTCTTGTCTCTTTCTGCACCCTTCATGCCTCTTTCTGCACCTCTGTTGCTTCTTTCTGCACTTCTCTAACTTCTTTCTGCACCCCTCGTGCCTCCTTCTGCACCTCTGTTGATTCTTTCTGCACTGCTCTTGCCTCTTTCTGCATCGCTCTTGCCTCTTTGAGCACCTCTTTTGCTTCTTTCTGCACTTCTCTTGCCCCTTTTTACACCTCTGTTGGTTCTTTCTGTACTGCTCTTGCTTCTTTCTGCACCTCACTTGCCTCTTTCTGCACCCCTGTTCCCTGTTTCTGATCTTTCCTGCCTGTTTATGCATCTCTCTTGCCTCTTTCTGCACCTCTGAGTTAGAGGTAGTTTTAATCCCCCTGCCCTATTATGTACTAGGGCCTTACAGGGGAGGTCATGCCAATCACAGGGGTACCCCAACCCATAGTGTACCCTAGTGTATGTAGGTGTTTTCACTGTATTCTAAGTGTCTTTCAGCATAGCACTGGCTCCGGGCCTGGTTAGTCAGAGTCAGTTACCACCAGTACCAGTCAGTAAAAGGTTGGGGGCATAGGATGACTTTGCAACGAGGCCTTTTTCTGCACCTCTGTTGGTTCTTTCTGCATATCTCTTGCTTTTTTCTGCACTTTTCTTCGTTTTTCTGGACTTCTGTTGCCTCTTTCTGCCTTTCTCTTGCTTCTTTCTGCACCTTTCTTCCTCTTTCTTCACATGTCCTACCTCTGTAGGTATAGCTAGAAATTAGCATTTAAAAAACGTCAGCAAT
This sequence comes from Calotriton arnoldi, assembly GCA_963921515.1. Classification (NCBI taxonomy): domain Eukaryota; kingdom Metazoa; phylum Chordata; class Amphibia; order Caudata; family Salamandridae; genus Calotriton; species Calotriton arnoldi. The sequence goes on from CAWUFW010002598.1 coordinate 2,014,222, forward strand.
TCACTGAAAAAACCATAGGTTTCAGGGACGTTATAGTTAGAAATTATCATTTAAAAAACCTTTGAAATTCACTGAAAAAACCATAGGTTTCAGGGACGTTATAGTTAGTTGGACATTTCACTCGTACAAAACCAGAGAAATTCGGCCGTTATAGTTAGTTGAGCTAACTATAACACGTGCACCCGCAATGCACTGCTGATGACGTCACATATTACATCATTCATGACATGGTCAGTGACATCACTGATGACATCATCCACGTGATAATCTGATGCACCTCCTCAAACCCTAATATAACCTTTGATACACCTGCTCTAAAATACAGACTACCATTTTCGAAACCATAGACACACCAATACCAGTTACTACATACCCACTCACTGATTCCTAGGTCTACACACACGTCCACTCATTCACCCATACAGTCACTCATACATGCAGTCACTTATCAATAGAGCACTATCATTTGCACTCATACACCTATACAGACACTCACACATCGCCACTCATCCATAGAGTTACTCACACACCTAGTCAATCATGCAAAGAATCATTCACACTCCCATTTACTCACCTATACAGTTATACACACACCACCTCACTAATTCATACAGATACTAACACATACTAACTCTCTTATACAATCACTGATACAAGCACACACTCATCCCTACAGCCACTCTCACAATCACTCACTCTCACATATAGTCATGTATATACTCCAACACTCACATACAGTGCCTTTCACATATGTAGTTACTCACACATGTACCACTGAGACATCAATTCACTCACCAACACACCCATACACATACTCACCCACCCATACAGCCCTTCACAGATGCACTCTTGAACCCATACACCCAGTGAATCACCCACTCACACATCTATGCACAGAGTCACACCCCCCCCACCCACCCACACAGACACTCAGGCACCCATACAGATACTCAGACAACCAATCAATAACCCATATAGACACTCATGTAGCTACTCACCAACCCATGCAGCGGCTTACACACCAACTGACAGACTGATCCAGACATTCACACAGTTTAGTCACTAACCCATGCATTCAGTAAGACACGTTTAATCACTCACTTATACCGTCAGTCATGCACCTACTAAATCATCCATTCAGACACTTATACACCCACTCTTTCTTCAATACACCTTGGCATATACATATATATAAAATATATTTAAACTTTACAGAAACACACAGTCATTGGATGATGTCATCAGTGATGTCATCAGTGATGTCATTTGAGATGTCATCAGTGATGTCACTGACCATGTCATGAATGAAGTAATATGTGATGTCAACAGCAGTGCATTGCGGGTGCGCAAGTTATAGTTAGCTCAACTAACTATAACGGCCGAATTTCTCTGGTTTTGTACGAGTGAAATGTCCAACTAACTATAACATCCCTGAAACCTATGGTTTTTTCAGTGAATTTCTATGTTTTTTTATATGCTAATTTCTAACTATAACGTCCCTGAAACCTATGACTTTTTCAGTGAATATATATATATATATATATATATATATATATATATATATATATATATATATATATACACCAATCTTCATTATATTCTGGCAGTTGATATTCTGGACACAGTATTTTTGGATGAGGATTGTTTTGTAGATATTCTGAAATTCATCCAATTTTTCTGTATTTGCCTCAACATTGTCACGACATGGGTTATTCTGTGTACCCTGCCAGTGTAGGAATGCGGAACATTTTGAGCAGAATGCTGTAGGACAAGAGGCACTTCTTTGTCATGAAATGGTATTTTTAAGCAGAATCTAAAAGCCACTTTTCGACCCTATCCTGATGCAGAAATAACACATCTAGTAACAACATAACTAGCAACCATTTCTGCAATATTTTGAAATTGAGGGAAGTTTTGGAAAACAACCTGCAAAACAATTATTTATGTGAGGGACATTGTGGTAAAAACTGCAAAAGCAGGTGGTGTGGGACACCAATTCTACACTAATGACTACATTGGTTTGAAATGTGGTAGCACATTGTGATGCATTGGTACTTTCTTACTCATGTATTATAAATAGGGTGGAATACACAGGACATTTGAGGCAATTGTGTGAGTGTTTTTAAAGAGGGGGAATGGCCAGAGGTAGTCTGCCAAGTAGAGTAACAGTGGTGGCCTTTGCATGATATGTGTGGAGTGTATGCATGCCTAGCCATGACACAGACTTCACATTGCTGTGGAGGTAAGATTATATGGGTGTAGGTGTGGTCATAGAAAGGGCAGGAGGACTACCAAGTCAAATTTGCAGCTATTGTGCTATTCTTCTATTTTAGCTAAACTGTAAAGGCAGCCATCTAACTGGGATTTTTGAGGACTGCCCTTGATGATGATGCAGGGTGAACTGAGCAGTGGCGGCTCCTCCATGATGGCGGAGGAGCGTCGCCCCACAGCCCGCGCCAGCAGATGATAAATAAAATGACACTAGCACAGTTATTGTCATTTATTTATACTGTCTGTCTGAGCCCCTCAATAACTATGGGGTGGGGATGGGCATGTCAGGGAGGGAGAAGGAGTAGAGTGCACTCATATGTGGGCAAGTGTGCTTGGTCGGCTGTCCTAGGCCAGCCAAACACACATGTCCACCTATTTTTCTCCAACCCAGCTGTGTTACACAGCTGGGATGGAGGAAAGGCATAGGCTTCAATGCACCATCTGAGCTTCAAATGAGGCCACTCAGTCCAATCCTGGCGCTGCTCTCATGTGAGAGCAGCATCTGGATTGGGTGTGGAGCCTGTGCCCTTAGGGCCAATCTCCTTACGGCTCGATGGCAACGAGAGCAGTAGTGAGGCGGCCGTCTGCGGGAGTTGCAGATAAGTTTTATTAATTTATATTATATTATTTCAAACTCCCCCTCCCTTCCCCAAACCCCTGCCCTCACTCTGCGGCCGCTCTACCACTTAAGATAGGGGTCGGCCACCACTGGAACTGAGAGCTCCACCTCTGTGTTGATGACCCTCCTTAATCCTCATAGAGAAGGTTTGGTCCCAGGTGGTGTAGCTATCAAAAGTCAGTATGTGAACTGGACCTGGGATCCTAGGGGCCCCGTGGAATGACCATTATGGCTTTCTTTTACTCCCCGTGGTGGCCAAACCGTCACATGCCTTAGGGCTCATGGGGCCCTTGCTATGCCACTATTTGATCCAATTTATCCCATGGAGAAATTAATTAATGAGCCTGAAAAGACCTTCTGAGAGCAGAGAGAACATTTCACATTCTCAGTAGAACATCAATTTGAAATTTAGGTGCAGTCAGATTTCTGAAACAAGAATTCACCTGTAGCACGCAGGCCGGTGTAACCAGATTGTGGTCTCTTCACACAAAATGAGGACAGTCATTACAGTGTGCTGTCTTAAAGGAGTACGGCACTGTTGTGTAGCACACCCCTTACAGCACAGCGTTGTTAAACATTAGTTGAAACACGTCACCTTCTGTACATATCAATTAATTCGAATTAAACACAAGTTTGCTGCGCAAACCGGATTCATTATCTTACCAGTTAGTATCCGTGTGACTAGAAGTTTGACAGATAGCACATTTAAACCTGAAATGGATTGTGTGAGAAGTTGGCCTGGTATATGCTGTTCACTAATTAAAGTGGACACCTTGCACCAGAACAATTCGACTCTTATGGTAGATAGGTTTAAGACAACCTTTATAGAAAGCTATCCTAGTGGTAGCTGTGGAGAGCAGCCTTCAGGCTAAGTCTTGAAGGAATGTAAAGCAGCTTGTTTTACCACACAATCTCTTGAATCACCAAATGAAAAGACCTCACACAGGTATATATATCAAATATATATGTATTTATTAATAAACACTCTCTACTAATCTCTTTATGAGATTAGAAGTCAAGAACATATGTACAAGTCAAACGTTATCAAAATAAGTTTAGCACAATCGAATATCACAATCTTAGTTTGGCTAGACCTAGGTCTAGGGCATCTAGAATCGAGGGACCCCCAAGAACCACCCCAGGTAGTTGTAGGAGACCCACAGGGGCCGGACGCGGTGTCCTGGCACCGGTGCGAGTCCTGTACGAGTCTATGCGAACAGACGCGATTGAGATTTCAATGTTAGAGGTCCCTTGCGTGTTCGAGGCGAACACACCGATCGGTCCTTGTACGAGTCGAAGGACGTGGTTACAGATAGAGTCGCAAAGGAGATGGACGCGCTGTGTCTATCACAGACGCGAACCTTGTGCGAGTCAGCGCAATGGAGATTTCAATGTTACAGGCCCCTTGTGTGTTCGAGGCGAACACCGATCGGACTCAGTATGAGTCGAAGGACACGGTTCTAGCTAATGTTACAAGGGAGGTGGACGCGATGTGTCTAACACAGACGCGAACCCTGTACGAGTCAGCGCAACTGTTGCACTTAGAAAATAAGAGTTTTAGGGCCCTTCTAGGGTAGCCACAGGCAAGGCACTTACAGGGTAAGTAGTTCTAGGGCCTACACCCACGGGAGCACCGTACTGCTAGAGTTACCTCACCCAGGGGAGCCGGGTGCATAGGTGTCCTTTGGTGTCGGGTCGCGGCGTCGTTTTCAATGGGAGCCAGTGAAGACTTGCTGCTTGCGGCGACAGAAGAAGTGTCCGGTGGAATCCAAGCCTGGATTCGGAAGGAGGAAGACCTGAAAGCAGAGGGGACAGTGTTCAAGGGCACTTGGCAGTGACCCGGGGCAAGGAAGATGAATGCCCACCGTCGTCGATGGATTCAGGTCATTCGCTGGTGTCTTGACTCTTCAACCACGAGGTCCAGGAGGCGTCGAGGACGACCAGGAGCTGGATTCAGTGTGTCCCACGAATTCTGCAGCTGACTGCGGTATTGGCGACCCGATTAGAGCCAACAAGCCTTAGTAGCAGCAAGTCTCGTGGTGGAACGGAGAAGTCAATGGTGTAGACCAGCAAGGTCTGAGGAACCTACCCAGCGAGGGTAGATCAGGGCAGGCCTGGAGCAACCAGGGGAGCCCTTTGGTTTCGTTGGAAAGTCTTCTGGGGACCCACAAGCCGGCTGACAAGGGATCGCGAAGACACCTCCAGAGGATTCACTCAACAGGGGCCCACGGTCACTCGGGACGGTGTAGGCCTCTGATTTTGGGAGGGGTCTCTGCTGGAGGTTGGGACCACACGTGGTCCAAAGCACAAGTTCGTAGAACGTCGTGAAGGGGTTGCACTCGACAATAGTGCACGGTACCCAGGGGTCGCGGTTCCTCATCACTCTTGGGGTCCACTGGCCTTAGCTTCGCTGGGGACTCACGATGGCCTTTGAGAAGTTAGGAAATCCACTTCTTGGGCTGCAGGGACTTCGAGCTCCGGCGGGAGCTGCGTAGTTTGCAACCATCGTTGTCATTTTTGGTGCCTGCCAAGCAGGGGAGTCACTCCTTGACTCCAAGGGAGATTCTTTAGTCTTCCAAAGGTAGTGGAACGTCGAAGGTCCGGGATTCTTCTTGTAGAGCGTCGTCCAGGGATATCTAGTTTGCAATGCACAGGTTCCCCCTCTTATACTAAAAGAAAGGGAGGGACTAGCTCTATGACCCCACCTATGGGAGGGTCAGGGGAGTGGGTGGTTACACCTACTTCCCTTTGTCCAGTTTCGCGCCAGAGCAGGGGCAGGTAGCCCCTGAGCTGGTTTGAACTGGGGTATGCACAGAGGAGCCTTCTGCTCCCCCAGTGCAGGACTTCAAAGCACTCTAAGAGTGCACCCACCCAGCCCCAATACACTAAACCCTGTCTGAGAGGTTGTCACACCCCCTTGGGACAGGATATCTATTGTTGGGCTTTCTCCATTGCGAGCGTTGGTCAGCGGCAGGAGGGCAGCCCAGTGTCTGTGACTGGTGGCATCCATTTTGTGATGCCAGGGCTCTACAGGATTCTACCGCGTTTCCACAGTAGGTACATGTCTATCACTCTAGAAGGGTGGGGGGGTAGTATTCCAAGATGTTTGACATTAAACACGACATGTTTTGATGCAGCCATTCCAAAGTTAGCATTTTAACGCGAGGATATAATGCACTTAAAAGTATATGGTTTAACCGCATCCACAAACAGCCCCAGAGAATGGACTCTGAGAGCTGCAGAGGGGCCCTGCTCAGGCAGAGGCACCCCCTCACATAGAAGCCAAGCACCCTGCCCTCAGGATCGATAGGGCCTGCTTTAGGAGTGACTGATAAGTCTCAATGTGTGTGCAGGAGAGATATAGGGGACCTATATCTCAGTGAGGGGTGCTAGCACTTCCTCACCCAGGCTGCAGTAGCAGGCCTGTGGTGTCAGATTTAGTCTGCTTCCCAGGGGTGGCATAATACATGCTTCAGCCCCTTGTAGGCCTGTGAAGTACCTATGCCCTTGGTACCTAAGGTACCATATACTAGGGACTCATAAGGTACCACAGTATCCAATCACTAGTGCACCTAGAGTGCACTCCATGTCATTTAGAGAGAACAGAGAGGCTGGGGCCCTGATTAGCAGGGACCCAGCCAGACTATAGCCAGAAACCAGTGTAAACATCAGAAAAAAAGTGGGGGCAACATAAGAGGCAGATCCTACTCTCCTACACAACCCCCCCAAACGCAGGGACACTAAACTAACCTTGACCAGTTGAGTCTTCGTGTTCTAAGTGGAAATACCTTGAGAGTCCATCTGCATTGGCATGTTGGGTCCCAGGTCTATGTTCCACTGTATAGTCTATCCCCTGTAGGGAAATGGACCACCTCAAAAGTTTTGGGTTTTCTCCTTTCATTTGTTTAAGCCATAGGAGGGGCTTGTGGTCAGTCTGAACTATGAAGTGAGTGCCAAACAAGTATGGCCTCAGCTTCTTCAGGGCCCACCCCACAGCAAAGGCCTCCTCTCTATAGCTGACCAACGTTTCTCTCTAGGGGTCAGCCTTCTGCTAATAAAAGCTACTGGCTGGTCTTGACCTTCATCATTCAGTTGAGACAGTACAGCTCCCACACCCAGCTCAGAAGCATCTGTTTGGACAATGAACTTTTTGGTGTAGTCTGGACTCTGTAAGATGGGGGCAGTGCACATGGCCTGCTTTAGGTCTTCAAATGCCTTCTGACAGCTAGCTGTCCACTGAACCTTTTTTGGCATTTCCTTTGAGGTCAGATCATTCCAGGGGGTCACTATAGATCCATATCCCTTGACAAACCTCCTATAGTACCCAGTCAGGCCTAAGAAGGCTCTCACCTGTGTCTGGGTGGTTGGAGCAACCCATTCCATTATGGTTTGGATTTTGCTCTGTAAAGGCTGAACCTGGCCTCCACCTTCAAGGTGGCCCAGGTATACAACCTGACTCTGCCCTATCTGGCACTTAGTGGCCTTGATAGTGAGGCCTGCTTTCTGCAGAGCCTCCAAAACATTTCTGAGGTGGACCAGGTGATCCTGCCAGGAGGAACTAAAGACAGCAATATCATCTAGATACACTGAGCAATAAGTTTCCATCCCTGTCAGAACTTTATTCACCAACCTCTGAAAAGTGGCAGGTGCATTTTTCAATCCAAAGGGCATCACCACAAAGTGGTAGTGCCCACCAGGGGTCGAAAATGCTGTTTTGGCTTTTGCATCATCAGCTAATCTGATCTGCCAGTAGCCAGCTGTTAGGTCAAACGTGCTTAGATACTTGGCTGAGGCCAAAGTATCAATCAGCTCATCTGCCCTTGGTATGGGATAGGCATCAGTCCTAGTGACTGCATTGAGGCTTCTGTAGTCTACACAAAACCTCATTTCTTTCTTACCACCCTGGGTATGAGGCTTGGGTACCAGGACTACTGGGCTAGCCCAAGGGATATCTGAAGGCTCAATTACACCTAGCTCCAACATTTTCTGGACTTCAGTCCTGATACAGTCCCTGACATGGTCAGGTTGCCTGTAGATTTTATTCTTGACAGGCAGACTGTCTCCAGTGTCCACCTCATGGGTGCACCAGGAAGTCTGACTAGGGGTCAGGCTAAACATCTGTCTGTACTGTTGCAGAACTTGTCTGCACTCAGTTTGCTGATGGTCAGTGAGGCTGCTTGCCAAAGCAACACCATCTACTGACCCATCATCAGGGTTCTGCGAGAGCAGGTCAGGGATAGGGTCACTCTCCTCCTCCTGTTCCTCATCAGTGGCCATGACCAAGCCCATGTCAGCCCTGTCAACATATGGCTTTAATCTGTTGACATGGAGCACCCTCAGGGGGCTCCTGGGAGTTCCAAGATTCACCAGATAGGTGACCTCTCCCTTCTGTTCAACTATTGTATGGGGGCCACTCCACTTGTCTTGGAGGGCTGCTGGGGCCACAGGCTCCAACACCCACACTTTCTGTCCTGGCTGGTATACAGTCAGTACAGCCTTTGGTCATGCCAAGCTTTTTGTAATTCTTGGCTGGCCTCCAGGTTTTTGTTTGCCTTTTTCATGTACTCAGCCATCCGGGAGCGGAGACCAAGTACATAGTCCATCACATCTTGTTTGGGGGCTTGAGAGGTAACTCCCAGCCCTCTTTTACCAAACACAATGGACCTCTCACAGGATGCCCAAACAGAAGCTCAAATGGGCTGTAACCAACCCCCTTCTGTGGAACCTCTCTGTATGCACACAACAGGCAAGGAAGAAGAAGGTCCCATTTCCGTCTAAGCTTCTCTGGGAGTCCTTTAATCATTCCCTACAGGGTTTTGTTGAAACGTTCAACCAACCCATTGCATTGTGGGTGATAGGGGGTGGTGAACTTATAGGTTACACCACACTCCTTCCACATTGCTTTCAGATATCCTGACATGAAGTTGGTACCTCTGTCAGAAATGACCTCCTTTGGGAAACCCACTCTGGAGAAAACTCCAATGAGGGCTCTTGCCACCACAGGGGCTGTGGTGGTCCTCAGGGGAATTGCTTCTGGGTACCTGGTAAAACCAAAGGGGATGATGGTCGGAGTGTTGAACATTGCAAGCACTCACCCCCAGTCAACTGATCTGGGTTTAATCCATCATCATTCTTTAGCTCACTCCGCCACCCCAGTTCAGACATGCCATATGCAAATCAGTCTGACCCTGTGCCTCATGGGAACAGTCCAGCCCGAACCGCCAAGCCATGTCTTCCCTGGACCGGAAACAAGCATCCTGGGAGCAGTTTCTGGCTTACAGCCGTCATCAGCCAGGCTATCTTGAATCCAGTGGCAAAGTGAGCAAGGGACCCACGTCTGGGCATACCCTGCCAACTTAGGGCGAACATAGCAAAACCAAAGGGGATGATGGACGGAGTGTTGAACATTGCAAGCACTCACCCCCAGTCAACTGATCTGGGTTTAATCCATCATCATTCTTTAGCTCACTCCGCCACACCAGTTCAGACATGGCCATATGCAAATCAGTCTGACCCTGTGCCTCATGGGAACAGTCCAGCCCGAACTGCCAAGCCATGTCTTCCCTGGACCGGAAACCAGCATCCTGGGACCAGTTTCTGGCTTACAGCCGTCATCAGCCACTGGGTACCTGGTGGCATGATCCACTACCACCAGGATAAACCTGTGCCCAGATGCAGTTTGAGGGTCAAGGGGACCAACAATGTCAATCCCTACCCTTTCAAAGGGTACCCCCACCACAGGTAGTGATATCAGGGGGGCCTTTGTTGTGCCACCTGCCTTACCACTGGCTTGGCATGTGACACAGGAGCGACAAAACTCCTTTGTGTCCTCTGACGTATGTGGCCAATGAAAATGTGGAACAAGCCTGTCCCAGGTCTTGTTTTGGCCCAAGTGTCCTGCTAAAGGGATGTCATGTGCTAGGGTCAAGAGGAACCCCTAAACTTCTGAGGTATTACCATCCTCCTGGTGGCTCCAGGGGTTGGATCTCTACCCTCAGAATATAGGAGTCCCTCATCCCAATAAACTTTATGGGACCCACTAGCACTCCCAGCAGCCTCAGCAGCAGCCTGCTATCTGAGGGGTTCAAGAGAGGGGCAGCACTGTTGCTCCTTACTCAGATCTTCCCTAGAAGGGCCCCCTGCCCCCAAGAACTCAACCTGATCAGGCTCAAGTCCCTCTGGGGCAGTTCCTTCTTCAGGATCTGCTTCACCTCCCTCTGGGGGTGAATCTGTGATCTGAGACAGAGGGAAGGCACTGCCTTTACCCTACTGCTCCTCCTCTTGGGAAGCATCTGGTCCATTGTTCCAGGATCCAGAGCTGGTTCAGTGTTATGCATTCTCGCTTGTGACCTGGTCACAGCAAATACCTTCTGCAGGGATGCCCAACATCTCAGCATGAGTCCATAACTCTACTTCAGACCAGGCTGAAGTCTCTAGATCATTGCCCAATAGACATTCGACAGGGAGGTCTGCACTGACTACAACCTTCTTGAGGCCAGTTACCCCTCCCCAGGAGAAATTCACAACTGCCAGACTATGGTTGGTCCTGACATTGCTTGCATTGGTCACCTGGTACATTTCGCCCAGGATGATCTGTCCAGGGTCCACAAGATCCTCTGCCACCATGGTGACACTAGCACCTGTGTCCCTAAATGCCAAAGCCTGTTTGCATTTATCACAGGCTGCTGTTGGTATTTGCCCAGATTACTGGGGCTTACTAGGAAGGACATTTCAAGGTCTCCATCACAAATCAGCATTGTCTGAGTGGGCACTCTGACTAGGCCAGAGTCCACTTCAGAACCCAGGGTCAACCCTACTACACCCTTATTCTGTGTACCACCTCCACCAGTAGCTGAGCTAGGGGGAACAGTTGCCTTAGGGGCAGGAGTGGTGGTGGTTTGGTCTTTGGACTTGTTACAATCAGAAGTCCAGTGCCCTTTCTGTTTACAGAATTTGCACCAGGGCTTCTTTTGGCCTTTCCCCTTGTTGGATTGTGACTCCCCACCAGATGCAGATTTTTGGGGCCCTTGTGAAGACTTCTAGTCTTTTGACTTATCCCCACCTTTCTCAGAGCCCTTAGGATCTTGCTTCTTGGTGTCAACCCCTTGGTTCTGGGGTTTCTGCCTTACCCTGGTTCTGACCCATTTGTCTGCCTTCTTTCCCAATTCTTGGGGAGAGGTCAGATGTGAGTCCACCAGGTATTGATGCAACAACTGGTTCTGGCAATTATTAAGGATCTGTTCTCTCATCATCAGATTATACAATCCCTTGAAATCAGTAACCCTACTGCCAACCAGCCAACCCTCCAGAGCCTTGGTTGCACAATCTACAAAGTCAGTCCAGTCCTGAGTCTGTGCCTTCTGGGTGTCTCTGAACTTCAACCTGTACTGCTCAGTGGTTAAGCCAAACCCATCTATCAGTGCACTCTTCAGGACTTCATAATTATCAGCATCCTCTTCTCTAACAGTGAGGAGCTTGTCTCTACCTTTGTCTGAAAAGGAGAGCCACAAGATTGCTGCCCACTGCTTTTGGGGGACCTGCTGTACTTACAGGCCCTCTCCATAGCAGTTATCCATTTGTGGATATCATCCCCACTCTGGTAGGAAGGAACAACCTTGCTCAGGTTCCTATGGTCTGGAATAGATTCTCTGCCTCTAGGGACACTGTTGCTGCCACCAAGGGGTTCTAACCCCTCTCTTCTAGAAGCTCTCTGGATCTCCAGGGCTTCTCTATCTAGTGCCAACTGCTTGGTTCTGAGGGCAACTCTTGCTTCCTCATACTGCAGCAGTTTGCATATTCTGTCAGAGGAGCTCTCTCTTATGGGAAAGTATGAGTTCCTCTGCTGGACAAATTCTCTGCCAGAGTGATAAGAGTGCTCAGATTCCCTGGAAGGGGACCTATGCCTCTCATCCACTCTGTCAGTTCTCTTAGGGAGAATTCCTCTGTCCTTCTCAGGCCCCTTGGAGCCTGGCCCTTCAATCACAGAGTCTTGGTCATTCTGATTTTCATCATCTGACCCAGACACTGTAATTGACCCACCCCCTGATTCAGACCCATTAGCTCCTAGAGCCAATCTAAGATCATCTGCTGTCAGCAGATCTATCAGGTGTAGTGTGGAGGGACTCTGTCCTAGCTTCAGGTGTCTTTCAACACACATGGCTCTCAAGTCAGAGAAAGCCATGTCCTTATACTGAGGCTGAGTGGATCCACTGGTTCCACCCTTTAAGGACATTCTAGTGTTGTGCAGTGTTGTACTACCTACACTAGTTTGTGGCCTACTGATACTAGCTTGAACTGTAGAAAGGGTGTGCTATCCCTTGGCACACAGCTCTAAGTTCAGTAGAACTTATTGATACTAAGCTTGACTTTATATGTACCTTAAGTACCTATAGTGGTTTTCAGTTAGTAATTCAAATAGAGATTTTCTGGTAAAACAATAGCAAGCTGGAATCCCACACGCTGCCCACCAATGTGAGAAGTTGGCCTGGTATATGCTGTTCACTAATTAAAGTGGACACCTTGCACCAGAACAATTCGACTCTTATGGTAGATAGGTTTAAGACAACCTTTATAGAAAGCTATCCTAGTGGTAGCTGTGAAGAGCAGCCTTCAGGCTAAGTCTTGAAGGAATGTAAAGCAGCTTGTTTTACCACACAATCTCTTGAATCACCAAATGAAAAGACCTCACACAGGTATATATATCAAATATATATGAATTTATTAATAAACACTCTCTACTAATCTCTTTATGAGATTAGAAGTCAGGAACATATGTACAAGTCAAACGTTATCAAAATAAGTTTAGCACAATCGAATATCACAATCTTAGTTTGGCTAGACCTAGGTCTAGGGCATCTAGAATCGAGGGACCCCCAAGAACCACCCCAGGTAGTTGTAGGAGACCCACAGGGGACGGACGCGGTGTCCTGGCACCGGTGCGAGTCCTGTACGAGTCTATGCGAACAGACGCGATTGAGATTTCAATGTTAGAGGTCTCTTGCGTGTTCGAGGCGAACACACCGATCGGTCCTTGTACGAGTCGAAGGACGCGGTTACAGATAGAGTCGCAAGGGAGATGGACGCGCTGTGTCTAACACAGACGCGAACCTTGTGCGAGTCAGCGCAATGGAGAGTTCAATGTTACAGGCCCCTTGTGTGTTCGAGGCGAACACCGATCGGACTCAGTACGAGTCGAAGGACACGGTTCTAGCTAGTGTTACAAGGGAGGTGGACGCGATGTGTCTAACACAGACGCGAACCCTGTACGAGTCAGCGCAATTGTCGCACTTAGAAAATAAGAGTTTTAGGGCACTTCTAGGGTAGCCACAGGCAAGGCACTTACAGGGTAAGTAGTTCTAGGGCCCACACCCACGGGAGCACCGTACTGCTAGAGTTACCTCACCCAGGGGAGCTGGGTGCATAGGTGTCCTTTGGAGTCGGGTCGCGGCGTCGTTTTCAATGGGAGCCAGTGAAGACTTGCTGCTTGCGGTGACAGAAGAAGTGTCCGGTGGAATCCAAGCCTGGATTCGGAAGGAGGAAGACCTGAAAGCAGAGGGGACAGTGTTCAAGGGCACTTGGCAGTGACCCGGGGCAAGGAAGATGAATGCCCACCGTCGTCGATGGATTCAGGTCGTTCGCTGGTGTCTGGACTCTTCAACCACGAGGTCCAGGAGGCGTCGAGGATGGCCAGGAGCTGGATTCAGTGTGTACCACAAAGTCTGCAGCTGACTGCGGTGTCGGCGACCTGATTGTTGGAGCCAACAAGCCTTGGTAGCAGCAAGTCTTGTGGTGGAACGGAGAAGTCAATGGTGTAGATCAGCAAGGTCTGAGGAACTTACCCAGCGAGGGTAAGTCAGGGCAGGCCTGGAGCAACCAGGGTAGCCCTTTGGTTTTGTTGGAAAGTCTTTTGGGGACCCACAAGCCGGCTGGCAAGGGATCGCGAAGACACCTCTGGAGGATTCACTCAACAGGGGCCCACGGTCACTCGGGACGGTGTAGGCCTCTGATTTTGGGAGGGATCTCTGCTGGAGGTTGGGGCCACACGTGGTCCAAAGCACAAGTTCGTAGAATGTCGTGAAGGGGTTGCACTTGACAATAGTGCATGGTATCCAGGGGTCGCGGTTCCTCGTCACTCTTGAGGTCCACTGGCCTCAGCTTCGCCGGGGACTCACGATGGCCTTTGAGAAGTTAGGAAATCCACTTCTTGGGCTGCAGGGACTTTGGGCTCCGGCGGGAGCGGCGTAGTTTGCGACCGTCGTTGTCGTTTTTGGTGCCTGCCAAGCAGGGGAGTCACTCCTCGACTCCAAGGGAGATTCTTCAGTCTTCCAAAGGTAGTGGAACATCGAAGGTCTGGGATTCTTCTTGTAGAGCGTCGTCCAGGGATATCTAGTTTGCAATGCACAGGTTCCCCCTCTTATACTAAAAGAAAGGGAGGGACTAGCTCTATGACCCCACCTATGGGAGGGTCAGGGGAGTGGGTGGTTACACCTACTTCCCTTTGTCCAGTTTCGCGCCAGAGCAGGGGCAGGTAGCCCCTGAGCCAGTTTGAACTGTGGTATGCACAGAGGAGCCTTCTGCTCCCCCAGTGCAGGACTTCAAAGCACTCTAAGAGTGCACCCACCCAGCCCCAATACACTAAACCCTGTCTGGGAGGTGGTCACACCCCCTTGGGACAGGATATCTATTGTTGGGCTTCCTCCACTGCGAGCGTTGGTCAGCGGCAGGAGGGCAGCCCAGTGTCTGTGACTGGTGGCATCCATTTTGTGATGCCAGGGCTCTGCAGGATTCTACAGCGTTTCCACAGTAGGTACATGTCTATCCCTCTAGAAGGGTGGAATGCTACCCCGCCGCCAGGACTGGCGGGGGAGTAGTATTCCAAGATGTTTGACACCAAACACGACATATTTTGATGCAGCCATTCCAAAGTTAGCATTTTACCGCGAGGATATAATGCACTTAAAAGTATATGGTTTAACCGCATCCACAAACAGCCCCAGAGAATGGACTCAGAGCTGCAGAGGGGCCCTGCTCAGGCAGAGGCACCCCCTCACATGGGAACTAAGCACCCTGCCCTCAGGATCGATAGGGCCTGCTTTAGGGGTGACTGATAAGTCTCAATGTGTGTGCAGGAGAGATATAGGGGACCTATATCTCAGTGAGGGGTGCTAGCACTTCCTCACCCAGGCTGCAGTAGCAGGCCTGTGGTGTCAGATTTAGTCTGCTTCCCAGGGGTGGCATAATACATGCTTCAGCCCCTGGTAGGCCTGTGAAGTACCTATGCCCTTGGTACCTAAGGTACCATATGCTAGGGACTCATAAGGTACCACAGTATCCAATCACTAGTGCACCTAGAGTGCACTCCATGTCATTTAGAGAGAACAGAGAGGCTGGGGCCCTGATTAGCAGGGACCCAGCCAGACTATAGCCAGAAACCAGTGTAAACATCAGAAAAAAAGTGGGGGCAACATAAGAGGCAGATCCTACTCTCCTACAGATTGTAACGTGTCTTTTAGTGGAGCGGCTCCTTGCAAGATGGAAGCAATTATCCTTCTTGATTCTATCCACAGCAGAGACAAAATGCAACGAAAAGGAAAATCCCTGATGGGCTAATGCTCGGTGAAACCGTGTTTCTAGTCCCTGCTAAGTGGCAGCAAACAGCTGCTACTCCAATTACTACTGGGAGTTCAGTGGGAGGGTTAATCTGTGACTGTTTTCTTTCACGATGCAGGTTGGCCGAGAAATAATGCCCTTAAGAGCGCATGACAAGAAACTGTGGCAAGTGAGGAGAAATAAAAGCAGAAAAGGCATCATCGTTGCCAAAGGATTTATTGCCGGATAGAAGTAGGGACTCCTAGACACAGCTCACAAAGGAGTTAGATGTCTGAGCGAGTTCAACATCACCAAGAGCACTCTAAGACCTTCGCCAAATATCAAAAGGACAAAAATAAACATGTGCCTGCCAAGCGAATGCACGACAAACTCCCAGAGAAGTACAGGCTGTTGCAGGAATTCTGCCTATTCAAAGACCTATGCTTGGGATTATGGGACCTTAGTAGGCAGGGACTGAGCTATCCTAACACCTTACTATCCATGAACCCAGGACAGACTAGCTATAGTGTCTCTCTTGCCCACCTACTCACTCACAGAGGAACAAGTGATTAGACACCCCAGAACACAACACTTCCGACTCTCTCAGGAATCGCGGTTGCAAGACACACCATTTTGCTCACTCTCTTGTACGACAAAAGTTTAAAATGTTTATTTTAACTAACGTGCTCTAGAATGCAGTATACATGCCACAACCAGTAGAAAAATGCCTAACACAAATACGGTCAGCAAAGCAAGTAGTCCGTAAATCTTAAAAAGAGCTGTCGTGATATACGACAGAGGAGCCTAACCTCCCTCCACTTGTATAAAAGCAAGATGATTATATATTAGAAGATCTCTGGGTGTTATCAGCAGACCCCGTACCTCAGTCTATAGATGGTAGATCTACATCACAGGTGCTGTCACGCTCTTCTCCATGGAAAGGTCCCTCTCCAAGTGTCCGTGTTACCTATCTGTGTACCCTCATATGACCAAAGTACGTGTTCCCAAACAACAGCTGCATCTGCATTTTTGTCTAGGGGCTAGGGCCTAACCAGAACAGAATAACAAGGGGAATTGTTGTTAACCTTGTTCACAATGTTCAGACTAAATCCCAGGAACGAGCAAAGCACAAAACCAACAGCATGTTCTATGTGAAAGTTTCAGTGTGGCACAAGCAAAATAAATACGTGTAGTAACATGCGCAAAGCAGCGGACAGTCAGCAACGTGCTTATGCTAAGATAGGGAAGACGATAGTGCCCATACGGGCCACGTGTCAAGGCAAAGATACCATGAACATCCCAGCAATTATGATGCAACAATACACCCACAAGCATATTCCCCAGTGCAAATTACTGAATAGCAAGGACACACAGTTAGTACCATCTCGACATAGGCCGATTGATGTATTGGGGGTATGTGTGAGTGTTTAAAGAAAAGAGCCTTTAACCTGCACAGGAAAATCCCCAAGAGACAAGGTTCAAAGTACAAACCATGAAGGTTTGTTCAAATTTAAGAATCATTACAGAAGGCAAAAGGTATATGGTTAGTCAATTCAATTCAAAATATTCATAGGCAAATATTTATGTAATATCATAGGCAGTTGGAAGCTCCCTAATACATTAATTAGCCACTACCAAAAATGAACTAACTCAAGCGAATAATGAGTTAGAGAGCTTTTGTCATAAGTACTGCTCAAATAAAAATAGGAGAAGAGAACATGAAAAAATATTGTAAGTATAGCTCAGTAAACAAACTAACATGGAGTCTGCTCTCTAAAGGGGCCAGAAAGAGGCCTGGATTGCCTAAGTACAAAATAAAATAAACATTTATTATAGAGTCTGCTCAGTAAAATGCAAGGGAGAATTCTCTTTTTTTTTGGTCAAACGTTTTTCATTTTCAAAATATATATAAAACAAAAACAGAAAAACAACGTGCAGAATCACAGTGAATGATATTTGCACACTACAAGGTAGGTTATAGAGCGGCATACAATTTCATTGCAAAACAGCTTTATAGTACACAAAATGCAGGCTCTGGGGCGGTTTTAGCAATAGTAGGAGGATGATGTCAAGCTTACTGTAGGTCAGAGGTCTTCAAACTTTTTGATGCCGAGACCCCCTTGTCAAACTTTTTAGGTGTAAGGACCCCCTGACAAAAATTTCTAGAAACTAGCACTTATTATCGACAACTATTGACAACCATAAACGCCCCCAATTCCCACAGCAAATAATTTTTACGGTGGGGAAATAAAATTAAACAGTGTTTAGCAAACCAAAGGTCACTGAGCGTGGGGGTGTAGTCAAAGGTGTAGCTAAAAAACAAATGGCCTAATTTATGAGGAATTGGCGTAGGGCAGTGCCGCAAGTCTTCTTGCTGCGCTGCCCTATGCCAATGTGAAAGGCAGGAATGCACCATATTTATAAAATACGGTGCATTCCTGTCCTTTCCCTTGCGTTGGCGCACAAATTGCTGCCTAGCACCAACATAGGCAGGATTGTTTTTGGGCAGGAAGGGACACCTTCCTTCACAAAAATGATCCTGAGAGGCGTTTTCCTCTTTCTATGTGAGCTGCAGAATGCAGCACACATGGAAAGAGGAAAAAACGAGAAGAAATGAAAACATTTCTCCTCCTCACGCCTCCCTTGGCGAGGTGCACTTTTTTGGCGCTGCCCCAGGGTTTACGTGATTTTGTAAATATGGAACAACATCAAAATCCATGGGTGTTGCGTGGGAACCCTACCCGGAGCGGCCGGTGCAGGTAAGCGTGGTGGGACGGGGTGGGGGTGAGTTGACAGATGACGACGCAGGAAAATAACTTTTAGATAAAGAAACCCACTTACGTTGCGCTTGCCGCATCACTCACTCGGCGATGCGGCGAGCGCAAGGTAAGTGGTTTTCTTTTTTTAATGTTATTTTCCCTCATTGTCGTCTGTTGACTCCCCTCCCAGCCCACCCACCCCCCGGCGCTTACCTGCACCGGCCGCTCCTGAACCCCATGCAATGCGCATGGAACACCTCCTTGACGCAGAGTAAGGCAACGCAGTGACTTGCGCTGCTTTGTCTTACTCCATATCTATGAGGCCATGCAAAGCCATGCAGGGTCACCTTGCGCTGCCTCAGATATGGTGAGATGCTTGCACCACCGGAGCGTCAAAAAAAGTGATGCTCTGGTGGTGCAAGACTCATAAATAAGCCCCAAAATATTCTGTACGTTTTTTAGGTCTTTCACCATCAGGTATCTACATATAAAATAATGGGCAGCATAAATGATTTTTTTAAGTTGTTACTCAGTGGGAAATGCACTGTAAGACATTATGAAACCTCTATTAGTTAATGCACTGCAGAGGTCTGTGTGTAACCAGAGAGCCACAGAATTAAATCTTGGTTGGCGCAGTGGAGAATAGTGATGTGTATTTTTAGTGCTACGAAGTCACAGCCTGTGACAGTAAGCACTGTGAATATGTCAGTCATTATTGTATACTTGCATTACACACAGTATAAGATAGACTGATACAAAATGTGAAAATAGTTTTAAGATAAAATGGTGCTTCCAAAATGTAGATTTTAGTAATACCAGAGACTATGTAATGCAATTTATTTTTTACATAACTCTCCCTTCAGCACATCCTTAGGTGTACTAAGGGCTGTGTAATACAGTTACAATTAAAAGCACGCACATCACAGCCCAGTTAACTCTTAGCACTGCCACTCAAAAAACTAAATCTTTGTCATCACAAAGCTTGGAGTGATTCCATCAATTAAAGCCAGAACCGCTCCCAAGCACTCTTTACACTTGCAGAATAACTAATAGCGCACATTTGCATTTCATTCCGGCAAGCAGGCATCCTGGCATGAAAGCTTTTAACAGCACAGGAGACTTAAGTGATGAAACTTCAGCTGATAACGATCTGGTCCCAGGACTTCTGTCTTTTTCCAAAACTAAAGCACAAGAGAAGCTGGGTAATGTGCGACCCCCTTGCCAGGACTCCACGGCCCCCCTGGGGGTCGCGCCCCACAGATTGAATACCTCTGCTGTAGGTAGCAATGAAATAGCAATAAGTATGTTTAGCCCGTGCACAAGAACTGAGTGGATAAAGAGAGTAAGCCGGAGGTTCACCAATTGATGTGCGAATGAAATGCCAGAGAGAGAGAAAGAGGAGAGAGAGAGAAAGAGAGGATGGAAGTGAGGGGAAGAAGGGGTATGGTCCCCTGGTGTGTAGTGGATGCCAGTGGGATTAGGTGGGAGTAGGTCTACAAGGCATAAGATGTGTGGTTGTGGTATTAGCCCTGCTATATGGGAGCTAGGGAGGATCCACTTTTTGGAGATAAAGGACAAGTGAGTCCCATAGACCATGTGAGCCAGAAGTGTTGTGTTTTTTTTATACATGATGAATATACATGAGAATCTTCTTTTAAGAACATAATCTGAGTGCTAAAATAATAAGAGGTTAGAGGTGCATCTAAAGACAGCAACAGAAATTCTTGACTTCTCTCCCAAATGGAGAGATTTTATAAATTTTTAGACAGACAAATCGTGCAGTCAGTGTGGCATGATTAATAAGATATATTTCACTATTCAAAAGTAAAATAAAAAATGCATCACATGAACATAACCTTTGCCCTAACTTTTAATGAATACCACTTCATTATGTCCTACAAGAGAAAACAAAAGCACATTCAAAATATAAACAACACCTCCAATTGGCCACAGGAAATGGCCTTCATTTATATATAGTTTATTTCTCCTTCTTCAGGGAACATTACCCAAACTAAAAGAGAAACACTTTAGTAGATTGTTAGACCTGTCATCCTTATGGTGGTTTTCCCCCAAAATGTTACCTGTTTACCTCCTCTTTCTGCTGTATCTTTCTGTTTGCCTTAGGACTCTGAGCACTTTACCACTGCTAACCAGTGCTAACGTGCATATGCTTCTTCGCTAACATGGCAGCATTGCTGTATACATGATTGCCATATTTAGTTTACTTATAAGTCCCTTGTAAAGTGGTATACCATATACCCAGGGCCTGTAATCTAAATGCTACTAGTGGGCCTGCAGCACTGGTTGTGCCACCCAGACAAGTAGCCTTTAAACCCTGTTTCAGGCCTGCCATTGCAAAGCCTGTGTGTGCAGTTTACTGCCACTTCAACTTGGTATTTAAAATCGCTTGCGAAGCCTTAAACTGCCCTTTAATTAAACATAAGTCACCCCTACGGTAGGCCATAAGGCATCCCGAAAGGCAGGGTTCTGTGTAAGTAAAAGGTAGGACAAGAACCTTTAAGTGTTACATGTCCTGGTGTTGACAGACAGCTAAATTCACTTTTCACTACTGTGAGACCTACTCCTCTCATAGGCTAGCATTGGGAATTCCTTAAAACACTTCAAAGCTGTAATTTCTAATTTGAAAGGAGTAGCTACTTCATGTTTCATATCTTTGGAATGGAAATGATAAATCATCTTTACTAGTAAAGTTTGATTTAACATTATTTTAGAAATTCCACTTTTAGAAAGTGGACATTTCTCTGCTCTTACTGCTCTGTGGGCCTGGCAGCCTGTCTCCAATACATGTCTGGGGTGGGTGACAGCTCAAAGACTTCCTTCAACTATTCAACAACACTGGGACTCTACCATCTGTGAGTTCTGCACTGCCAAGTGGTGCCAATCTAGTCCTGGGCCCCTAAAAGGTGATTCTACTGTCCAGAACCATAAAAATCAATGCAGGGATGACTATGCGCAGACCGGAACTGATGCAGTGCCCTTTGATGCTGACGCATGAGCTGCTCGACGAAATTGCCTCGACGGACTGAGCATCTTGATGATAACGGACAGTGCAGCTTGACGACAACAGAGTGCCTACATCATAAAGGGGTTCACCACCAAAGCCTTCCTCGTCTCCTCGCATCGAGTCTTCGACAACAACGTTTGCTCCATCCAAGGTACTTTACCAGTGGGACCTGTCTTAGTCCTGTAGCTGGCCTGCCCTTCATTGCCGTCTGTCTGAACTTTGGATTTACCCTGGTCTAGCGTGACCTCAAGTAACCCCTTAGCGCTATTGACATCTAAGCACTACTTTTTGATTTGTTCTTTAAAAATTCATTACTCCAGTTCTACTCCTTTGATTTTTATTGTTTTGGTCTTGATTTTCTCATAAAAATACTCTCTTATTTTCTAAATCTATGTGGAGTATTTTTGTGGTGTTTTCATTGTGTTACTGTGGGTGTGTGTTGCACAAATACTTTACACTTTGCCTCTTTAGATAAGCTTGACTGCTCTGTGCCAAGCTACCAGAGGGTGAGCACAGGTTATCTTTTAGTGTGTATCCAGCTTACCCTGACTAGGTTTGTGTTCCCTATTTGTACAGGGTGCATACCTATGCCAACTAGAGACCCAATTTGTAATATTGATACAGTACAAGTAGGAATATGAAGCTAAGTGAATTTTGTATAATTTAATACTGAAGATCACTTGTGCAACTCCCGGCTTGCAGGAGAGAAAGAGAAAACATGACAGCTTTTTACTAGCAAATCATACGCAATTTGAAAAGTATTTGAAACTTGACTAGGTCCACTCATAACAACTTAAGAATTTCATTTTATTTACGTAATTATATATTACAGAGGGGTGGTAGCCACTTTATAGTTAGCACAGATAGGAATCCCTTGGAACTTTGACCCTTAATAACTTTGCTCCTGTTTGAAAAATATCCATGGAACTTTCCAGACATATTCTTCCTTCTACATTGTTGGCTGATGAAAAGTGTATCAGTGATTGGTCAATGTTGTGCAAAGAAAAATGGGGTGGGGGACCCAAAACAGGTGTGACCCCAATGCATTTTACATAGACTTTTTGTATTGGACGTAGCGGCAAAACGGCTGAACGGATTGTGATGAAACTTCACAGCAATGTACATTAGACTATGTAGATGATCCTTTTTGCTATTGCAAGTGATGTTATGAAGTGGTTATAAAGTGATAAGGGCCACAAACTCAGTGAAATCTGTAGCACAATAGTACTAAAAGTAGCGAGGAAGCCCAAAAAATAAACTAGACTACATATGTAAAGGTTCAGATTTACTACGTGAACAACGGAAATTCCCATTTATTGTCACATGCTAATTGAAACCAATAAACGAATACATAACAAATAGAATACATATTAACCCACATACATTTTCTTTGCATGCTCTCTGGCGCACAAAATAAAACTGTGACCAACAAGCCAAACAAAAGCCATCTTCCTTATGCACTCCTGTCCCACAAAATGGAAAAGGAACCTAGCAGTGAGCTACACAAACTAATATGTGGAATACATGATAATTGGCCACTAGGAATAGAAATGTATAATTTTAATTTTTATAGCACCAACAATCATTGACTTTCATTCATTGTGGGACTAAATGTAGCACAATACTACTAAAAGTAGTGTTAATATGAATATTGATGCGTTTATTGACAAAAACGAACTATCGTCCTTATTAATAGAATCCCCCGTCCCGAACTCCACATCTACCTCGACATGCAAGTATGTAGTCAGGCAGGCACTCATAACTGGCAGGCAAACAAGCGGGCAGGAAACTCTTGATCTATCCCACAGATTGCCGCAGCTACATCACAATGATCATGGAAGATTGCCCCCAATAAAGCACACATGTCCCGATGGGGTACACACACTTCAAAAAACACCATAAAATCAGATGCTATAAGAGTTAGGAACACATAGCCAATCAGGACCTAGCACACGTAGCGATCACTGCGCCCCACAGCAGACATCTGGACACATTCACCACTGGCCACACTGTGTCCATGCAAGGTCAAGACCCATCTGTAGTAACCGTTTGACCATTAATTTATGACTCTAAGGCAGCAACCATCATTCCTCACCATATATGGTACACCGGATATGTTTATGGCTTGATGTAAAAGTGTATAAAAGACTAATGCGAACCCAGTGGAAATTGAGACAGTCCTCAGATCTCATGCCTGTAACTGTTCTCCCTGCCGAATTGTTTCACTAAGCGAAACTTTTCCTGTTTTGCCGAACACCTCTTGTCTTCTATTTTTACTAAGGAATTCAAACGCGGGCAACATTTTGGCGAGTCAGGCAGGAGGAAGGGGACCTCGTACCCGACTACAGCCTAAGGAAGGGAAGGACGGATTGATGTTGCGCATCAACAAATGTGGGAGGACACCGCAATTGAATGGAAGTTCTGCTGAATCCGTGGGGCAGAAGTCAGTCCTGAAGCAGCCGTCACAGAGGGTTAGAGAGCATATCTGAACCTGAAACATTGTCTTTTAAAGCATTGGGCCTTTGGCAAACTAGGGAGAAGCATAAAAAGATAACCTGAGCACCCTGCCACTGACATGGTCTGGCATATTACCTATTTTATATATCTCAACTGTATCAGTCATAAGGTGGCCTTGGAGGTGATACAGTGGATGTCACCTTATTCGATAGTCAGCATGCTGGGAAAGGTGAATATTTATTGTATAGCTCTTTATGGCTCCCAAGACGCTATTTTGGTGATACAGCTATCCTGTATGGTCAGAGTTGGCACCTCAGTCCCATAGTTTTTTAGTTAAATAGGATTTCTCAGTGCTGCTGGTTTCTTAACACCTTTAGTATCTGAAAGGAGTGAGAGGTGTTGATCGCTTGGACCTCTGAGCATGACACAGAGCATATACTTGACCCCTGGGTGTGACATAGGGTGTAATTTGGACTTTTGGGAAAATGTGGACCCAGGAAACTGGGTGTAACTTGTGTAAGGCCAGGAGGGGCCAATGATTTCCGAGTTACTACTCTTTGGTATCTGTGACTACCACCTTTGTCTAGGAGCAGATAGCGGCACACTATCCAGCTCACTTAAGGAATGTGTTTCATGCCAGTCTTTTGTTTTTTAGAGGATAAATTGCAATGAACAACTAAGTTTTATTATGAAACAAAGTTAAAAAGAATTTCCTCTGCCGATCATTGATGAAATGTATTATCACATGTAATGTTATTGCATTGACTGTCATTGAAAACTATATTGTGTGCATGTAGGGTTTGTGCTAAACCATTGCATATTTGCACAGTGTTACAATACTACCTATAAAGTCCTAACTTGTCTGATGTGAATGCTCGTTTTAAATGATTTATGTAAGAAATTGCAAGCGCTGAGCTCAGTACGTAAAAATTGTAAGAGTGCACCACATACAAATTGCCCCTGCGATTCGACAAATCAAACTAGGAAAAAGTAATTTGAATTCTATTTGCAAAATTTCTAAATTGCCATGGATTTCGCACTAAAGCTCATGGAAACTAGATTCCCCAAGCAAATACAAAGACTTAATAAAAAAGAAACTCCACACAAGGTTATATAAAAATATTCTTTGTATTATCCATAAAAACACATTAGGACACAATCACATATATTACTGTGCCACTAGGCACTTGTCATGGCTTCACAGTGATTACATAAATCACTTGGCCAATTGGGCCACAGTCATAAACATCACAGTTAGGGCGACCAGTTACTACTGGTAGGATTACCTCTAGCATAAACACATTATGCATACACATCATCAGCAGTGCACTGTAGTAGATACTAGCAGTGTGCACACATAATGGAAATATCAGGCATGCCACAGTTACTGAACACAGAGGTTCCTTTTTCTAGCCAATTGTAAGTTATGAGTATCACAACATCACATCAGGCACCTTACTGAAATAATAATCTGTATCCAAATACTGTAAGGCCAAATGACATATAACCGTATCAGAGTATGTAATGTGCAGTGACAACATAGGACCGCGCTCCTGCGTTCCTTGAACACCTCATCTCAACGTAATGCCCCCAAAGGCAGAGAGACCTCACCCAGTCCCGTTCCACCAGAGATATGGCACCCGGCAGTCCCGCAGGCATGCAGCGTGACTGCGAACAACAAATGCGGCTGTCCAATAACAGTGGACTCAAGCGGGCTCACCACACAGGAGACCTTCCCTGGTTTCCCCCACTCCACTGACCTGGAAGCTCAGCTGCAGCAGTACGGCTTCCTGAGGAGGCCGCCCCCCTCCCGTCGGGGTCGGCTCTCCACTCCAGGGCAGGCAGAAAGCCTCCGGTGGCCCAGGGCCTCCAACCTGGACCCTTTTCCCTCGGCAGCCAGCAAGAGGGAAAGCAGTAGGTCAGCACGCAGAGCGAAGTCTCCGCCGGCTCCGCTGCCTTCGGCACCGCCCCTCTATGATGTTGGCAATACTGGGCAACGCAGAGGACTTCCCGGCCCGGGAATCCTTGCTCTTCCTTCCTGGCTCCCTCGACAGCTTCGAAGCCACGCTGCTTCGAAGGGGAGCCAAACAGGGTTGTGGGGACTGCAATGTGACCCCTGTTGCACGGCCGCAATTTACAAGATGTCTGATAGGGACGGGCTCGGTTTCCCTCACTGCACTCTGCCCACGGTAGGACCTGAGCGGGGCTCCTGAGGTCAGCACTCACCACGCGCTCCTGAACCTGGGCTTGGGGTGCGCTGGAGTTTGTTTGCCTGAGCCCCAGGTGTAGGCTCATTCCGCAGTAAAGCGTGTGGAGCACTTGTTTTCAGATGGACGTCACCGTCCATGCCGTGCTGGAACTTTTTTGTCGTTCCCATTGTGGTGCCTGTTTTCCAGGCACCACCATGGGAAGGGCAAAGGACTGCTGGCAGTATTACGAGTTACACATTTTTAACTCGTAATACTGCCAGCGGTCCATGCGCAACTTTGGCGCAGCGAGCCGGCGTTGAGCCAGCGCCGTTGCGCTAAAGTCGTAATCGAGCCCTGAATCTTCAGCCCAGCGCACTTTAGTCAGATCAACTAGGCAGGTTTGTCCCAGTCCTCCGGAGGTCTTTGGATCCAAATGTTTCTAAGTCCTAGGTTTTTCAGTATGTTAGGAGGAGTACACTTTGACACAGCCATGGGTCCCAGCACCTGGGGAGGTCAGGACTCACTCCAGCAAACGACACCAGCTGGGTCCAGGGTAGGTCCAGTTGGAATTGGTCAGTTTGGTTCTTCAGGAATAGGCTTTTTGCAGATTGTTGTGGCCCTGTAGCTTAACATGAGGTAAGCCAGCTGACCCCTTGGAGTCCACTTCTCTGTCCTGGGTACAAGATGGAGATGGTTCAGCCTTCATGTCTCCTCACAGATCTCAAGCAGCAGGTGCAATCATTCTTCTGTTCTTTCACAGGTCCAGAGTGCTCAGAGGGTGGTGGCAGGGAATGACACATGTATGCCTTGTGGGTGCGGGTGACTCTTGGCCCTTTGCTAATGAATGGGAAAGAATTCCCAGGGGTAACCCCTCCTACTTTTCAATCAACTCCTGTGTGACCTACTGCAAGCAATCCCACAGTACCCCTCTATGTCTAAATCCAAAATGATGAAACCCTTCTCTCCTTGTGCAGAGCCTGTTTGCTCACTCCAGAGGTGTGTCCAGGCAAATGAACAACCCCTCCTCTGTGCCTACTTCAAACCAGTTCTGGGGGAACATCCCTCCCCACAAAGATTGGAGCCTGCCTGACTGGGGGAAAAGGGCCTTGCAGGTGTTGTCTGGCATTTGCCTGTGACTGCTGAGGAGGCCCTTTGAAGTTAATCAAGTTCCTGGGTACTGCCCAAATGGTCATTCTGCCAGAGGAACAGAAACACTTCCCCACACCGAGACCTTTGTCTCTGCTCTAGGAGCAGTTTTTATACCTCAGTCTGGGCTTGAGCAGTCAGAGGGCTGCATCTGAAGGCTAATGCAAATTAGCCTCTAGGGGCTTTAGGCACAGAAAAGGTAACTTTTTGAAAATACCTTTCCCTTAATAGTTATTAAAAATCCAACTTCGCCAGTGAATTAGGCTTTTAATAAATATTGCGAGCCAACAAATTACATTTCTAGGTGTTTCCTAACCAAAGATAGCATTATTAAATATAATAGCGCATCCCAGTGTTTGTCTTTGGAACAGCCAGCCTTGCTACAGTCAAAATAGGTTTTAGATGCTAGACACTGAAAGGACATGTTAACTTTCTACATGCCCTATTTTTAAATACCATGCACCCTGCCTTGTGGGATACAAGGCCTACATATGGATGACATTAATATTTGAAAGAGGTTTTTTTCCTGTACAAAAGTGTTTATTTTGACAGGTCGGGATGCAGGTTTAAACTGCAGCTGCCATGCTACAGTGGCAGGCCTGGAGTCATGTTTGACTGGTCAGACTAGTGGATGGCACAATAGTGTTATAGTCTACTGGGCACATTTAGCTTACAGTCCCTGAGTACACTTTGTATCATAGACCAGAGACCTATCAATCAATCAATCAATCAGCATTTGTAAAGTGCAACTCTGTCGCCCCTAGGGGTGTCTGGGCATTTAGTCTCCGTCGAAAAGCCAGGTCTTGAGTCCCTTTCTGAAGTCTGCCAGCAAGGGGCCATACGGAGCTGGAGGTCGCTCCAGGTCTTGGCTGCGATCTAGGAGAAGGAGCGGCTGCTGCTGCAGGTGCAGCAGATGCGGGGGTGTGCGAGGGCGAGATAAGAGAAGCGTATGTGTCTTGCGGGTTGGTGGAAGTTCAGTCGATGATTGAGGTAGGCAGGTCCAAGCCATGGCAGGCTTTGTAGGCATGCGTGAGGATCTTGAACTGAAATCTTTTCTGGATGGGGAGCCAGTAGTGTTCTCTCAGGTGGGGGCTATGTGGGTTCATTTAGGGAGGTCCAGGATGAGTCTGGATGGAGATTCCGGTGTAGAGGGTGTTGCCGTAGTCGAGGTGGCTGGTGACGAGAGCCTGAGTGATGGTCTTTCTGGTGTTGGTTGGTAACGGTCTTTCAGGTGTTGGTTGGGATCCATCTGAAGATTCTGTGGAGCATGCAAAGTGTGTGGAAGCAGGAGGAGGTGACTGCGTTAACTTGTCGTTTCATGGTCAGTTGGTTGTCGAGGATGATACAGAGGTTGAGTGCGTAGTCGGTCGGTGTGGGTATGGGTCCAAGTTCTGCAGGCCACCAACTGTGGTCCCATGTAGAGGTGTTCTTCCTGAAGATCAGTACTCCACTTTTGTCAGAGTTAAGTTGGATGCAGTTGTCTCTCATTCATTTGGCTACTTTAGTCATTGCCTTGCAGAAATTGTTTTTGGTGTTGGCGGGGTCCTCGGTGAGCGAGAGGATCAGTTGAGTGTCATCTGTGCAGGAGATTATGTTGATTCCGTGGGATCTGATGACATCTGCGAGGGAGGTCATGTAGATGTTGAACAGGTGGGGCTGAGGGATGATCCTTGTGGTACGCTGCATATGATGTCTTTGGGTGTGGAGGTGAAGGGAGGCAGTTGGATGCTCTGTGCGCATCCTGTAAGGAAGGAGGCGATCCATTTTTGGGAGTCATGCTGTAAGCCTATGTTGTAGAGTCTGTTGATGAGGGTGTTGTGGGAAATTGTGTCAAACACCAGGGAGAGGTCGTGGAGGATCAGGGCCACCATTTCTCCATAGTTGAGGAGTGTTCTGATGTCGTCTGCAGCGGCTATCAGCGCAGTCTCAGTGCTGTGGTTGGCATGGAATCCTGACTGAGAGGCATCCAGTAGATGGTTTTGTTCCAGAAATTCAGTGAGCTGCTGGTTGATGGATTTCTTGAGAACTTTGGCTGGGTAGGAGAGCAGGGAGATAGGATGATAATTGTTAAGATCATTGGGGTCAGAGCAGGCTTTCTTTAAGAGGGGTCTGATGTCTGTGTGTGTTTATCTGTCTAGGAAGGTTGGTTGGGAGATGAAGGTGTTAAGGATGCTGGTGAGTTGTGTGCTGATTGGGTTTGTTGCAATGTTATAGAGGTGGTGGGGGTTTAGGGGTCGGTGGGTGCCCTGGAGTGGATGGAAGATATGATGGCTGAGGTGGTCAGGGTGGTGAGCGGTGACCATGTGGTGATGGTTTGGCTGGTGTTTGCTGGTTGGTTGAGGTTGTCGGGGCTGATGGTGATGGGTTGGATGTTGAAACTTTTATAAATCTTGCTGTGGAAGTAGTCTGGGAGGATGTTGCTAAGTTCTTGGGAGGGGTGGATGGTGTACTCTATGGCTGGAGAATTCTTTGACTATTTTGAAGAGTTCCTTAGTGTGGTTGTCAGCGGAGTCGATGCAGGTGGTGAGGGCTGCTTTCTTGGCTTCTTTGATGTGCTGGTGATAGTTGCTAAGGGCTGTTTTGTAAGCTGCTCTGTCAGTGGGGTTCTTGGTGGCACACCATTGTTTCTCCAGTTGGTGGCGGTTGCACTTGGTGGTCATGAGTTCTGAGGTGTACCAGCTGGCATGTTTGGGGCTCTTGTTGGTTTTTGTAGGTTTCAGCGGGCGACTCTATCTGTGCAGTCGCTGATCCAGGTGGCGAAGTTCTGGACAGCCTCGTTGAGGTCTGTTGTGGTCTTGGGTTGGGAGGTGGTGAGGGTCTGTGATCACTGAGTTTCGGTTTCCTTGCTCCAGCTATGGTGGGAGGAGATCTGCTGCCTGTTGATAGTGTGCTGGGTGTCGGTGATGGTGAAGTGTACGATGGTGTGGTCAGGCCAGGTGAGTTCGGTGGTGTTTCTGAATTTGATTCTGTTGCTGGGTTGAAGATGGGGTCGAGTGTATGTCCGGCTTTGTGTTTTTGGGGTCTACGATGTGGTAGTTGAGGTAGCTGAGTAGGACGTAGTGGTGTGAGTCGATTGCTAGGGGGCGATGAGGTTGTGGATGGTGTTGCAGAATGTTTCTAGGGGTCCCGGGAGTCTGTAGGCGAGGGTGCCTCTTCTTGTGGTCTTCATGTCAGTTTATAGTAGGAAGTTGAGGTGTTCCATGAGAGGTGTGTGGACGTTGGTGATGGTACACTGATGGTTTCCTTGAAGATGATGGCGATGCCTCCGCCTTGTTTGTTGGTGTGGTCTTGGTGTATCATCTTGTAGCCTTTAGGAGTGGGGGTGGTTCGATGTGGGTTTGAGTCACGTTTTGGTGATGGTGGTAACATCTGTGGAGAGGGTAGTGACGGTGTCCCGGATTTCCGTGGCGTGTTTGCAGAGTGAGCGAGCATTGAGCAGGATATAATGGAGCAGTTGCTGGGTGCTCTAGGTCTTGTGGGCAGGTGTGGTGTGGGATCTTTCGTAGGTTGTGTCGCAGGAAAAGTGGTAGTGTCGGCAGGTGAATGGTCCTTTGGTGGATTGTGGGGATGAGGAGACACAGCTGTTTCAATGTTGGGTGTCCAGGTCCAGGATTTCCTTGGTGGTGTACTGTCGGGAGGGCCAGGGTTCCTGGTGCTGGCCATTGTACAACCGATAGTGTGTTGGTGGTGCGCTCGCTGCGCGCGTCCGCTGCATGGTCATGCTGCAGCCTCCATTGCTGTTCATGGCGGTGGTCCTAGTGTAGGCGGTGGTCCTAGTGTAGGTGGTGCAGGGTCAGTGCAGGGACAGCAGGCAGCACAGGGACAGCAGGTGATGCAGGGACAGCAGGCAGTGCAGGGGCAGGGGGGTACAGTACCTTAGGCTTGGGGTCAGGCAAAAGAGGGGTGGCCCAGCCTCCTCCAGTCTTTCATGGGCACGGCTGGACAGCGAAGTCGGGAGGAGGAAGGGGGTCTTAAGGCGTTGTGGCACGAGACAGGAGGGTAGACACCTTCTACAAAGAATGCAGATGGCGGCTTCCCTCAATACGGGGGCAACAGGCGCACTATTTCCTGCACCGGGAGGCGTGGAAAAAGGAATTCCCAGCTGGCCCACCTCCAGGGCTGCTGGGAGATGTAGTCCGGTAACCCGGTCCGGTCACGGCCGGCTGGCAAAGTCAGGAGGAGGTGTCATGTAGTTCCTAATAATACATAGGATCTGCACGTTTAGACAACATAAACTAAGGGATTGGTGTCCAGACTGATTCCAGATACCCCCAAAGGATATGTTAGCCCCTAGACCTGCTAGCTCACAATGCCACTATAAGCCCCCTAACTTTACCAAGGAGCGAATAGTTTCTGGCAGCTATCGAACATGACAACCTTTGATCCTTCAGGGATCGTGGAAACAGTACAGTACTTTTCACTCAGTCACTCGTGCTTACTTTAGTCTCAGAGAGATACACAGAATAAACTATGGGGACATTTTCAAGAAGCATATATTGATCCAGCGTCATTCTAGTATAAAACATGTTTACTGCGACAATCAATAGAGAGAAACAGATATATAAGATTATAAGCACCAACAGAGTAAACAAAAGGTAGAATTATACCATGGTGCTAAAACAGTAAATGTATGCAGGCATATCGGTACATGGCAGTAATCATGCATACTCCTACTATACGGACCCTATCTAAGTGTACCTAGCATGTTTGTGGGTGTAAAGCTAAGAATCCCCTAGGAAAGAGCCAACCCCATTACCTGATGGGAGAGAATGAAGGACCCCGTCTTGGTTTCGAGTTGGACACCCCGCAAGGGATGTCAGATCACTGAGTGCCGGAGTTTCTGCATGCAGGGACTTCAGCATCTCGTGTCAGCATGGAAGCTTCTCTTCTGGTTGCCCAGTGAAGATGTGGTTCTTTTATACCTGAAAGGTACTCTCAGGGGTTCTATCTAGATGTGTAATGGTACTGTGGGCCTGTCGTCCAAGGATGATGATACCGGTGACCTTTGTACAGAGTTATTATACAGAAGATGGTAATCCTGCTTTGCATGTCCTAAGCAGGGGATTAAGATATGATACTAAGAATCCTCATGCATAATAAATTAGGCGAGTTTTCAAAGAAAATCACACAACATTTATTCGGCACATAACTAGGTAAAAGGTCAGCGACAGAACCATTATGTAGAACAAGGTAGGACAAATGTAGGTAAAAGGTCGCGCAGCTACCTAGGCCTATATTAGGGCACAATAGGGCTCAAAACACCCACTCTTCATCCGAAGAATGATAATATTAACTAATGCTAAAATATGCCTGTCTAAAAAGCATACAAACATTGCTAAAATACGAGTATAAAAACATCTAAAAACATGGTATTTGTAAAAACGATGTAAAAGTCAAAAAAGCTCTATAAGTCCTCTAAATATTTGTTAGAACTGGGGGTCTCTAGTTGGCTGAGGCAGTTACCTTAGTCCAAATAGGGACACTTGCTTCTAGTCAGGGAAAGGAGGGACACCCTCGTTGATAACCCCTGCTCACCCCCTGGTAGCTTGGCACGAGCAGCCAGGCTTATCTTCAAGGCAAGGTGTAAAGTATTTGCAACCACACTCCCAGTGACACAGTGATAACACCACAAATGGACACCACACTGATGTATGAAAATAGTGGTATCTTTATCAAGCAGAAAAATACGGTAAGACCAAACGATAAAAATCCAACATATGCGTATTTGTAATATTTCACTTTGCCGGTTATTAGGCCAACAAACACTTGTAGGTTCTTGCGGTATTAATGAGCAGTTCACGATGTTCAAATGCAGTCCTAATGCAATGCTATGCAGTTCGTACTGCAGTTCGTATTATCAGACTAATGCAGTTCGTAAGGCAAGAATAATGCAATTCTCAATGCAGGTAATCAAGCAGTTCGTAATGCAAGAATAATGCAATCCTCAATGCACGTAATCAGGCAGTTCGTAATGCAAGAATAATGCAATCCTCAATGCAAGTAATCAGGCAGTTCGTAATGCAAGTATAACGCACTCCTTAATGCAAGTAATAAGGCAGTTCGTAATGCAGGAATAATACAATCCCTAATGCACGTAATCAGGCAGTTCGTAATGCAAGAATAATGCAATCCTCAATGCAAGTAATCAGGCAGTTCGTAATGCAAGTATAACGCACTCCTTAATGCAAGTAATAAGGCAGAGTTTAATGCAGGAATAATACAATCCCTAATGCACGTAATAAGGCAGTTCGTAATGCAGGAATAATACCAGGCCAATCGACGCGATTAGCGCGGGCACCACTAGGCCCCAACCACAGACAACAGTCCTGAACTTCCGCGGGGGGCCCCGGTACTGCCGGGCAGGTCCGGGCCGCTCAAGGACTCAGCGCGTCTAATGTGATGCAGCGGGAGAGAGACTGGAGCACTCCGGTACTCCTCCTGCGCCTCCCCAGGCCACACACGCTTGCGGCTCCCGACCGGAGTCCAAGCCTTACCTGGGGGATGCGCTGCCTCGCTCTCTCTCTCCCCGGCTCGTCGGACGTCCTGCTGGGCACTCCCTATGACGACGCAGCTCCGATGCAAGGCGACGCTGAAGCCGGACAGGTTACGGCGCTGCCTCCTCCGTTGCTGACGATCTTGGGCAGATTCCTCTTGCGAACAACGATTACCTCACAACTTCCTCAACTTTACGAAGTCCTTCAGCACGTTGCGGCTCGAGCCGGCGGCGGCGATCTTGATCTGCAGCCTCAGTTACGATGACGGCTCGGGCCACAAACAGCTACACAGCAGCGTGGACGATGATTCACGCTGCGGGGGCACTGCAGTCACGGGGCACTTTCCAACCAGTACCACGGACCCCACGGCAGTCTCAGGCTGCACACGCACAAAGCGTCACTGAGACTCGGTTTGGTTACGGGCACACAGTCCCGGTGCAATGCTTACGAAGGTCTCAGGCTGCAAAAGCACACGCACACAGCGCCGCTGAGACACACTTGGAAACTTTGATGTTCCTGAGTTTCCACAACAGGGAGCCAGCTCTCCTCGGGCCCTTGGGGACAAGTTACTTCGGGACACAACACACAGCAAAGTCCTTTCAAGCAGGGGAACACAGCAAAGTCCCTTAGCCTCTCCTAAATCAGCAAATTGCAGGCCAGCCCCAGAACACACAGCAAGGGTCAGTCCTTCTCTTCAGTCTCTTCAGCTGTTCTTCCTTGGCAGAGGTTCCTCTTGACCACGAAGTAGTTTCAATCCTTTTCAGTCTTGATCAGTCCAACGTTCAGGGGCTTCAGCTCTCATAGTTATACCCCTAAATGTCTTTGAAGTCTTTGTGTTCAGGGGGCACTGTCCAAACCAGTTCTGGGTGTCTTCCTGCCAGCGGCACCTTCTTTCTTTGATAGTGGGGGTCTGGGTCCTCAATCACTCAGCAGGAGGGGGAGCCATTCTTTTATGTCAGCAGCCCAGGCCTCTTCACCTCCAGAGGGCTACTCCTCCCCCCTACACTCCAGATGCAGGTCAGCCTGTTGCTGTCTCACCTACCCCTCGGTCAAGACATTTCCCAGATCCTATCAAATCCAGACAGTCAATCCACAACCAGGCAAAGACACACAGAATTGTTAGAACAAAAAAACCAGCCACTTCTAAAAGCGTGGTTTCTAAACACACAATTCAAAAACCACCTTCACAAAAAGATGTGTTATTAAATTGTGAGTTCAGGCACACTAAACTTCACCTCTCCATCTTAAGCCTATGGGAAGATAGCCTGGAAACATATTACACAGCATTCCCCATTCTGTCCTATGGGCAAGATGGCCTTGCAACAGTGAAAAATGAAATGGAGAGTATTTCACTGTTAGGACATGGTACACACCTCAGTACATGTCCTACCTTTCACAGACACTGCACCCTGCCCAGGGGGGTACCTTGGGCCTACTATAGGGGTGTCTGATGTGCAATGAAAGGGAAGGGTAAGGTCTGGCAAGTGGGTGCACTTGTTAGGACAACATGCAGTTAGCAAACTGCGCGCAGGCACTGCAGTGGCAGGCCTGAGTTCTCTCTTTAGGGCTACTTGTGTGGGTGGCACAATTAGTGCTGCAGGCCCACCAGTAGCATTTGCATTACCATCCCTGGCACACATAGTGCACTTTACTAGGGACTTTACTAGTAAGGCAAACATACCAATTATGGACAACCAATTACCATAACACTTTATACAGGGAGCACTTGCACTTTGACACTGATCAGCAGTGGCAAAGTGCCCAAAGCATCTAAGTTGGCAACACTATGTCAGAAAAAAGGTCTAGGGGGAAGGCAAAACATTTAGGGAACTTTAGCCAAAAAAGGGCCAAGTCCAACAATAGTCAATATACTTGTTACACCAACTGAGCACATCGAAAGCCATGGTGCCCAGTGAGAGCAGGAGAGAAGAAATAAAACAAAACAGTGTTTTCGAATTCCAATTTGGCTTGTTTTGAAAAAAGGCCGAATTGTTCCCATCACACGGAGAGCCAAATGTTTATATGGGAGACATAACATCACTGTCACTTGCATTCGCAGATGACGGTCCCTGTAACACCTCTTGTATCAGGTCAATGGAGCAAAGGTGATTATCTTCAGTTCCCGCAGCAGCCGCTGAGGAAACACTTGAAGCCTGTGTGCTGGTTGTAGAGCCGGTGTCTGTTCCGACAGGAGCCAAAGCATCCCATGGAGGCTCTAAGAATGCCGTCATCAACATTGAAATATGCTGGGGACACTGTAACACGTGGGCCCTTAAGGGGGCCTTTAAGGGGTCCAGTAGTAGATCAACGTCCGGTGGTGCAACCGATGGAAGGGTCAGACTTATGTCCAACACGGATTCGTATCTGCAGAATAGGCAGCGGAGCACAGGCAAGATGCAGTCAACCCATACTGATCTGAATGAATGGAACCAATGCTCACTTAGCTCCCGAAGCCGAGGTGCACCCAGATGGAGTACCATGCGTTCACGGCAATGTCGCACCAGGAGTGCTTTTTCCATCTCTTTGGAAACTGGGCCGTCCATTGCATAGCAGGAAAATTAAAACCAGGATACCCACTACAAGTAGTAGGACCAGCGGAAGCCCTCCAAAAATGCTTCCCAATATGGAGTGTAAAATGATGGAATGACTCCGTAGATTGTCTGAAAGGTGCTCAATAGTCCAGAACCAATGCTCTTAAATAGGTTCAATATCCCACTCGTATCAGACATGTTAAAGATACGATGTACCATTTCTCTGGAATGGAGCGGGAAGTTTGTTCGGACTAGTGCCTGTATCTCAGCCAAAGACCTTGCAACCTGGAGATCAAAAGTCTCTTGGGCTGAGATTAAGGCCACATCCTTCTGTAACAGCATGGCTTTCAGTCTGCTCAGAGAATCAAACCGTATAAGGAAACCCTGGAACTTACTGTCACCAGATATGCATTGCCTGGTACCATCCCACAACAACCTTGATCATTCAACATCAAATAACTCCCATTCGAGAGCAGTTTGAAAACCAGATGAATCACGGCAGCTGGGGATCCTTTCAAGTGACATGATAGGTTTGCAACCGAAGCATTACATGCTCCATGAAGCAAAATATTCTGACAAATTAGAGAACCGCTTAAAGAACTCTCACAGTCTGAACCGCTGAGAAATACTTCAGTGTCCCCATTCCTGCATCTAAATCTGTACGGTAATTCCCAAGATTCATGTATGTACCCCTCTCCCAACGCTTCATACCTGCCTACCTGGTGATACTGTAGGCAGTACTGAAATTGGAATGTTGTGACTGTCAGTGTAATATGGCCATGGATTAACCATTCTGTGGAGGGTGACTCAGCCATGGTAAAAGGTAATTGGTCCAATTTTTCAATGTGCAGCATTGTATATTTTGCATCTCTTCGTGCCATTGTTGTTTGTCTTTCTGTTAGATTGTATGCAGAAAATAGAGACGTACTGTTGATATACCGCCAGGGCACGTGACGAGAATGCAGTGATTGTGGTGTCCAGCTCAATCATAGAATGGATCTCAATTACGATTGCCCATGTTGAAGAATAGAAAAATCCTGTACTATTATATCTATTGCAGAAGATACAATGTTGCCCAGTGAAGAAATCCTGGATGTTGGTGTGCTCATGCCATTGTTGACCACTGCCAAAGCCTTTTCTAGGTTAACCCTGTCAATCGCATGCAATCTCTCAGCAGCCTCCTGCTGGGAGATTTTCCACATCTCGTTGTAAATAGCGTAAAGGAAGCGCTTCTGACGTGGCTTCTGGGGACCTAACAAAAAATCGCTAAGATTCATGTCATCTGAGAGTATGGTCTAGTGTTGTTTCACCTGGGATAGTGTTGAGGTTTTTAGCCACTCTAGGCATAACCTCCTAACACTATAAGATGTCACCACCAGTGTTCCCTCTAACGTGCGCGCCTGCGTGCCCGCGCACCTTTAAGGCACCGAGCGCGCAGTGTCCCGTGTGAAGCGCGCACATGTTCTCGCCGCCGCCCGCTTTTAAAACGCGAGCGGCGAAAAACGGCAATTTACTGGTTGCCTGAGGCCTTTGTGAAAGGATTCCTGTTAATCACAGCGCCCGTCATGCGCTGCAATTAACAGGAATACTTTCACAAATGCCCACAATCAACCCGCAGCTTCTCTCTATTGAGAAAAGACATGCAACAAGTCCAAAAGATCGACGTGTGCTTTACACGTCGTGCTTTCAGACTTGCTTCATTTCTTTTCTAAATACAGCGCAGCTGGGTGCTGATTGTGGGCAGTGGCATAACACAGGCCCCCCCTGCAGCCAAGTTCCAGGGGGCCCCCTCAGCACAGTCCAGTGAATGCCCGGCCACCAGAAACCCAGAACGGCTGCATTCTCATGCTAATGCCGGGCGCCTCGGGGTGGAGGCTAATGGCTGAGTACCTGGCGAGGTGCAAGTCCGCACGTGCTGCTTCTCCATCCTGACCAATGTGACCCTTGACCCCCGACCTCCTCAGGCTGAACAAGACACCCCACCGCCCATAAAGCCGTTGTAAATATCTAACAATATTTAAGAGATTTGGGCCGAGATTAGGCATGTTAATTATTATATCCGTACACATTTTAACAGTGCAAAAAAGTTGGGGGACGGGGGTTGGTTAAGAAACCTGGGGTTTTTACATAGTGGCCCAATTGCGATCAAAAACAGACCAAGGGTCGGGTGGGGGGAGGCATTGGAAATTCCAAGGGCAGTGACATGGCTATGAGAAATAAAAGAGTTTGCATTGTTGCTTTGTTTGGTGAGGGGTTATTTCTCCAGCAGCATGATAAACAGAAATACGGGTATAGCTTCCGCCTCACTTGTCTTGTGGCATTGCATCATGTTCGGTTGGAGAGCAGGTCGGTAAAATAGCTATGAATATAATCTCGCAGAAACGCCCCTGTGAGACAGAAGGGCCTGCACCGGAGAATACTAAGAAGTGCACGTAAGCCTTATTAACCTTTACTTCCGGGTGAGTGGAGGGAGAGCAGGAAACTACGTCTCTAAATAAAGTGTAGATGAGTTTTTTACACATACGGCGGAGCAGGTGAACCAAGGCCAGGGAAGTGAGCCAAGAGTGTTAGCGCTGGAAATAAAACAACAGCCCAGGGAGGGCACAAACCAGCCTTGGCTTGTAGTCCGAACCTGTCGTGATACCCCAGTGCAGAGGACTCACTACGCGTGCTAGGGTCATGCACCCGGTCATTGGTGGAGTTGAACTTGCTTCACCCTCTTTATCAAAACTTAATTGGCAATTCATTGTGTCATAATGTAGCCCTTTGCCCGCTCTTGAAGAGATGGTGGCATGCACAAGCCTCTATTGCCAGTGTATGCACAAGCCTCTATTGCCAGTGTGCTGGCACAGGCTTCAGGCGCTCTCCTTCGCAGCAATGGCAGCCCCAGCTGTGCCCTAGCACAACAAGCCTGTCCTACTACCAGGGGATAGAACTGAGTCCATCTGGAAAGAACCAGAGAGGGTGATGGAGAGAAGGACATTGGCACTGACTGGCACAGGTGCTTTGGACTTCAGTGAGACTCCCTGGGGGTGAGTGCATCTTCTGAGGGCATCTGTGTGACACAGCAGCAGTGCCTGGAGTAAGCTGGGAACAGTCTCAGTGGAAACAAACGCTGGCTGGAAGGAGGCCCAGATACCCTGGAGGTCCCACCCAGCTGAAGCCCCACTGGAGGTAGAGATCTGCAAGAGTGAGGCAGAGATACCCTGGAGGTCCCACCCAGCTGAAGCCCCCTGGAGGTAGAGATCTGCAAGAGGGAGGCAGAGATGCACTGGAAGTCCCACCCAGCTGGAGGCACATGCCTGCAGGACGGTGGTGCAGTGGCGTAACACAGGCCCCCGCAGCCCCCGAGGTGCGGGGGGTGGCTGAGTTGCAGGGGGGCCCCCTCAGCGCAGTACTCTCGTTCGAGAGCTCCTGATAGAATCCGGAGCGGGGGCCCCTCCATGCACCTTGCAGGGGGGCCCCCCTCAAATTTCATTACGCCACTGTGGGCCATTGTGAAAATATTCCTGTTAATTGCAGCGCATGACGGGCGCTGTGATTAACAGGAATCCTTTCACAAAGGCCCTAATCAGCCCAACCGGGATCCATTAAAAATGCAGCAAGTCCAAAAGCACGACATGTAAAGTACACGTCATGCTTTTGGACTTGCTACATGTCTTTCTCAATAGAGAGGCTACGAGCTGATTGTGGGCATTTGTGAAAGTATTCCTGTTAATTGCAGCGCATGACGGGCGCTGTGATTAACAGGAATACTTTCACAAATGCCCACATAATTCACATGCAACGTCCATGTAAATCCAGATGACCCATACTGAATGCAGAAAAAGCTCAAAACCAATTTCTTCAAAAAGCACTATACACTCACTTCATCAAACTCGTAAGTGAATTAACGTCATTCAATTCACAGAGCCAGATAGAGTTATAGCACCAACATTCAAGATAAGAGGAAGCGTAGGGTAATGTGTGAAATGAAGGTTTGTCAAATGGTTCCAGTATGACACGTAGGAGTAAACACCATGTTACAGCGGAGCATGTAGAAGAATTAGAGAGCTGCGTAAATTGTCAGCTATGCATTTCTCTAAAAGCTCCATGTGTTGTACATCCGAAAGACATTGCCTTTCCTTCATCCCCTCGGTTGTTTTGTTTAAAAGTTCAAAAGACATAAATAATAAGTTAGTGCTTTTATAGCCATATGATTCATAAGAAAAAGCCAGAAGTAATCATTCCACAAGATTAGAACCAATACCCCCTTGCATTTAAATGATTTACTCCCAAAACCGTCATCTGGCAGTAAGAGATGGCTGTGGGCCCCTCATGCCCTTGGGCTTAGGGGCCAGTAACTTTAAACCTTTCCCTAGCCAGGCCTTTCCAGGTCTCGCCTATAGACAGCCTTTAGCTGTTGTCGAAGACGTATTGTGGACACAGGGGTAGGCAAAAAGCAAACTAAAATACCCCCCCCAATTCGATCGGTACCTCAAATGCCATCAGGAGAGTCAAGCTAGTAAGGTCTGTCCTCCCTAGAAGAGGTCCTTTCATCCCTCCTATCTATTAATCTCTCCACCCTTTAAGCCTTTCATCCAGCGTCCATTTCACCTGTCTATTCATACTCCCATCCGTCTGTCTTTTCATCTAATCCATCCATCCTTCCTTTACCATTCCATCCATCCATCTATCCATCCACCCATCCATCCATCCATCATTTCACCCACCTTTTATCAATCACCCATCCTTTCACTCTTCCATCCAGGTTTCCATCCATCTATCCAAACATTCATCCTTCAATCAATTCTTACGTGCACCCACCCAGGCAAATATAACTTTACTCTTCCATCTCTCAAACCTTTCACCTTTGTATCCATCCTTTTATTGACCTCTCCTTCTTGTCGCAGTTTCTTCCTTCTTTTCATAGTTCCTATATTTCATTCTTCCTTTCTGCCCTCCCTTTCTCTTTCCCTCTATTTTCCTCATTCTTTCTCCATCTGTTATGGTTTCTACCCCGCATTTAGAAAAGAAATGCAGCAAGTTTTTATATAGTGCGAACTCAACCCAAAAGTATTGGAGCACTTAACATGATTTATTATTATATATTTTTTTGTATGCATGGGGAGATTAATTGATTTGCCCAGAATCACAGGATGTTAAGCTGACCCAAGACTCAAAACCCATCTCCTAAGTCGACAGCTCGAGCATTAAGCCACAACCCCAACCACAAGAGCGGAAGCATTTTCAATATTATATACAACTTGATGCAAAAAAAAAACATTGACAAAGCCAATAGTCTTGGCTTCTTGTAGGTGTAATGCTACTTGTATTATATATCTGGATGCAATGACAGAAGCAGCAAAATATCAGTAGGGTGGCACACTATGCGATGCACATATTTTTAGCTTAATTGCTTTTAAGCCACACCCTTAATTGCATCGGTTACGCCCCTTTGAAAGATCCCAGAGTATTTTCATCCCACTCAAAGCCCTGGTCTACACGCGCGGTCAGGTTCTTGGCGCACATAGCCTTGGCTGCGGCACACAGAGACCTTACTCTGCCGCACACAGAGGAAAATAATTAGAGGGAACATTGGTCACCACCCCAGAGTGTTCTCGTTGTACGTAGTGTTGGTCGGGCCTATGGATACTAAACCCTTCGGTGGTACCCCAGAATCTTGACTGACACCTATTTGTGTCGATAGGCCAAACCAACCATCCCTTCCAATTGGGGTCTGATGAATTGTAAGAACCATTGTGTAGTGTGGTATCCAATAAATCCTCACTATGTGGTGTATAATTTTGCCAACCCTTAAAGTGTGAAAGCGAGGGAATGCGAGGTGTGTTCAAGTCCTTGATCTTGGCTAGACCAAGATAGGAAGTCTGTTGCACTGTGTCGTCAGGAAAATAATTTGCTGTGGTATGAGGCATGCTCTAAATAAGGCCTCGGTTCCCTGAAAGTGCCAATCTTTAGTCCCCCAGAAAGATTTTTTGTCTATGGTGTCCCTCCAAATGTCAAAACCCTGTAAAGACAGTTGGGAAATAAAGGAAGCAGAGTATATCTGTTTTAAATTGGTGAGCATATTTTTTTTGCAGGTGTAGGCGCAAGCTTTTAATAATAAGATCTCGGGCCTGAAGTGTTAAACCCAGAAAGATAAGCAAACTTTTGTGCAAATGTTGTTGAACTACCTTTTGGTGGTGTTGGGCAATGTTCCGATTGATAGTAAGAGAAAACATTACGTGGGATCCTTGCTTTGTGCAAGAAAAGATGACCATAGTGTTGGTAACAATACATGGTATCAAAATTAGATGTATCATCATACAGTTCTTTACTTGAAAATGCAGCAGATTGTTCTAAATCAGACAGCATAGTATTTACAGTTTCAAAGTCCCAATCATCAGAGAAAGTACTGGAGGTGATGATATCACTTAACAAAATTAACAGGTGTGGTATTTTTAAAAGTTTAGTTGGACCATATACATCATATGAAACCCTGTCCCAAACTATTCCTTCCGGAACTGGAACTGCTGTAATGTTCACTAAGGACAGTTCTCGTTGTTCACGGTGTGATGATGCATGTGGTTTCAGGACCAAGTTCACATTTTGTACTGCGGAGCGTTCTGGGAGGTATTGTCCTTTCAGAAGCAAGAACAAGACAGTCACTACACCTATCCAAAAGACTAGGAACAATAGACCTATGGCAATCCAGAGCTGTAGCCAGGGAGAAACAAGGTAAGTCTGTTTCAGCCAAAGGTAGAAATCACTAATTTGTTGTTTGTTGAAAATAGGCGGTGGCGGTAACTCGGGTTCACTTGGATCCGGAGAGAAAGTATCAAAATCGATGAAGTAGCCAGACGCAGTTCGATCTATCTTTGGTAGCTCTGCAGGTTTTGTAGAACTGGCAGATGACCGTTTCGAGACATATTCACATAGATGTCAGTATTAGGCCGAATTGAGATCTGTGTTTCATTTGTATTTTGTTGCTGGTCAATATCAACACAGTATGAACAACTCCTGGTCCTGATATATTTTGTACCCACCTCAAGAGTGTGGGGCCAGAGAAATAAATTCAAACGGTCATACAGAAAGTTGCCCTATGTATTAATTCAAAACACAGAGAGAAAGGGACAAATGACAATAAAAGTTCTTTAAGAAAAAATATTTCTTTATATAATCAAAGAAAACCACACAACATTTATTTGGCACATAACTAGGTAAAAGGTCAGTGCCAGAACCGTTATGTAGAACAAAGTAAGACAAATCTAGGTAAAAAGTCGTGAATCTTAGGCCTATATTGGGGTACATCGAGGCTCATAATAGAGGGTGGGGGTCTTCAGGCGTTGTTGCAGGAGACTGGAGGGCAGACACCTCCTACAAAGAATGCGGAAGGAGGCTTCCCGCAATGCGAGGGATGCAGGTCCATTATATCCTGCACCGGGAGGTGCGAAAAAAGGGATTTAGCTATCCACACCTCCTGGGCTGCTGGGAAATGTAGTTGTATAAGTAAGTTTAATATGTTAATTGGCAGAATAACCAATCTCAACATGTTTTAGTGGTTAGAGCACATGCACTGGGGCCTGGGTAGCAGAGGCCCAGGGCACACTTAAAAGACCAGAAGCATAAGTCCCCAAAAAAAGGGGTGATCACACAGAATGAGATACTTTCTCACAGTTATTTAATTTTGTGTTCTAATTTAGAGTTCGTTTTGATGTGGAATAGCAGTTGAATTTAGTTTATTTTAAGCACAAGAACTGGTTATGATTATCTTGTGGGTAAGCGTGGGTCATACTTAAATTTCAATAATCAAGCCACAAATTTGAGGAGCCTGTTCTAGTCTACAATATGAATGGGATGTATATAATGAACACACATAGTCAGATGGAGGTCTGACTTAAGGAGTGAGGAAAACTTCTCAGAATCATTTAAGTATGCATTTGCATCTGATAGGGTAAATGTTTTCCAGATGTGTAAAGACAAGCTCTAGGACTGGTCCTGAGAGACTGAGCAGTTGTTCGTGGGATAAGAGTATAAAGTCACTTTCTCTACAGGTATATTTTCACTTTTAATTGACTACCAGGCAATTCATCTGTTTTAAGCCCTATGGTGAAGCTGGCATTATATCTACTCCTTGAAGGAAGGAAGAAACAAGAACTGGCTTTTTGGATACGTGTGGGAAAGGTGTCATTGCCTAAAAAGGGTGGCTAGCATTCTGTGGATGGGAGTATATGAGTGGGATTTGTTAGTAGTTTACAGTTAGTAGGAACTGGTTGGGTTTCTAGAGCTGATCTCTATATAGAGCACCACAGTGCTTGTGGATGCATAACGTAAGGTTGAACTACAGGGCCTTCACCCTTCCGAGAAAGCATGTGTGTCAGGGACATAAAGATATCATCTCTGAAGCTAGGCACCCATATAGTCCACCACCCGTAGGCTGATAGTAAAGCTCAGATCTAAGGGGACCCAAGGGCTGGACAGCCCACTAGGCCTTGTTGGGCCATCAGCAAGTACTTTTCTAAGGTTTTCCAAGTAAAGCAGTCTGTCTTCAAGTAGAACACAAAGACACATTTGACAGAGAGGATTTGCTGCTCCCCTAACTTTCTTGGTGAATGATAAATGGGTGAAAGTCAGCGAGCCAACCCTAGGGGTTATCAACCTGAAGGCCAGTAACTGGGCACAGGACGAACTTAGGGGCCTATTACGATGGCGG
This sequence comes from Calotriton arnoldi, assembly GCA_963921515.1. Classification (NCBI taxonomy): domain Eukaryota; kingdom Metazoa; phylum Chordata; class Amphibia; order Caudata; family Salamandridae; genus Calotriton; species Calotriton arnoldi. Next base: position 2,058,993 of record CAWUFW010002598.1, read on the forward strand.
TCGGGAAACCTCCCCGACCGCCATGGTAGCGGGAAAAGACCACCCGCATGTACCGCGACATCACCGCCGGTCGAATTACGATGACCCGCGGTCGAAATCCGACCGCGGCGGTCTGATCATGGGTATTAACATTGCAGCGGTTGCTGCTGCCCGCAGCACCGCCGCGATGCCGAAAGGAGCATGTCCTGCATTTCCCTGCACTGCGTGGCAGGCACTGCACAGTGCCTGCCACCTGGTACAGGGAAATGTAGGGGGGACCATGGGTACCCCCCCAGTGCACCCACACCCCCCCAACACATTGGGGGCCCACAACGGGCCCCCGGAAGACAATCACCGCCTGCCTTTCAATGGCGGTCTGACCGCTGAGGAAAGGCTGGCTACCGCCAGCATCATAATCCTGCCGGCGGAGCCTGCTCTGCACCGCCACCATTATCCCGGTCCTGCTCCGTCCGCCAAGCAGGAGTGCGGATGGCAACCGGCGGTAAAAGGGCGGTTGGAATTTCCCACCGCCGCGGTCACCACCGCCATCCTAATATGACCGGCGGTTTTCCTGGTTGCGATGGCAGGCGGATGTCCACCGCCGGTACAAGGGGCGCCACCGCCGGCCCGGCGGTGGACATCCGACCGCCATCGTAATAGACCCCTTGGATTCGTAAGGGAGTTCCTTCCTAATTATATCTGCCAACAGTGTCAGGCTCTTTAGACTTCTGAGCCAGGGATCATAGGCAAAACCTAATAACTATGTGGATTTGAGAGGTTCTCGGGAAGAAATACCCCCACACGTTCTCTCAAGATTATTTTTTGCCTCACAGCTTATTTTGCTGCTATGGTCTCGTAGGTACAGGACTCATCTGGGGGCTATTGAATAAGTATCTGAGAGGGGCAGAGCCCTCCAGATCTGCTGCTTGAAACTTACTGAAGCAAGACATTGCCAAGATGAGAAGATTTTGCTGTGCAAAGATTTCTAAGGCCTGACCTCTGAAAACTGCACCATCTGACACTACAGCCCTGTGGATTATTTTGCTGAAAAGACCTAAAGAGTGGACTCCTGAAAGCTACAGGTTAAAAGAGCTCATCTGGAACATCACCAACTAAATCTGCACCTTGAGGGAACTACCAGTGGATTTGTAAGGGTGACGTCCCAGTGGATTATGGGAACTGAAGTCCTCAACTTTCAAGGACCATCTTGGAGCTTCCAGACCCTTGGAGTGAGTTTGAGACACTTTGGGACCCTTTGAGGAACTTCAGGAAGAAGTTCAAGAAGTTTGGAGGAACTTTGGACAAAAAGCTCCATAGAGGGACAGACTCAACCTGGTCAGCCAAGCCGCCTGCCTTCAACCGCGAGTCGGCCAAGCCATCCAGGTTCGTCCCGCTAAAAGCTCCGTCGGTCCGACTTCCAGAGTTTGACCGGGAGTAGAAGAAATCGGAAGCCGGCGAACCCTCACCAGATCCGGCTACATGAGGAGCATCGAGGGACCCCACGAGAAAAAGCTCCAGAAAAGCTTCTAAGTCCGCTCGTAGAAAAGGTGACTAGGAGCAACCGCGAACGCCAAGCCGCCTGCCTTCCTTCGCGTGTCGGCCTGGGCTCCTGCGTTGCCCCGCTGAAGCGCTAAAGAAAAAGTTTCTAAGTCCGCTCCAGGGAAGTTGACCGGGAGTTCGTCGAAAGGCAAGTCGGCGAACCCGCACTGGATCCGGACTGGCTGGGAGCTTCGAGGGACCTCGCGAGAAAAAGCTCCAGAAAAGTTTCTAAGTGTGAAGGTAGAAACTGAGACCGGGACCTGCCGCAAGCTATAGCCGCCCAGGGCTCCATCGCGGTCGGCCTGAAACTTTGACTTTGCCCTGGTCCATCGCGAGCAGGTATCCCAATATGGTGCTATAAACTTCTAAGTGCTATATTTTATTAAATCTTTGAAAATTCATATCTCCGGTTCCCTACATTGTATTTTTGTCGTTTTGGTGTCATTTTAAAGATAAAAATATTTCCTATTTGTATAAATTAGTGTTGGATTTTTATTATGGGTTGTGTCTTAATTATTTACTGAATTGGTGTTTTTAAATGCTTTACATACCTGTCTTTGAAGTTAAGCCTGTCTGCTGGCAGCCACGTTACCAAGGGTTGAGCATAGGAATAATTTTCTAAGACCTATGCTGAGTCCTATCATGTGTTAGTGGCCTTATTGCCAGTGGCAGACCTACATTTGCCCCTACCAATAACCCACTTTCCAACATTTGGTGCTCAGCGGTGTAGATGAGGACTTGTGTTTAAGAAGTACACCTTTCAGTGAATGAATTAAGATTATAAAAATCCTCTAAATTGCCTTGGAACAAAACTTTTGAGTTTGATTTTTGGAATTTGGACTAAACTGTTTTTAATCCATTGTTTTGATTTTTCCAAATTGTTCTAAGTCTGTTGTGCCTAGTTGTTGTGACCCAAAACTAGGGAACCATGGAGCTGGACCTGGCTAAACTGTCCCAGTTTAAGATGGCTGATCTTAGGGTACAGTGTAGGCTTAGGGGGCTGCCTGCTTGCAGGAAGCTTAGGAAGGTAGGGTTGCTTGAGTCCCTAAAAGCCTGGGCCAGGGCAGCTGAAGAGAGTCAAGGGGGGATAGAGGGTGTCCCCCCCAACCTCCTCCCAGAGGAGGTTGAGGATGATGCCTCTTCCATTTTAACTAGTGTTAGCCAAGTGAATCAAGGTGGTGGTGGGAGTGGGGAAGGGTCCCTTACTCAGGAACCGCTACTGTCCCTTGCAGAGAGACAGCTTCAGGCTCAATTAGAGTTGATTGCCTTGGAGAAGGAGAAATTCGAATTGGCTAAGAGAAGATGGGAGAGGAAGGAGAGGAGAAATGGTGGCAGCGAAAGTGAAGAAGATGTTGAGATGTCCAGGGGTGGTAGATTTGAACCTAAACTTCCCAAGGGCATAGTGCCCAAGTATACTGAGGGGGATGACATTGACAAGTGGCTAGCAGCTTTTGAGAGGGCCCTTAGAATGAGTAGGGTCCACTCTAAGAATTGGGGTGCACTCCTGTGGGAGTTGATTCCAGTAGCTGGGAGGGATAGGCTCCTGACCCTGAAGGGAGCGGATGCAGAATCATACTAGCAGATGAAGGCATGCTTAGTCAAGAGGTTTGGTCTGACTCCAGAGCAGTACAGGGTGAAGTTTAGAGGCACCCAGAAATTGAGTTCAAAAGGCACTGGAAGGCTGGATTGTTGGTAACAAAGTGGACACATATGAGGGATTGTATAATTTGTTTTTGAAAGAACATATTTTGACTCATTGTGCAGAAGAGAAGTTACGCCAGTATCTAGTGGACTCTAAGCTGACAGACCCCAGAGAGCTGGGTGAAGCAGCTGATGAGTGGGTGAGAACCCGGGTTTCCATACAGCATCAGGGGGGTGACCAGAAGAAAGGAGGACAGGTCCCTCCCCAGGGGAAAGCCCAAGGGAAAGAAGATCAAAACCAGAAGGAGTCCTCCAAAGACCCATAAAAACCTGCATAAGGAGGGGGGGCCCCGAGCCAACCCAAATCCAAAGGGAGGTGGAATCAGGGAAAGAATGGTAGGTTCTTTGATCCCTCAAAAGTGGGTAAGTGCTTTGACTGTAACCAGCCAGGGCACAAGCAGGGAGATGCTGTCTGCGCCAAGAAGCTCCCCCCTAAGGGGCCATCCACAGGGATTGCCAGTGTCAGTGTAGGGGTGGAGAGTGGTGCCCCAGTGAGGAGTAGTCAGGTGATGGAAGCAACCTTAGTGTCTCTGGGTGGGGTGAATATTGCAACCCTTGCTGCCTTACCTCCAAACATGGACAAGTACAGGCAGAGGCCTAAAGTGAATGGGACTGAGGTTGAGGCTATCAGAGACACTGGGGCTAGTGTAACTATGGTCCTGGATGAGCTGGTGCCTCCAGAGAGGTTGTTACCTAGTGAGTTTCACCAGGTGACTTATGCAGACAGCACTACCAAACTCCATCCTATGGCTGTGGTGGATTTGGAATGGGGAGGTGTGACAGGCCCTATGAAGGTAGCTGTGTCAAACGTGCTCCCAGTGCAGTGTTTACTGGGCAATGATCTTGAAGCCTCTGTGTGGTCAGAGGTGGAGAGAGGACTCCATATGAAAATATTGGAGCTCCCTGAGTGGGTATGTGCTGTGACTAGGTCCCAGACTAGCCAGAAGGGAGGGGCTGGACACTTGGACCCTGGAACAAAGGGCCAAGCATCCAAGGACAAGGGCACTGGGCCTGGTGAGCCAGCCCAGGGAACTCCAGAGGTGCAGGCAGAATCTAACCCTGATGGGGAGGATCTGGCCTCTGAGGGAGGGACTCCATCCCTGCCAGAGCTGTCAGATTTGGCAGAACTGACAGGAGCAGGTGGACCCTCCAGAGAGGAGTTCAGTCAGGGACAGCGTGACTGTCCCACCCTTGAGAGCTTGAGGCGGATTGCTTCTAAGCAAGAGGAGGGGGATGACAGTGGGTTTCACAAACTCTACTGGGATGATGGACTGCTTTATACTGAGGCCAGAAACCTCAAGGAAGGGGCCACCAGGAGGTTGGTGGTGCCCCAGAGGTACAGAGAGTTCATCCTGACTTTGGGTCATGATATCCCCTTGGCAGGACATTTGGGACAGACAAAGACATGGAACCGGTTGGTGAACCATTTCTACTGGCCCCATATGTCTGAAAAGGTAAAGGAGTTTTGCAGCTCCTGTGTCACCTGTCAGGCCAGTGGCAAGGCAGGGGGCAAGACAAAGGCTCCCCTAATACCACTGCCAGTGGTGGGGGTTCCTGTTGAAAGGGTGGGGATGGACATTGTTGGTCCCCTGGACCCACATACCTCATCAGGGAATAGGTATATCTTAGTGGTAGTTGACCATGCCACTAGATACCCTGAAGCCATACCTCTTAGAACCATTGTTGCTCCTGTAGTGGCTAGAGCACTGCTTGGTGTGTTCACCAGAGTTGGTTTTCCAAAAGAGGTGGTGTCAGATAGGGGCACGAATTTCCTGTCCAGCTATCTGACTGCTATGTGGGATGAGTGTGGTGTCAACTACAAGTTCACCACCCCTATCACCCACAAGCAAATGGTCTTGTTGAGAGATTCAACAAAACCCTGAAGGGCATGATAAATGGGTTGTCAGAGAAACTCAGGAGGAGATGGGATGTTCTCCTCCCATGCTTACTGTTTGCCTACAGGGAGGTGCCACAAAAAGGGGTTGGTTTCAGTCCCTTTGAGTTGTTGTTTGGACACCCTGTGAGGGGGCCATTGAGCCTGCTGAGAGAATCTTTAGAGAAGCCTATTAAAGAAGCAAAGGACAATGTGCTTGACTATGTGCTAGGCCTGAGATCTAGAATGGCAGAGTACATGTACAAGGCAAACAGGAAACTGGAGGCCAGCCAGGAGCTCATGAAGCACTGGCATGATCAAAGGCTACTATGCCTGAGTATACTCCAGGACAATTGGTGTGGGTGTTGGAGCCTGTGGCTCCCAGGGCCCCCCATGACAAGTGGAGTGGGCCCTATCCAATCTTAGAAAAGAAGGGTGAGGTGACCTATTTGGTTGACCTTGGCACCCCCAGGAACCCTCATAGGGTCCTGCATGTGAATAGATTGAAACCCCACCATGACAGGGCAGACATGACCATGTTACTGGTCACTGATGAGGGTGTGGAGGAGGAAACTGAGCCTGTGCCCGACCTCCTCTCCACTAATGTGCAAGATGGGTCAGTGGGGGGGGGGTGATACTCTCTCCCAAGTTGACAGACCAGCAGCACAGAGACTGTAAGCAAGTGCTGGAGCAGTTTGCTGGCCTGTTCTCTTTGACCCCAGGCATCACTGAGTGGTAAACTGTACAGGTTGTCTGACCATGTCAGAGCCAGCATTAAAGCTGAGGTTGCTAAGATGCTGGATTTGGGGGTAATTGAACCGTCTGAGAGTCCATGGGCCAGTCCAGTTGGTCTGGTGCCTAAACCTAATCCTCAGGGGGGACCCAAGGAGTTAAGGTTCTGTGTGGACTACAGAGGATTGAATGCAGTCACAAAGACTGACGCTCACCCTATACCTAGAGCTGATGAGCTCATTGACAGGTTAGGGGCTGCTAAGTACCTGAGTACTTTTGATTTGACTTCAGGTTACTGGCAGATTGCCCTTACTGATGGAGCAAAGGAGAGGTCAGCATTCTCCACACCAGAGGGACATTATCAGTTCAAGGTAATGCCCTTTGGATTAAAGAATGCACCTGCCACCTTCCAAAGGTTGGTGAACAGGGTCTTGTCTGGGTTGGAACAGTTCAGTGCAGCTTACCTGGATGATATAGCTGTATACAGTTCTACCTGGGGGATCGCTTAAGCCACCTAAGGGAAGTGCTTCAGGCCATGCAGCAGGCAGGCCTGACTATTAAGGCAAGCAAGTGCCAAATAGGGCAGAGTTCTGTGGTGTATCTGGGCCACCTGGTAGGTGGGGGCCATGTACAGCCTCTCCAAGCTAAAATCCAAACTATTTTGGATTGGACAGCTCCTGTTACCCAGACTCAGGTCAGGGCATTCCTTGGACTGACAGGGTACTATAGAAGGTTTGTTCAAAATTATGGGACCATTGTGGGGCCCCTAACAGAACTCACTTCTAAAAAGAGGCCCAAAAAGGTGATTTGGACCCCAGAGTGTCAGAAGGCTTTTGACACTCTGAAAGCTGCTATGTGTTCAGCACCAGTGTTACTGGCCCCTGACTACACAAAAGAATTTGTAGTTCAGACAGATGCTTCAGAGCAAGGGATTGGGGCAGTGTCGTCACAGCTAAATGAAGGGGTCCTTGATCAGTCAGTTGCCTTTATTAGCAGGAGGCTTCTTCCCAGAGAGCAGAGGTGGAGTGCCATTGAGAGAGAGACTTTTGCTGTGGTGTGGTCCCTGAAAAAGTTGATACCCTATTTGTTTGGGACTCACTTTCGTGTTCAAACTGACCACAGGCCTCTCAGATGGCTCATGCAGATGAGAGGGGAGAATCCCAAGCTGTTAAGGTGGTCCATTTCCCTACATGGAATGGACTTTACAGTGGAACACAGACCTGGGGTTGCCCATGCAAATGCAGATGGACTTTCCAGGTTTTTCCACTTAGCTGATGAGGACTACCAGGGTGTAGGTTAGTAACCCATCACCTTTCGTTTGGGGGGGGGGCTATGTTGCAAAGTCATCCTGTGTCGTGGGCACCCCCCAACTTTTTGCTGACTGGTACTGGCGGTAACTGACTCTGACTGACCCTGGGCTCTGCCTAACCAGGCCCAGGGCCAGTGCCAAGCTGAAAGGAACCCATTAGAATACAGTTAAAACACCTAACATACACTAGGGTACACTATGGTATGGTGGGGTACCCGGGTAATTGGCATGACCTACCCCATAAGCCCCTAGTATATAATAGGGCAGGGGATTGAAACTACCTAGAAGTCCCCAGTACCCTGGGCATGGCAGTTTAGAGGCCAGCAGCTGTTTTTGCACTTGCATGTGTGCACTGCTGAAACCTGAGCAGGAGGCTTCTTCCCAGAGAGCAGAGGTGGAGTGCCATTGAGAGAGAGACTTTTGCTGTGGTGTGGTCCCTGAAAAAGTTGATACCCTATTTGTTTGGGACTCACTTTCGTGTTCAAACTGACCACAGGCCTCTCAGATGGCTCATGCAGATGAGAGGGAGAATCCCAAGCTGTTAAGGTGGTCCATTTCCCTACATGGAATGGACTTTACAGTGGAACACAGACCTGGGGTTGCCCATGCAAATGCAGATGGACTTTCCAGGTTTTCCACTTAGCTGATGAGGACTACCAGGGTGTAGGTTAGTAACCCATCACCTTTCGTTTGGGGGGGCTGTGTTGCAAAGTCATCCTGTGCCCTGGGCACCCCCCAACTTTTTGCTGACTGGTACTGGCGGTAACTGACTCTGACTGACCCTGGGCTCTGCCTAACCAGGCCCAGGGCCAGTGCCAAGCTGAAAGGAACCCATTAGAATACAGTTAAAACACCTAACATACACTAGGGTACACTATGGTATGGTGGGGTACCCGGGTAATTGGCATGACCTACCCCATAAGCCCCTAGTATATAATAGGGCAGGGGATTGAAACTACCTAAAAGTCCCCAGTACCCTGGGGCATGGCAGTTTAGAGGCCAGCAGCTGTTTTTGCACTTGCATGTGTGCACTGCTGAAGCCTGAGGTCAGTTTAAAAGCAGCCCTGGGTGCCAGGACTGCTTTCAAAAAGTAAATTGTGCCCAAACTTGACTTTGGTGGTAGGGGCACTTAAAATAGATAACCTACAATGTTTGGGCATATTAGGGACCCCCAGGGTCTCCCCTAGGTATCCCAGGGGTGGGGGGTCAGGTATCTATAAGGTAGACCCTTATAAAATGAGTTTTTATATGCCTGGGTAAAGTGAAATGTCACATTTCACTCCCACATTGAGGTAAAGTGCTGCCCAAATTCGACTTTGATGCTAGAAGCACTGTGGAGGGAGGATCTGCAATATTCCTGCAGATTCAGAACCCCTAAAGTCTCCCCTAGTTGCACAGGGGTGGGGGTCCTGTAGAAATTAGGGAAATACTTATAAAATATGTTTTTATAAGCCCTGGTGCTAGAAAACTAGCCCAAGTCATTTTCCCCATTGCAAATCCCATGGCCCATAGGTTAACATTGCAGGAAGTTATTAAATAATAACTCCTGATAAAAAGGAGATAGAGCTACCATTCAAAGACTTCTCAGAATGGTAATGCTAAATCCAACAATATCATATTGTTGAATTTCTCCTAAAGTGTACATACAAGAAGTTATAAGACTTTCTTGTTTGTAAGTCCAGATTCAGCCTTCCAGTGGTTTGCCCTGATTGGTCAGAGTTAAGTGGATTAGCCAGCCTGCCTGGAGAGGTGCTAAAGAGCCCCTGGGGTTATGCAGCTGGGCTGGGAGGGCAGTGTGCTGGTCCACAGGAATGCCAGGCCAGGGGGAGGGGTCGTAAACCATGGGCTTCAAAGGGAAAAGCAGAACTCTGAACTTTATCCCTCAGGCAGATGGGGGGATTAAGGAAGGTATGAGCAGATGCAGGGGGGAGAGTCTAAGTAAATTAGCCATCCTAGGGGTGTGTTTAGCCAGCTCTTGCCTCCTTTCTGGAAATTCTGCCATTATGGATTTGGAAGATTTGATGCACTCTGGGACAAAATAATGCCACACTCTACAGGATGTGGTCATTGCCTTGAGGAGTTACCCTGCTCCTATTGGTCAGGAGTGACCTGCTGCTTGACCCAGAGAATTTTGAATAAGTATCTGAGAGGGGCAGAGCCCTCCAGATCTGCTGCTTGAAACTTACTGAAGCAAGACATTGCCAAGATGAGAAGATTTTGCTGTGCAAAGATTTCTAAGGCCTGACCTCTGAAAACTGCACCATCTGACACTACAGCCCTGTGGATTATTTTTCTGAAAAAGACCTAAAGAGTGGACTCCCTGAAAGCTACAGGTTAAAAGAGCTCATCTGGAACATCACCAACTAAATCTGCACCTTGGGGAACTACCAGTGGATTTGTAAGGGTGACGTCCCAGTGGATTGTGGGAACTGAAGTCCTCAACTTTCAAGGACCATCTTGGAGCTTCCAGACCCTTGGAGTGAGTTTGAGACACTTTGGGACCCTTTGAGGAACTTCAGGAAGAAGTTCAAGAAGTTTGGAGAACTTTGGACAAAAAGCTCCATAGAGGGACCGACTCAACCTGGTCAGCCAAGCCGCCTGCCTTCAACCGCGAGTCAGCCAAGCCATCCAGGTTCGTCCCGCTAAAAGCTCCGTCGGTCCGACATCCAGAGTTTGACCGGGAGTAGAAGAAATCGGAAGCCAGCGAACCCTCACCGGATCCGGCTACATGTGGAGCATCGAGGGACCCCACGAGAAAAAGCTCCAGAAAAGCTTCTAAGTCCGTTCGTAGAAAAGGTGACTGGGAGCAACCGCGAACGCCAAGCCGCCTGCCTTCCATCGCGTGTCGGCCTGGGCTCCTGCGTTGCCCCGCTGAAGCGCTAAAGAAAAAGTTTCTAAGTCCGCTCCAGGGAAGTTGACCGGGAGTTCGTCGAAAGGCAAGCCGGCGAACCCGCACCGAATCCGGACTGGCTGGGAGTTTTGAGGGACCTCGCGAGAAAAAGCTCCAGAAAAGTTTCTAAGTGTGAAGGTAGAAACTGAGACCGGGACCTGCCGCAAGCTGTAGCCGCCCAGGGCTCCATCGCGGTCGGCCTGAAACTTTGACTTTGCCCTGGTCTATCGCGAGCAGGTATCCCAATATGGTGCTATAAACTTCTAAGTGCTATATTTTATTAAATCTTTGAAAATTCATATCTCCGGTTCCCTACATTGGATTTTTGTCGTTTTGGTGTCATTTTAAAGATAAAAATATTTCCTATTTGGTGTTGGATTTTTATTATGGGTTGTGTCTTAATTATTTACTGAATTGGTGTTTTTAAATGCTTTACATACCTGTCTTTGAAGTTAAGCCTGTCTGCTCGCAGCCACGTTACCAAGGGTTGAGCATAGGAATAATTTTCTAAGACCTATGCTGAGTCCTATCATGTGTTAGTGGCCTTATTGCCAGTGGCAGACCTACATTTTCCCCTACCAATAACCCACTTTCCAACATTTTTACTTTAATTCTAGGTGCATGAGACTAGAGTGTTGGTGGTGAACAGAAGTCATGTGAAGGCATAGTTTGTTGTCCACACCATGCATCTGCCTCACATCCCCCTACGCCCACCTTTCATCACCCGGCCCTGGCATTGCTGGCATCGGTGCGGCCTCGGGCATGCCACAGACACTACTTTGCGGCCTCTGGGGAAATATTTGCCGTATAGTATACTTAACAGGCGTCTTAACAAGTGCATCCGCTTATCTCATTGCACCAATTAGATGCACCCATATACAAGTGCCTCGCGAGGGGGGATTTATAGTGCAGAAGTGGGGAAACTTGAGCTACTGTAGCACCTTTTTATTATAAAAGTGCCACAAGTACACCATGAAGCACTGTGGTGCTCTATCTTGCCGGAAATAAATGCATGGTGTACACGCTGCGATCAGTAAAAATATGCTGTAAAAACGGATCTGAAAAAGACAGTCACAAAGGAGATTTTGATAAATAGTAGTGTTTTCGATTTATATCGCTTACTTTTCATCTGTGGAATGCGCAATATTTTGGCAGGTTTTGAACAGAAAGTGCAGCGTCGATCATGCTTTGAAGGTACCTTTGACTGGAGATGTATTTACAGTAGCTAGCTGGCAGTAAGAGCCGGCGCCTTTCCTTTGTGGATGGTTTCTCTTTTATCTTCAGCAGGGGATAAATCATTGATTCGGGAAACCGATGATAATGCCGGACTCCTTTCTAGCAAAAAAATAATAATAATGCATTTGCAGATGGCTCCTCGCTGCTGACACAGTGTAGTGTGGTTTGTGGCCTCATTGCCTACATTGCTAAGTTAGCTTAGGCCTGGCTGCCATGATGCCTTTTTGCACACGTTACTTTGTGACTTTGTTTTCCAGCCTCTGCTTGTGCCTGGCTATATTAGAACTGTCTGCCTTTTTGCCTTTCACCTTTTCTCCTGTTCCCTGTGGGTTTTGTCTGCACAACATGTACAAGGTCGAAAAACAACGTCCCTTGTTCTTGCTGATCTGGTCAGCCCCTCGTACTTAGACATAACACAGAATACAGCTGCACTGGAGAAATTTGTGTGCTTTTAATATTGTGATCGCGCTGTTTGTGGGACTTGGAGAAAAACCTTTCCAGGGAGAAGAGCTGTGCTTGTCTGATGATGTAAACCTTGCATCTAGATATTGAGGTATGGGAGTCCGCCAGACAAAGCCCAGAGGTCTTCTATTTTTTATAATAAACTAGTTATTAGCACGGGGAGGGTGGTAAGGCCATTTAGTCCTATATCCACTGTCTTTATAAAATGCTGTCCCCGTTTGTATTCTATGGAATTGTAACCATGCTTATTATTTTATCATTATGCATTATGCTGATAGTACTGGCACGTGTACTGTATCTTAGAGCACGATAGTTGAAATAAACATTTTTAAACTATACAGTGTCTCTTATTACGCAGGTTGTGGACAAGTATGAGTGAGTTATGAAAGAGTGTTCTTGCTCCCGCGAGTCCTGAGAGAGACCGTGTTCTGGGTTGTCTAATCATTGGTAGCTGCGCTGCGAATGAGACGCTAAAGCTAGTCGGATTGGGATTGTGGGTACTAAGGGGCATGGTTGGCTCACCACTATACTCTGAGGTCCTAGTATCCTGTGCATAGCTCTGTGTATGTGCAGAATCCCTACAACATGGCGCCACCAACGTGGTGGGCTACTTATCTGCGAGACGCTTGAGAAGTGCTTGTGCTTGTCCACAACACCCTTCGCATACGTTTCCGGAAACGGGTGTGAGGGTGATACCTCCTATATTGATGTTTGTATAGGTTCTTTCAAGCTTGAAGTTATTAAAAGGTGCTTATGTTAATCCTATATTGTGCTGCCTCGTACTAGATTGTCGAACATTCTTAGCCCTAATGGCTGTCGCCATTGCGGCACATAGTCGCGCAGCGCTCCGAGCTCATTTGACAGCGTATGGAGTGCCTGACGCGGGTGTTGATCTGATCTTTGTGGTACAAGCGGATCCTGCTTACCACTTTGAGGTGTTTTACTCTTGGGTCACCTTCCCGGCGGTGGATGGGACTGATAATCTGTTCCACGAATATACAGCCACCGCTCTACCAAATCTTTATAGACCTTATCGGACTCTTGAAGTACCGCTCACTGCATGGCAACACCGTGTTTGGTTTAATGGTGCCCTCCCACAACCGGTTACCCCGATTCGTTTAGGCCCCTTATCGATTGAAGGGGCCACTTGGCCAGTTTTGGCCGGGTATACCCCACATCCGCGTTATTTGACGCTTGCAGTTGATGAACTGCGTGTCTTGCATACGTGTTTGATACGTGTGCACAGAGCTTTTGTACCATATGTTACTGGCAACGTCCAGGGAGTCCCTCCTGGAGTTGCGGCGCATCCAGCTGGACCGGGCGGTGTAACCATAAGTCCCGTCATGGTTAATTCGGTGATGGGCAAACGCCCACAAAATAAGGATGATTTACCTTATTGGCTTGCAGAGAAATTTGACCAGCTGGAGGCAGTTTTTCCTAATACATCTCCTGTGGAAAAACACAGGATTTTGATGATTAGTTTGCCAAAAGACTTAATTCCCGAGTTGGCAGAATGCAACAACTGGGGCAAGGTATTCGCAGCAGTATATGCGAAGTGTTTCGGCACCCCTTCCAAGACAGTACTCCCCTCTGTAATTAAACGAGTGCAGGATGAACATGGCCCTGAGGCGGCTGTTGGAATTGGGGATGAGACTGGTGGGAGTGTTCGATGTAGTGGCTGACCTAATCCTTGTTAACGTCAAGGGTGATGCAGTTAACTTTCAAGTAGCTAATGCTTTGGCTTTGATCCCAGAACCGGACAAGCCACGCGAATTACCGAAAATGATTGCACAGGCTTATAAAACCATTGGCCGCAATAGCCTGGGAGTTAAACCTTTTGCTAAAACGCAAACTCAATCACAACCACAACAAAAAACTCAATCTGAGAAAGATGAGAAACCGTTCTTCACTAAGAAGAGCTGGAGGTTGAAGAAACAGGGTAAGCAACAGAAAAAGCCAGGGTCGCGTGCTGCATCCCCGGTTTCCGTATCTTCTGAACGCACTGATGATTTGCGCGACCGTGCGAGGATTAAATCTCCAGAGAGATTTCAAGACCCTGATCCGCGTTCTCCTCATTCTTCACAGGCACCATCGACCTCACAGACTGGTGGAGGAGATCGCCAGGATAGAGGCAGGGGTCATGAGGTTCCACAGGGACGAGACCAACCTCGACAACCAGTCCGAGGAAAACCAGAGGAATTTCAACATCCTTGCCCACAGTTTCAGAAGAAAAAAGTTGCAGCTGTAACAGCGAGGTATGCCACAGATGGTGAGAACAAGACTCCTGAATTGGACGTGGGCAGTAACGCTGCTAGACAGCGCCGCAGAAGTTACCATAGTGCGGAAGGCACTGCGTCCTCATGTGGAGGCGACAGCAACTGAAACGTTCATTACTGTCGAGACAGCTGACACCCGAGTGGCACCCCCTGACAGACTATTTAATATTGTCATTCAAATTGAAGGTGACATTGAGCGTGTTATTAAAGGGATTTTTTGGGAGAATCTGACCTCTTTGTACGACATTTTGTTGGCAGAGGCGGATTGGCCGCCCCCATTCGTACTTGCTGCTCGTAGAGGGGAGGAGGTAATCCTTCCGAGGTTTTCTCATCATGTCCCCAAGGACAAAGCAGAGGCTCTCGCAGCTGAATGGGCTGGGGCCCTCGCTCCGGCGCTATACCGTAATCACGTGGGCTGGGATGAGGATTCTCCACCCCATGATATACCATTGCGGTCGCTGCCACAGCCACAACCCCAATATCCCATCCGGCGGGAAGCTAAAGGTCCCGTTTCCGATATTCTGACACAGTTGGAATATCAAGGAGTAATTGAAACATGCGTATCACCAATGAATAATCCCCTTTTTGCGGTTTCTAAACCCGATGGATCGTACCGCCTAGTTTTGGATTACCGACATTTGAACTCTCATTGTCGGACCTTTGCGGTACAAAATACCCACAGTTCTGCGCTTGTAGACAGTCTTGTTCGTAAAAAATATAAAACGACACTTGACCTATCCAATGGATTTTACACGCACAACTTGTCCACGGAGTGCAGCCAATGGAGCGCTTTCACTTCCGGTGGAAAACAATTCAAATTTCGGCATTTGCCCATGGGCTACAAGAACAGTCCGGGTGTCTTCGCCGCCCGTGTTGTCTCATTGTTGGACAGCATAGACCCAGATGCGTGTTCGTACGTCGACGATATCTATCTGACAGACGACGAATTATGGCCGCATCTTTCCCGTGTGGACCGCATTATTCTTGAATTTGCGGTCTTAGGATACAAATTTAATTTTGCCAAATCTCACATTGCTGAATTTACCGTTTTGTTCTTGGGCTATGAGCTCAACAATGAAGGTAAGGGCTTAGCACTCCATTTCTTGGAGAAGTGCACACATTTGAGCCCTCCATCCACACTGAAAAAGCTTCAGTCATTACTGGGTTTTCTAAACTTCGGGCGTACGTACATTCCCGAACATGCCCAGCGTATTAAGCCTCTTTATGCCTTGATACAACCTACCTTTTCGAAGTCATGCTGGCTTCCTGAGCATTCATCTATACTGCAATCTTTGCAGTCTGATCTACTTGAATCTAAATTCTTGTTGACTCGTGATAACCACACAAACCTGGTGATTAGAATTGTACCAGGGGCAGTGGGTTTCACGTACTTAACCTTTAACGAAGGTGACACAGTACCTATTGCATACAAGTCACATCTTTACACTTCAGCAGAGTTGCGCTTTTCCTCTGTGGAGAAAGTTTTGACTGCAGTGCAAATGGCGATTCTAAAGGAACGCGCACTGGCACAGGGAAAACGCATTTTGGTGGTAACACCATATCCTGCCCTTGAGGCAGTGACGAAGGCAAGTGTACCGAACTCTAAGGCTTTGCACCCCCGTTGGATACAATGGGCTACATCTCTGACATCCCCGGATGTCACTTTTATCTTTGATTCCTCGCTTCAGACACAGGAGTTCTTACAGTATGAATTTGTTCATCCTCCTCCTCTGTCTTTGCTACCGCTTGAGGAGTACGAATGTATTATTTACACCGATGGTTCGGCACAACCGGCCACGGGTTCCAAGCATGCTTATTCCGCAGCATGTGCTATTGTTGCAGGTACTATGGTAGACGGAGAGTTCAAATCGACTGTAGTGCACACACAGGCACTAGGAGATAGTACTGCACAATTGGCCGAGCTGCGTGCTTTGGTGCTCGCTCTTGAGTTTGCGAATCCGGATGTGACGACTCTTATTGTATGCGATTCTTATTACTGTGTTCAATCATTTAATGACAACCTCTTCTTTTGGTCGCAAAACGACTATAGAGACGCTAAAGGCAGCACAATTAAGCATAAAACGCTTTGGGTTCGAGTGGCAGATCTTAGACAATGTCTGCCTCTCACACAGGTGATTCACACCCTTGGCCACCAGCGTGTGGGCGCACACTCTGTCGGTAACAGTTTGGCAGATGAAGCTGCCAAATCAGCAGTAGCCACGTGCACAGTAGCAGCAGTTACAAGATCCATGACTAAAATAGATAATGATATTTTGGCAGCTGTTGCTGCAACAAAGGAAGGTGCTAATTACCCAAGGGGTTTCCCTTCCAAGTACTCTTATCACTTAAGTCCCGAACAGGTTCCTTACGTACGAATTCCAGACGTTGGTGATCGGCTGATTCCCAACGCGGACCGCAGACCTTCCTTGATAACAGCCGCACACGAAGGCTTGGCTTCGGCCCATGCTGGCGTATCTGCGACTGTTTCCATCTTGCAGCAGCGTTACTGGTGGCGTGGTTTATATAAACAGACCCGTACTTATGTGCTTTCTTGTGACGTTTGTCAGCAAATTAAGCCTTCGACGGTTACACGACCACCACAAACAAAGCTCTGCATTTCAAACAGACCTTTTGGGTGTGTTTACCTGGATCACTGCGGTCCATTTTCGTCTGACACTGCATATAAATACATCTTAGTTGCAGTAGACTCGTGCACACGTTTCATCTGGGTATGGCCACAACGGAGTGCTGACGCTCGAAATGTCATCAGGGATTTGCGTGTCTTTGTGGGAATTTTTGCCTGTGGCACCTTCCATTCTGACCAAGGTCCCGCGTTCGCCTCTAAGGCCTACAAGGACGCAATGGGGTCACTGGGGGTGCGGGTGCAATTTTCGTCTCCATATAGACCTGAGGGTAATTCAATTGTGGAGCGAATGAACCGTGACTTAAAGCAATCCTTGACAGCTAGAGTCTTAGGTACTGGCAGGAACTGGCTGGCCCACTTGTATAGCGTACAACGTGCACTTAATAATCTCCCTAGAAGATCTCTGGGTGGGCGGACCCCATACGAAATGCTCTTTGGCATACAAATGTTTGTGCCAGACCTTGATGGTCTAGACCTGGCGGCAAATGCCGCAATCTTTGACGTAGATAATCATTCTACTATGTTACAGGACTTACAAGGAGCCCGTGTCAAACTTGCAAACGAACATTTACCTTCAGCCACAGACGCTGCGCTGCAGATTCCGGTTGCCGGCTGGCTTCCAAAGGTTGGAGATCTGGTCCGAGAGAAGGTGGAGAACAAAAAAGAATTTGGCCCCTCTTATCGTACACCGGTTCCAGTCCTTGGCTTGAAGGGTTCTCGTACAGTCATCTTACCACCGCTTCCTGGTCGCAAGGAGAACAGATACATCTCAGTGGAAAATGTCAAACTACAACGTCTGGCCGATCCTGAATAGTGTAACACCTGCGGTCTCATGTCCGGCCATTTCTAGGGCTCATGTGTATGGCCCTCCAGCCCGCACGGACACTGATGTTGCCATTGAGATGGTCAATTTTCCTGATCGTCTGCTCGACTTCCCGGCTTCCTCCTGCAACGAGGAGACCGAGTACACCTATCCCGCCACCGAGTCGGTGGCTCATTTACCAACAACACCACTGAGCCCAACCCGTTTTTCCTTTGATTCGGATTCCACCTCATCACTTATCCCGTCCAGCTTCAGTATTTTTGTATCCTGGTTCAGAGACAATTTTTTGGTCCCACCATGGACATACATCTGGTTGGTGCTGTTCCTGATTTTTCTGTTCATGTCCATTGGTTTTGTGACAGTTTTCTTCTTGCTCATTAATGGTCACTATTTACCAGAACACTCTGCAGTGAACTGTGTCGCTGGAACTTTGGCACCTCATTCTTCCTCTCACATCATGAAGCGTGACCACACCTTTGTGAACATTTCGGCTTTCCCAGTCGCTGATGGCATCGTATGGGATGCGGTGAATTTCCAAATTCATGGACCGACCGAGATTATTAATGTACCAAATGTCCTCCGTGTTTCAATGGGTGATGTCGTAAAAAGTAATATTCATTCTGACGATTGGGATGTACATGCCGTTGAATCGTTATTTTCTGATTTGAAATATTATGCTGCTTTTAATGCTGAAGATCTGTATTTAAATTCTGCAAGTTATGCTGACTTATATTGTTACCAGCATTGGGGCAACCATTTTCTCCATAAACCAAGTACGCTTCGGGGTACTTTTAATTACACCCAATGGGAACATTGTCCAACCCCTTTGCCCGGTAGCTCCCAAACACTTAAAAGTAAATTTACTTATTTCACAGACTTTGACAGGTCGGACCCTGGGTCCTATTATTTTAAATTGAATTCCTCATCCGATCAAAAGGTCATGTTGACCCACACTAAATTGCTGTATTCGGGTTCCTTTTTGAATGACTTAGCACTGGGTGGGTATGAACACTGGCTGGCCACCATTGACTTAAAATCTATTTGGGGCACCAACTCATGGCAAGTACGCGGTACGGAAGCTTTGCACCGTGCTTGCCTAATCCCGGCCCAGATTTTATTTTTAAATGATACAATTTTTCAAACAACATGCTGGGGATTGGCTACTTCCAAACAATTGAATGCTCCCTCCATTCCCGTCCTGTCCTCCGTTCCCAACGTAAGCTTGCTTTTCAATATTTCACTTTCCACGTTGCAAGCTTTGTATCAAAATAATTCCTTTAATATTTCTACGTTTGTTCAGTCACCCTGGTTGTCTTGGCCCATTACATCAAATGCCTGCCAACTGCGTTTTCATGACTCTGCTCCTGGTTACAAACAGGATAGGCCTGACCCACGGTTTTCTGACTCCCGTACTGTTACCACGTATTCTCTTGGTAAACTGTGTAAGCAGTGGTTGCAGCACTCTTCTTGGATTCTGTAAAAGAACATTTATCCCTCCTATCAGGCAACATTGATCTGTCTGATTTTGTTCTGGGGCCTCGTGGTCCGCGACCTAAGAGATTCATTTATGAAACTTACAATGAACTCTGGAAGCTTTCACAAATTGAAGCTGCTTCCCGCCTTCGGGAAATCGATCAAGCAAATCTAGAAAAGGTGCTTGCTGTTGTTGACAATAGTATTAATACCCTGTCTTCCCGCATTTACACATTAGAGAATATTGTTTCCTCTGTTGTTGATATTGTACAAGATGATGTGTCTGTGTTATATCATGGTCAAAATCAATTGCGTTCTGTAATGCAGTTTGCATGGACTTTGCAAACACTGAAAATGGGTAAAGTTCCTTGGCAGTTTTTAAACACGACTGCCTTATTCTTACCGTTTAATTTAGCTGACAAACAGCAATTCATGTCCATGAAAGATGCAACATACACTCTATTACATATCGAGAAGTTAGAGCCGTTACCATTCTCTGCGGCGGAGTTGGACTCCGCTGTGTGGCTAGTACACGGGGTTATCGCTTTGCCTTTTTCTTTATTTGAATTCAGTTCCTGCATGAAACATTATCCTGTTGGCCGTTTTCAGCCTTTAGGCAGTGCTTTCTTGCATGAACTTTGGTCCCTGCCTTTTCTGTACAGATGCCTTAGGGACGGAAAAGAGGTTTTTCTCACAGGAGAGTCTTGCGATTCTGCAGTGGGTCATTCCCTCATTTGTAAAAACATTAAATTGCATGGGGCTTGTAACGTTTCGGCTCCGCATCTTGCTTGTGTTGTAAAGGGCATTCCTGCTATATCACCTACTTTCACTGTGCTTGCAAATGGTAGCTATCTCCATCTGAATAATCAGGACTGCTGTGGAATGCTGGCCGGCATCCCCTATATTGTAAGTTTCCCACCGCGTTGTGTGCTGTAAAAATGTCCTTTTTCCTCCCCCGCACGACATAATAGATAGTTCCATTTGGCCTTCCATTCCGACTTTGAAGGCAGATTTCAATAAATTGAGCAGAATAAAGGCGCTATTATTGAACCAGGAGGTTATGCTCACATCCGCGCGGGAGAGCTTCATCCTCCAGGTGGCTAGTACCCACAGTGAGATACAGGCCCTTTTGAACACAAACCTCCCACAACATTTCGGTGAGCTAATTCACCGCGTTTTCAATGCATCTCGCACCGAAGGTCTTGTGCACTTTTTTAAAGTTGTGGGCTCTGGCCTTGTTACCTCCTTTCAAACTATATTTGGTGTAATACCGGCTTTTATTCATTCTATTTTTTCCAGCGACTTTGGCGGCTTTCCGTTGATCCCAGCGTTAGCTGCTGGAATACTACTTTTAATTTGTTTGCTGCGCAATGGCTGCAGTTCCTGGGGCCTACTCGACCAAGGTCGACTCCGGATGCTCCGTGAACGAATGCTCCACAGCTTCGGCATCCTACCATTGGCGCCACTCGGTGTGTCATATCAACTTTCTTTTCGCTTTACGTATTTCACTTGCGTGCAACCTGTGATGTCTTGCTTAAGATGTCCTTTCTCTTGGTCCTTGGATCTTTGTCTCTCCAATACGTCTCAGTCGGACTCGGATTTTGACCAGTTGATGGGCCCCTTAGTGGCCCATGAACAGGAATGTTCCGGCACTGGATTGATGGCGCATGCGGCTGCACTTGGAGTTTTGGCGCAATGGGATATCTGGGCGGCTGCTCAGGATCTCCTACAACGAAGTTATATTGAGTATCACGCAAGTTGTCCCGCAATGCTGATCACTGCTCCCTATTATGAGGAACATGAATGCAGTTTTGATCTGTTGAACTGGATGGCATCTATTTTTTCTGACGATACCAATGATGTCCTTTTGGAAGGTGTGGCGTTTTTCTGCACTTACACTCTGTTGGATTAAATTACCTCCGTCCTGTGTCTCTGGAGATTTTTTTTTTCCCCACGCTGGAACTTTTTATACTGTAATCAGTTTTCCCCGTTCATTGTCCTTCATTATGGACTATTCCCAAATAGACGCTTGCGTTCTGCTCCATCAATTTGAACTCTGTTTTTGTCTTTTGTCTTGGCCAAATGACTGACCAGGGGAGGGTGTAGTGTGGTTTGTGGCCTCATTGCCTACATTGCTAAGTTAGCTTAGGCCTGGCTGCCATGATGCCTTTTTGCACACGTTACTTTGTGACTTTGTTTTCCAGCCTCTGCTTGTGCCTGGATATATTAGAACTGTCTGCCTTTTTGCCTTTCACCTATTCTCCTGTTCCCTGTGGGTTTCGTCTGCACAACATGTACAAGGTCGAAAAACAACGTTCCTTGTTCTTGCTGATCTGGTCAGCCCCTCGCACTTAGACATAACACAGAATACAGCTGCACTGGAGAAATTCGTGTGCTTTTAATATTGTGATTGCGCTGTTTGTGGGACTTGGAGAAAAACCTTTCCAGAGAGAAGAGCTGTGCTTGTCTGATGATATAAACCTTGCATCTAGATATTGAGGTATGGGGGTCCGCCAGACAAAGCCCAGAGGTCTTCTATTTTTATAATAAACTAGTTATTAGCATGGGGAGGGTGGTAAGGCCATTTAGTCCTATATCCACTGTCTTTATAAAATGCTGTCCCCGTTTGTATTCTATGGAACTGTAACCATGCTTATTATTTTATCATTATGCATTATGCTGATAGTACTGGCACATGTACTGTATCTTAGAGCACGATAGTTGAAATAAACATTTTAAACTATACAGTGTCTCTTATTACGCACGTAGTGGACAAGTATGAGTGAGTTATGAAAGAGTGTTCTTGCTCCTGCGAGTCCTGAGAGAGACCGTGTTCTGGGTTGTCTAAACATTGGTAGCTGCGAATGAGACGCTAAAGCTAGTCGGATTGGGATTGTAGGTACTAAGGGGCATGGTTGGCTCACCACTATACTCTGAGGTCCTATTATCCTGTGCATAGCTCTGTGTATGTGCAGAATCCCTACAACAACAGGAGGGCAGGAAGACAAATGCCGAACAGCTTTACCCTCACAAAGAGCAGAGACGGAAAAGTCGTGCTTTATGCAAAAACGGTGCCGATGGAAGGACTGTCGAAGAAGCTGTACATTAAAAAAAAGCCTCTTAAAGATGTTGTTCTTCCCAAACAGACCGACTACTGAGGCGCCACTTTGCTTTTACCATTTTCTTTTCAGAGCTTTCTTATTTTCAAGATAAATATTATTTGTCCTTGCTTGCTCTATACATAAAATGTGTAAGCCTGGATCGAACTCTGTGTTAAGTGTTAAGATGAGGGGGGGGGGAGCTACGTTTTCGAAAAAAATTTTTTAAACATTTTACAAAGCACACACATTGCTTAGTGGTTACTAGCTGCACAGTGGAGAATAGTCCCAGAAACCCCTGTTTTTAAGATAACATACGCCATTGCGACTGCCCTCCTGTGTACATGAAGAAAAGCGTGGGCCCTACAGTTAGTTTTTTGGGCCAAAAGATTTTTTTAGTTTAAAAAAGAAATTCACACATGTAAAATAAAGATAATGCAAGAACACAGGTGGAAGCCTGGTCTCGTTCCGAGACGTACGCATTCTCTTGGAAGGGAAAACCCGGTACTCAATACCGAAGACTCGGGGGACAGTAATTAAGTGTTTGCATCATTTTCCCCAACAGGCCATTTAACCCAAAGGTGCCATAAAACTGCAAACATTTTAAGCCCCGGTCAGTGCCTGCTCATCATTCAGAGGCTCTGTCATATGAACCGGGTAACAAAAAGCCACAATGACCTAAAATCATCTGTTTATGCTGTCTCAGAGTTCCCGTGTAGGAGGCCATACATCTAGACGCTGGCGAGGCAACCAGACCTCACCATAAACATGTATGATATAAATTAGACTGGATGATCAATATTTCCTTTTTTTGATGTGGCAGGTTTGGGTAATGTTAAAATCGGAAAATACAATGTTAATGTACGCCATGATATATGTATGCATAACAATAAACTAACATCACTGTTTTCGAAACCACCCGATATGACCTCTTCATCGAGCTGAATCATAAATATGTGGTCAGGCAGGTACTATGACCTAGTCCTGAAGCAGCTGATTGAGAGACCACAGGTGGGGTGACACATAGCCTGCAGACAAATGCGCAAACAGGAAAAACCCAGATCGGTTCCACAGATAGCCAGCGACACAACAATGGTCCAAGGAGATTGGCCCCAATAAAAACACATTTGGCCGGAGGGGTGCGCGTTCCCTAAACACCATAAAGTTAGATGCCACATGAAGTTAGGAACACGCAGCCAGTCAGAACACAGCATGCACACTACACGCAGTGATAATGCTCTCCCCATCCGGGACATCTTGACGCGTACCCACTGGCCCGCACTATGCCAACACCAGCACTATGTCAACCTGCGCTCCATACCAGGTGGTCAGATTTATGACTTCGTGACTAGGCCCGAATTTCTCTCTCTAAAGAAATGTACAAATTATTCTATGACACTCAGTGAAATGTATATAATGATGGCCAAAACCAATGAACTTTGAGACAGTCTTCAGACCCTGACTGTGTCACTGTTCTCCCGGCAGCTGAGTTTAATGAAACCAACTGTTCCCGTTTTGCTAAATACCCCCTGTTCTTTTATGTTTTTAAGGTAAATTCACATTCAAGCAACATTTTGGCAAGCCAGTTAGGAGAGATTGGCTCTTTGAGCCCGCTGCAGCCGAATGAAAGGGACCCCACCTGTAAGGATTCACATCTGGGCAGGAAGGTCGGTGAGCAGATGCCGCAATTGATTTTAAGTTCTGCAGATTCTGTGGGGAGGAGGTCCATACTGAAGCCACCATCAGTAAGTAAAAGACTACCTCTGATCCATAGTCCCAGCATTTGGTGTATGGCAAGCTAGGAAGAAGGTCAAAAATTTAACCTGAGTGCCGTGCACAAACAGAATTCTGACATATTGCCTATTTTATGTGTCCGAGCTGAGTAGTCGCAAGGCGGCCTCAGAGGCGATCCTGCAGACGTCACCTTTTTTCTATAGTCAGCACGCTAGGAAGGGTAAAGGTTGTTTGTCACTTGGACCGCTGGGCGTGATACAGATGGTACGCTTGATCCCTGGGTGTGTTACAGGGATAAGGCCTCACTGTTTGGACCACTTGGCATGACACAGATAGTACGCATATGTTCTGGGTGTGATATAGGGCCAGCATATCAATCTTATTTATTTGTCTAAAGGAGTTTTCTCAGTATTACCGGTCTCTTAAACACTAGTAGTGTCTGAAAGAAGGGAGAAGTGTTATTCGCTTGGACTGCTGGTCATGACACAGTAAATCCCTGGGTGTGAAACAGGGTGCGATTTGGATGTTAGGGAAAAATCTGGACCTTGGAGATTAAGGTGTAGCATGTACTTGGCTAAGGAGGACCTGTAGTTGCCGAGTTATTTCTTCTTATCCACATACATTGTTGCTATCTTTGTCTTAGAGATGATATTGACAGATTATTGGGCTTACTTAGTCCTGTGTCCCACACAGAGCCTCCCTCATCATCAAGCAGAATGTGCTAGGAGCTGGCTACGTTTTTGTTGTTGACAAAGTCATAATTTTTTCTTTCTGTCACTTTTTCTCTTTTATTTCCATTGTGGTTTTTCAATTGATGCATTTTTTTATGTTGAGGTGCTGATAAATTGTTGCAAAATTGTTTTTTATTTTGAATTTTTTGTCTCGTTAATGATTCTATGTGCGTATGAAGAAGTTGATTTTTTTGTATTTCCTATTATGCTTTTAGAAAACAATTCATAATGTTTCGAATTAACCATTGCACTTTCTTACAGGCATTTGCCCTTGGTATGCATTGTTTTGTGTATTGTGAAATATCTGTTTTATATGCATCGTTGTCTAAAGCTGAGCTCATAGTAAAGTAGGTACTGCCGGCATAACCCTGTGTACATATTTTCCCTACGATCAGAGTAGAATTTAGGATTTATTATTTAAAAAACTTGAGAAGTCAAAAGCGTGTTAGTCCTTTAAATAAAGTTCCCAATCAATCATAGAGTTGCCGGTAAACCACATGCAAACTAGATTCCCCACGCAGGCTAAAAAGCACTGCCAAATTAAACCCTGTGGAGGACCCTAGGCAGTTGAAATTTTGGGGCCTCCTTGCAAATTATCTCCTAATATGTTTGAATTATATCAACACCAACAATTTTAATAAACCAATTTTATTACACAAGACTAAACATTAACAATTATTAATGTTATTAAACAAAAACTAAGGGGCCCATTACGATGGCGGGCGGAGGCACGACCGTGGTGGCGGCAGTGCAGAAAAATGCCTTTTACCGCACGCCAGCAGCGGTCTTCATGCCCGCCATATTAGGATGGGAAAACATAGGCATTTACCGTTCGCCGCGGTGTGACGCCGACCGCCATCGAACAGCGCCCGCCACCGTGGCGGAGTGAGCCATTCACCACACACCGCCGTGCGGAATGACGTCCCGTACGCCGAAGATATCACGATGCCGAAAACAGGGCAGCGCACCGCGACGGAGAAACCGCACAGCGAAAGACGGCGGAGACATCACAGCGGAGACAGAAAAGAAACACCCAGGACACACCGCGATGGATCCTGCCCTACACGCCTTCCCGGTGCTGTACATGATCCACCACCTGCAAGTTATCCACCGCCGCGGATGCCTCCGCAGGTACGTACAGACACAACAGTGCAAGTAACACAATACACAGCTCCAGGGGGGGAAAACATGGCATGGGAACACCACACACCCCTGTGGGGACAGGCACACAGCCATCACTGCACACACACATGTCCCACCTGTCACAAAAACATCGCGCCACATACTGCCCACCCATGTACCGCATTCATGAACAAATGTCCCGGTCACGTCACCGCCACGGTCAGTGTGCATGAAACCATGCACACAACGCAGAGCACAGGGCCAGCGCATGCCAAGGGCACCGTACAAATTGCACAGAGCCACAACTCCATCCACAACACACCAGCTACCTCCCTGAAGGGACACAACATGTGTCTCACAAGTGCCACTCCTGCACAACAACAACACAACTACAGCCACACCATGCCCCACGTCCCAACAACTGCATATACAGCCACAGCAGGACCCTTTGCAAAGGAACACATAGCACAGAAGCCCAGGCCCCAGCCAACACACACACACCACAACAACCTCACACACAAGCCAAGAACACTGAGGCCAGGCACAAAATGTACACACACACAGATGAGGACCAAACACTTCACTGCACACACTACCTGACAAGTCACACACACACACACACCCTGACTCACAGCTACATACACACACCACATGCCAGCAGTAATGGAGGACAACATATAGGAAAGCCAAAGTGAGGTGCCCACAAATGGAAGGGCAGTGACACAACCATCAAGCATGTGTGAAGCACATGCAAGACAAGACACATGTGAGAACACACACAGCCCATCACAGCACACATGGCTGACACAGTCAGTCAACACAAACCACGGTCACCCCAATACTACAACTCCTGTAGACAGCAAGGACACCCATGTATAGGCACAGGGATGTAAGGAAGGCCCTGAACACAAACACTGACCAGCCACACATAGGCATCCAAACACTGGACAAGACAACGTCTGCTGCACAACACACAGGGCCCAGTGACACACTACATGACAGCCAAGCACAAGTAGGATATGTCACACATACCTCCTCCCACAACAGCAACACACAATACTGCCATGTGCACAAAACACAACCACAGGGCTAAACAAGTACACATATAGGCACACCACACCAGGGTCACACATGGCAGTAGTTGACAATGCATGTGCACACACATCCACAGTCACAACAAAGTCACCCCCTTCACACCATACACTTCTCCACCACCCAAGTGCACACATTGGAAGTAAGCCATGGTACCTGGATAACTAATCACCACAAGATGACCATACACCAACACTGATTGGAACACAGAAAGGAAGCTCACACAGACCCCATGACCCTGGCCTGCCTGCCTGTAAGCCTGTGCCCAAACACCCACCCTGTGCTGCCATTGCCCACAAACCTGACATGTGTCCACCACAGATAACATGAGCCAAGAAGGAAGATGACTACAAGACCTCATTGCCAACCACCTGCACTGCACCCATAAGTATCACAGTCATGTAGAAATGAAGTGCCTCCCACCCCTGCAAATAAATGAAATGTGACACAACCCATTGGCAATGTCGAAGTGGCATACTGAGCCTGTGACACAGTAAACCATGCACACACAGAAACAACTTTATTCAGGAAGGACACTGACACAACTCACTGCAGGACCAACTGTGTTTATTCACAATTTGCATATTGACACAACAAATTTGGGCAACAGCAAAGCCAGTGGGCATTTCAATATGCACAGTATTTACATGAAAAGCTGCACAGGCAGGGGGCACACAGCAGTGAACAACAAGGCCAGTGGCCAGGACACAGTGCAGGTGAGGTACATGAGAAGCTGCACAGGCAAGGGGCAAACAGCAGTGAACAACAAGGCCAGTGGCTAGTACAATGTGCAGGTGAGGTACATGAGAAGCTGCACAGGCAAGGGGCAAACAGCAGTGAACAACAAGGCCAGTGGCCAGTACAATGTGCAGATTAAGTCCATGAGAAGCTGCACAGGCAGGGAGCACACAGCAGTGAACAGCAATGCCAGTGGCCAGACCAATGTGCAGAGTGAGTCCATGAGAAGCTGCACAGGCAGGGGGCACACAGCAGTGAACAGCAAGGCCAGTGGCCAGTCCAATGTGCAGAGTGAGTCCATGAGAAGCTGCACAGGCAGGGGGCACACAGCAGTGAACAGCAAGGCCAGTGGCCAGTACAATGTGCAGATTAAGTCCATGAGAAGCTGCACAGGCAGGGGGCACACAGCAGTGAACAGCAAGGCCAGTGGCCAGACCAATGTGCAGAGTGAGTCCATGAGAAGCTGCACAGGCAGGGGGCACACAGCAGTGAACAGCAAGGCCAGTGGCCAGTCCAATGTGCAGAGTGAGTCCATGAGAAGCTGCACAGGCAGGGGGCACAAAGCAGTGAACAGCAAGGCCAGTGGCCAGTCCAATGTGCAGAGTGAGTCCATGAGAAGCTGCACAGGCAGGGGGCACACAGCAGTGAACAGCAAGGCCAGTGGCCAGGACACAGTGCAGGTGAGGTACATGAGAAGCTGCACAGGCAGGGGGCACACAGCAGTGAACAGCAATGCCAGTGGCCAGTGCAATGTGCAGATTAAGTCCATGAGAAGCTGCACAGGCAGGGGGCACACAGCAGTGAACAGCAAGGCCAGTGGCCAGACCAATGTGCAGAGTGAGTCCATGAGAAGCTGCACAGGCAGGGGGCACACAGCAGTGAACAGCAAGGCCAGTGGGCAGGACAAAGTGCAGAGTGAGTCCATGAGAAGCTGCACAGGCAGGGGGCACACAGCAGTGAACAACAAGGCCAGTGGCCAGGACACAGTGCAGGTGAGGTACATGAGAAGCTGCACAGGCAGGGGGCACACAGCAGTGAACAGCAATGCCAGTGGCCAGTACAATGTGCAGATTAAGTCCATGAGAAGCTGCACAGGCAGGGGGCACACAGCAGTGAACAACAAGGCCAGTGGGCAGGACACAGTGCAGAGTGAGTCCATGAGAAGCTGCACAGGCAGGGGGCACACAGCAGTGAAACACAAGGCAAGTACAATGTACAGAGTAGTTACATCAGAAGCTACACAGGGAATGTATGCAACTCTAACATGCCATGCACAGCAACAGAGTAATGGGTCTGACAATGGGCATCACACGCACCCCTGTGGACAGACAGGTGTATAAGGGTGACCACCACTCAGATGGGGCTGTCTGTCGGACTTGGAGCTGATTGTGTGTTGGGGTCTGTTGGCGGACTACCCTGGGCAGTGGGAGTAACAACTGTGGAAGAGCCAACTGTGCATGTGGTAGCTGGGGGGCTGCTTGGACCAGGTGGGGTAGTGGCCCGGGGAGGTGGACTCATGCCCTGGTGAGACACAGTGTGTGCCAGAGATTGTGGAGGGGTGCCTCTCCACTTCTTGGGGATCCTGAAAGGCTTCCCTGTCAGGGGATTGAGGGGAACTGGGGCAGACACAACAGGTGACCCCAACACCAAAGCTGATTCTGGTGTAGAAGGTGACCCCCCTCTGGGGACATGCTGGAACCCGCTGTGCGCTTGCCTGGTGTTTGCCGCCGCCCTGCCTCCCTCTGTCCACCAGCTTTGCCCCCTACAGTGTCCTCCCATGCTGGCTTCACAGGGCTTGGGATGGGAGTGGAGGTCAAGGATGGATTATCCATAGGGCCCTCATCCTGTGTAATGTTTGCAGGCAACACCTTCTCAGTGGGTGTGGAAACTGTCTTTTTGCCTCTGCGAGACGTCTTTGGGACAGGGGAGTCTTTGGCAGGGGAGGAAGGTGAGGCCTGTGACCCTGATGCTTTTTCTTTGCTTTGTGGCCCTTGCTGTCACCTGATGGGCTTTTCTCTCTGTGCTCTGGGGTGGCCTTACTCTTATGTGGGGATGGTGTCTGTGCCCTAGTACGCTTGGGTTGCTGCTGCTCCTGTGTGCTGCGGATTCTGTATCGGGACTTTGGGGTCCGTTGGGCATTGTCACTGTCGTCAGAGGTGCACAGTGACACGGGGCCGGACCGAGTGCTGGGAGCCGCTCCCTGACTATGTGCCTGTTGCAGGGCTGCTGTCACAGTTGATGACAAGGACTGCACAGTGCAGTGTAGCCCACCCACGTCGGAATGTAAGCCCTCCATGAAAGCTATAACCTGCCCCAACTTTTTGTCATGCTCTTGGAAGGCATTGAGAAGTGCTGTCTGCCCCACACACAGCTGGCGCAATAGCTCAACTGCTTCTGCACTGAGGGCAGCAGGGCTGACATGGGCTGGGGCAGCTGTGCCTGGGGTGAAGGTGACTCTTCCCTTCCTACTCGTGCGGACACGGGCAGCACCAGTGGAGGTTGAAGGGAGGCTGGGCACTGGACGCTGTGTGGCGGAAGAGGAGGCAGAGTCCCCGTTCCCTGTACCCCCCAACATGGATGTGTCACCGCTGGCGTCAGATGAGGTAGAGCTTTGTGTCTCCAGCTGTGAATCCTCTAGCAGACTCCTGTCCCCCTCCTCGGTGATGGTCACATCTGTGTCAGTCAGCTCCGGTGCAGCTGTTGCAGTGGAAGCCTCACCACTGGTGTCCGTCCCCTCTCCCTCTTCACATACGGGAGCTGCTGCATAGCAAAGAGAAGTACTGTGAGATGAGTGGCATCAACAGAACTAACACGTGCCAATACATCTGCATCCTAGAAAGAGGTGTGCAGCACATTGCATGCCACCCTGTGCACACATATATCTTGACACCCAAATTTCGACACAACGGTGCATGTCCGCCACACGTCCTGCCATAAGTGCCCCAGGTGATTCACACAGCACACCATCCTGCAGTTGGCTCACATCAGACACAGCCCCAAAATGGCCTGTGCACACACACTGTCCCGATGTTGGCAAGGATGAACACCACGACATGGTGCACATCACCTACATGTGTGGAGCAGTAGGGGACCACACAGACTACAACATACCAGCCCACAATGACCCTGCACACATGCCATCCACCATATCAAGTCCATGGGCACATCTACTGTTGCACATTGGCCTCAGATGTCTGACTGGCAGACATCTGAGGTCTGGAATTGCACGCATTCATTGAAACGCATTCACAGTTGGAACACTGGCATTACCATCCATCAGAATTCACACACTACCCCACAGCAGAAGGTACCTGAAGGCCACAACTCCAAATGTAAGAGAGATGCACAGTGCTAAAACTCACTTCATGAAGCGCAGTTTGTGCAAAAGCATGGCACATACACCCAGCACAGAGGCCACTCACAAAACATTGCACCACACAACCAACGTCACACAGCTGACAATTTGCACACTCTGTAGACACATGCACCCACTCCCAGCCAAAGGCAGCCTGCAACACATACTCACCCCTGGCTCGCTGCTGATGCTCCCTCAGTCGTCTGTCCAGCTCAGGTTGTGTGACAGCCAGGATGCGGGCCATTAGTGGTGTCATGCTGCGCCTAGCCAACCTGCCAGTCCGAGGGAGCAGCCCCAGCGTCATCTCGGCCATGTTCTTGCTCAGCCGGCAGATGTCGTCCCACCTTTTATGACAGTGGGTGCGCCTTCAGTTTGACACACCCAGATCCCGGACTCTGGAGGCAATGGCCCTCCACACGGCTTTACGCTGGTGGACCTTCAGCTGCAGGCATGGGAGACAAGAGGGGTGATCTTCCAGTGACACAGTGCACAATAACAGCACAACGAAAATGCAGTAGCACGACAGTGACTCATCCAAAACTCCAGCTACAACTGTCACATAGCCAACAATTGCTCTGAACATGATGCAATGTCATTGGTCAATCAGACGTACAGGCATGCATGTTCGATGGTGGACACAGTACCTCCACATCCCATTCACATGCAGGATACCAACACAGCAAGCAACGTGTAGTCTGCCTGCAGCTACTGTCTGCAGTTACCTACAACTACACATAGAGAAGATAGCAAAACATGTGTCATGTTGTTGGACTCACTGTGTCCAACACTGCGCAGACCTAAGTGTCCTAGCCCTGTGAAAGCCTCACTGTGCCTTGGAACTCACATAGAGTGACAACAACTGTCATACACACACCCTTCCCCCACGCCTGCTCCTGTGCAATCTACATGGCAGAGATGGGACTTAGATGAAGAGGCGTGAGCCAAACACACATGGTACACACTGTACATGCAGTGATGTGGACATGTGGCATTCGGCAGGTCGACTGACACTGAGTGGGTTAATTGGGAGCAACACAGCCATTCACACAAACGCTAACTGGCCAGACTCCTGAATCACCAAAATGCAGCTGCACTGTATGGCTGACACTACAGGACATGTCCCTCTACTCAGGATAGGCATGCAGGGTAACGTGTGAAAGAGCCCACCAAGCCCTTCCCGCTGTAGTAAACATGATAGGCAGTGCATGTCAGAGCCCCACAACCACTGACACATACCGAAGCACCTCCACCCCACGTGTGCACACCCTGCACTCTCACTCACAGTCTGGGAGACTTACCACGACATTAGGGCCGCCATAAAGCCTTGGGTACTGTGCAAGCACCCCGTCTACCAGGACCCCAAGCTCCTCACTGGTGAAGGGACTGGCACGGATCTTCTGAGTCCTCGACATCACAATGGACATGTGGCAGCAGCAGCCCGTTGAGGGTGGCAGTCAGCAGTCCCTTGAGGCAGCAGGTGCAGGGTGGCAGCCAGCAGTCCCTTGAGGCAGCAGGTGCAGGGTGGCAGCCAGCAGTCCCTTGAGGCAGCAGGTGGAGGTTGGCAGCCAGCAGTCCCTTGAGGCAACAGGTGGAGGGTGGCAGCCAGCAGTCCCTTGAGGCAGCAGCAGCAGGTGCAGGGTGGCAGCCAGCAGTCCCTTGAGGCAGCAGCAGCAGGTGGAGGGTTGTCAGTCAGCAGTCCCTGGTAGCTGTGGGAATGTGGTGCGCCCTCCCACACATATATAGGCCCCTGGGGCTGTGTCAGTGGTCCCAGGGTGCTGCAATTGGTGTACCAGGTCTGCCTCATTCAAATACATCCAATGTCCGCCTCCGCGGGGGTGGTGCACGCCTACCGCGATTTTCAAACTTGCATCAGGCTACCGCGAGTCTGCTTCCCATTGGCTGCAGGGGCATGGTCCATGCCGGTGACACACCGTAGGATGCATGTGCGCGCTACCGCGGTGGTGCATCTTTTGAATGCCTCCAGTGACCGCCTCCGCGGGGGTGGTGCACGCCTACCGCGATTTTCAAACTCGCATCAGGCTACCGCGAGGCTGCTTCCCATTGGCTGCAGGGGCATGGTCCATGCCGGTGACACACCACAGGGGCCAGGCGGTAGGCACCGCCATATGTCTGCCAGACAGTGCCTGGAGTGACCGTGAATTGGGTAGCGGTGCATGGTGACCGCTATTGTCACATACATATCTGGCGGTGTCTCCCGTGATCGTGCATGGGTTATGGGCGGTGCCACACCTCAGTGGCCAGGCGGTAGGCACCGCCATATGTCTGGCAGACAGTGCCTGGAGTGACAGTGATTTGGGTAGCGGTGCATGGTGACCGCTATTGTCACATACATATCTGGCGGTGTCTCCCGCGATCGTGCATGGGTTATGGGCGGTGCCACACCTCAGTGGCCAGGCGGTAGGCACCGCCATATGTCTGGCAGACAGTGCCTGGAGTGACCGTGATTTGGGTAGTGGTGCATGGTGACCGCTATTGTCACATACATATCTGGCGGTGTCTCCCGCGATCGTGCATGGGTTATGGGCGGTGCCACACCTCAGTGGCCAGGCGGTAGGCACCGCCATATGTCTGCCAGACAGTGCCTGGAGTGAGCGTTAATGGAGTTGTGGAGTAGCTGTGCTGCACCTAACGTGTCCTCCAGCTCTCTGCATAGGCCAACATGTACAGTGCCCAGGGTCTCAACAATTGAAGGGTCCTCATGAGGGCAAATGCACAAAAGGGACATGTCACTCCATGTCACCAACACATACCATATATGGGTCGCCAATACATTGCATGGGCACATACACTCGCACATGTCACATGTGCTATGTAATGAAATGTAGACTGTCCAGTAAATGTGTTGCATAGCATATGGAGATAATGGACACTGTCTGTGTGTGCAATGTAACGCACAATGTCGTCTCATTGACTGGACTAGGGGCCTCAGCAACTGGCACATTGTCCAATGCACATGCACACACGTGTCCCCCACGCTCAGCCGGTGGTCAGTGTGCAGTTGATGTGTGCCATGTGCAACCTGTGTTGGGAGGTGTATCAGGGCCAGCAACATGGTGTGTTCGGGTAGTATTGCAATTATTAACATATGCTGGGGGTCATACTCACAGGTATGCACCCATATCTGTTAGTATATCACACTGTGCATGCGAATGAGCCGGAGGGGTGCACAGATAATTGCTGCTGGTAAGGGGACAGGTGTACGAGTAGTGTGCCTGATGTGAACCTACTTGTGAAGTGCCCTGTCGGTTAATGGTGCATGTTGTAAGACTTGGGAATGTGTCTGTAGAAGAAATTGATGTGATGCACATTCCATGGTCTTCTGCATTGACATCTGTGCACTGTGATCTGTCCTAGGAGGAGGAGGCCCAATATCCATTGTCCGTTCACAGTCCTGGCAGACATGGAGAATGAGGAGATAATCCGCAAATTCAGGCTGGACCGACAAACCATGCAGAACCTATGTGCCATGTTGGAGCCCCACCTGCAGCCACGTCGGACATATCCAACAGCTTTCACCGCAACATCTAAGGTGATGGCATGCCTGCATTTCTTTGCAACGGGCTCATTCCAGCAAACGGTCACAAGTGCAGGCGGGATGTCACAGCCGATGTTCAGCATGGTGCTGAGGGATGTCCTGTCGGCCATGATGCTGTACAAAGACAGATATATCCATTTTCCCAGGGGGCCTGAGTTGGTGGCTGTGAAGGGCGATTACTATGCCCTTGGACATATCCCCCATGTCATTGGTGCAATTGATTGCACACATGTTGGGCTTGTGCCACCACAGGCACGTGAACAGGTTTACCGCAATAGGAAGCATTCACACTTGGTAAATGTACAAGTGGTGTGCCTGGCGGACATGATCATCTCACACGTGTGTGCCAAGTTTCCCGGTTCAGCCCATGATGCCCACATCCTGCGCAGCAGCATCAGTCCTCAGTTGATGGCCAATCTGCTTCCTGAGCGTGCATGGCTTGTGGGTGAGTATGCATAGTGGATTAGAGTGGTGTGTGTGTGTGACATGCTGTTGTGTTGCATTTTGGGACTGCAAGTTTAATCTGTGTCTCTCACACCCAGGTGACTCGGCATATCCAAACCGCCCGTGGTTGCTGAGCCCATTGCAGAACCCCGTCATGCCAGCTGATGTGCGATACAATGATGCCCATGGGAGGACACGGCGTGTGATAGAACGGGCATTTGGTCTCCTGAAATCAAGATTTCGGTGCCTGGACCGTACTGGGGGGGCCCTTATGTACTCGCCAGGGAAGGTGTGTCAGATAGTGGTGGCATGCTGCATGCTCCACAACCTGGCCATTCGCAAGGCAATACCCCTGATCCTGGATGACGATGATGAGCAGCCAAGGCCGCCGCCTGCAAATCAAGCCGGATCCAGTGACGAGGGCAGT
This sequence comes from Calotriton arnoldi, assembly GCA_963921515.1. Lineage (NCBI taxonomy): Eukaryota > Metazoa > Chordata > Amphibia > Caudata > Salamandridae > Calotriton > Calotriton arnoldi. Next base: position 2,094,227 of record CAWUFW010002598.1, read on the forward strand.
GGAGAGGAGGAAGGGGTCGACATGCGTCGACAGGTCATCCCCCGCTACTTCACTTAAAGGTGAGTGACGATGTAGAAGGGACGAAATGGTCTGATGGTGTTGCTGTTGCTGTGTGGGTGTATGTGAGCTTGCTGACTGCAGCTTGGTGTTGACTCATTTCTGCCTGCCAATGTATGTGTGATTGGTTAGTGTGATACAGATTGTCTCTATGGTGACTGTTGCTCTGTGTAAAGTTTTTAGATCTGAGTACCTTGTTGACAAGTGTTGTGTGATGTGTGCAATGCCACACCCATACAAGTGACTCTTGTTCTGCGGTTTTCCCTAGGTCCCTTCAGCATCTCACTTGTTACCTACAGTCCATTCCCCTGGACCATGTCCTACACGGTGAAGGTTGCACATCCTGTATTAAAGATGGAGCAGACACAACAACATGTGTGTAAGGTGTATTTATTTACAACTGTGACATGCAAGGGTGGAGAAAATGTGAAGGGGGAATTGAAGAAGTGAGTTGACAGTCATGGTAAATGTGATACTTGAGTAGTCCCCACAATGATGTGGAGACCCAGTCCAACAGATGGATGCCATTCACATGGCAGTGTGGTGAAGGATAGTCCAAAAGGTCAATGCAGTGGTGCAGTGGTCTGCCATCATGGCTGGTTCGGGGACTAGCGTTTGGCATGTGCTTGGGCACGTGAGTCCCCCTGGCCTTTCCGTGGACGGCCCCTCTTGCAATTCACTGGAGGGGCCACTGCTGTCTGAGGATTCACCCCCCTCTGTGGACGCAGGGGAGGATGATGTAGTGTCATCCTGCTGCCCAACGGGGGGAGGCAGAGGGGTAGAATGTTGTGCTTGCCTGTCCCTCAGAACCGCCACTAGCTGCCCCAAGAGGTCCACAATCTGTCCCATGCGTGTGTCCATGGACCTCAGCAGCAGGAGGTGCTCCCGAGATTCTTCCTCTAACCGGCCCATTCGTCCCTGGGCCTGTTGGTATGCCCCAAGGACTCTGTCGATGTGGCCCAGGGCTTCTGTCCCAGGATCAGTCCTTCTCTGCATGAGCCTGTCCCGACCAGCTGCACTGCTGCCACGGTCCTGTCCGGTCCTCACATTGGCCCGCTGCATCCTCTCCCTGGCCTCTGCAGTTGATGTTGTGGGCTGCTCAACCCCTGGGGCAGGGAGGGTGTTGCGGCCAGCTGTGGTGGTGGTGGTGGTGGTGGTGGTAGTGGTGGTTGACACACAGACCGTGACAGCAGCTGTCAGAGGATGTCAGGGGCTGCAGCTGATGTGGTTGGGGGGACAATGGGTGCCTGGGACTGGTTGAGGCCTGCCACACCAGGTGGGCCAGCGTGGAGCTCCTCATCCAATGTATCCAGGGAATCCTCATCCAGTTGTCTCTGTTCCGGGGGGGGACTGGCTCTGCAGGGTGGTGTCATCCTCTGCAGTGAGTTCTAGGTCACCTGTGGGTCAGATGAGAAATGGTCATTGTGTTGCACCCATCAAAGTTTGTGTTAGCAGTGTTACATCAACTGTTTGTACATCCAGCAGTTGTTCACTGTACAAATTAGCATTGACCGACATCCAGTGATGCATTACAAGCTGTTGTGGTACATACATTACTTGTCCATATTGGGAGTTGTCAAGACATGACATGCACAATATAATTTTTTGACATTGACAGTCTCATGTTGGCATCCTGTTATTGATCAATCATATGTCATCCATTTACGCGTATGTGTCACTTGTAGAGCCCTTGTAGCGGTTCTCTCTGCACAGTGAGTGAGCATTGTAGTTTCATGCATACCTTTTCAATGTGGTGTAGATATCTGTATTTGCAATTCCAGACATGCTTAAGTTTGCTTTAATTAGATCCTAGGTGGTCTGGTCCACTGCTACTGTCAGATGGCATGTAGTGGTGTGCATGGTTGTACTCGGAGTTCCGTCGACATGTGTTTCAGTCATTCACACTTTGGTTGCTGTCACAGTTTCATTTTCTTAGGTGTGTGCACACTATAGTTGCCAATGCTATCTGGGTGTGCAGTTGTGCATTGAGAGGCCTGGTGTCCTATGCCAACATGTTTTTATAAATGCATATCTGGCTGCATGTTGTGGCTGTAGATATGTTGTGTTTGCTGTGTTTTCCTTGTATTTGTGAGACCTCTCTGTGTGTGTAGGATGAGGGCTTCCATCTTGGTCCAGTGTGGGACAAGTCAGCATGATATGTCCACATGCCTGTTCTTTTGCAGTGTACATTGCAATGACTGACACATGCATGTTGGTGCCAGGAAGTGATGGGTCTTGTGTGCTGGCGGTCAGGTGGGCCCGTGTGAGTTGTTGTGCAAGCTTCCCAGCCCCACACACCCCGACCTGTGAGATGCGGTTACCTACCTGTGAGTTGCGTGGGTAGCATACATTGCCTGCCACATGCTTCTTATTGGGGGTGTAGTGTCCCATCCTCCATAGTGGTGGGACAGCATGCATGTTGCATTTTGTGGGACGGATAGCCAAACACACTGCACCGTCTCACTGTGTAGATGGCTAACTGCCGTTTGAGGCGAAGGTGAGCAATGACATGGCTATGTGACTTGGTAGAAATCTTTGGATGGAATGTGCGTGTGGTGAGCATGATGTGTGTGTGGCTTTTTGTACCCATTGATTTCAGATTACATTTGGTCATGGGGTATAGCCCCCATCACTGTTGTCCCAGCTATCTGGCTGTGGGGTTCACTCCCCCGACATTTGAAGGCACAATTGGGCAAGGGGTATGGTCTCGTAGCACAGTGGTGACATACAGCAGGGTGTAGATCTCACCCAGCATACATTTCCACACTGTCATGGTTTCATGGTATTTGTGGACCTGAGAACATGAGCCCAGTACTGGTGTAGCAGTTGTTCCAGGGCATCCATACACTGACATGTTGTGGTACTCAGCCCTGTGCAGACAATGTATGGTTTTGGGGCCAGACTATACCAGCACTGTTCAGACAGACAGTGTGAGATGTGAACATTGTCAATGCATACACACATTGGTGGTCCAAACAAGACACCTTTGACAATTTAATTCAGACAAGGTGCTGTTCTGCTATTCAGTGCAGCACTGTGGTAGCTGGGTGTGTTGCAGGACATTTGGGTTCTGCTTAGTTTAGCATTGTGAGTCCCAGCTGCAGTGTAGTTTTTGGGTGCACTGCACTTCCACTGTTTACATTGCAACACTGTGGTATGACATGGGTGATTTGCACTTTGCCATACAAACGGCCAGACACTGCTGCAGGGCAGCATGATCGTTGTTAGTGTTGCAGTGTGTGATGCCTGGCACAGTGTACACAATGTGGGTCAATTTTGAACAGAGACTTGTGCATGGTGACTACAACACAACTGTTTTGCATTATTTGTGTTGGTGACTGTGGACTAAGTGGCATGGTGTCATGTGCGGCTGCACAGACGTCACATGCCTATGAGTGGGACTAGTGCTCCATCCTGCTCAGCTGTGGGCCAAGGGGGCCTGGTGGGAGTTGTAGTGCAGGCCTCCCAAACACCCACCCACCTCCCGGTAAAGATGGCTACCTACCTGTTAGGTGAGGGTGCAGCACACAATGGCTGAGGCATGCTTCTGAGTGGGGGCAGTGCTCCATCCTGCTCAGCTGTGGGCCAAGGGGGCCTGGTGGGAGTTGTAGTGCAAGCCTCCCAAACACCCACCCACCTCCCGGTAAAGATGGCTACCTACCTGTTAGGTGAGGGTGTAGCACACAATGGCTGAGGCATGCTTCTGGGTGGGGGCAGTGCTCCATCCTGCTCAGCTGTGGGCCAAGGGGGCCTGGTGGGAGTTGTAGTGCAGGCCTCCCAAACACCCACCCACCTCCCGGTGAAGATGGCTACCTACCTGTTAGGTGAGGGTGCAGCACACAATGGCTGAGGCATGCTTCTGGGTGGGGGCAGTGCTCCATCCTGCTCAGCTGTGGGCCAAGGGGGCCTGGTGGGAGTTGTAGTGCAGGCCTCCCAAACACCCACCCACCTCCCGGTAAAGATGGTTACCTACCTGTTAGGTGAGGGTGCAGCACACAATGGCTGAGGCATGCTTCTGGGTGGGGGCAGTGCTCCATCCTGCTCAGCTGTGGGTCAAGGGGGCCTGGTGGGAGTTGTAGTGCAGGCCTCCCAAACACCCACCCACCTCCCGGTAAAGATGGCTACCTACCTGTTAGGTGAGGGTGCAGCACACAATGGCTGAGGCATGCTTCTGGGTGGGGGCAGTGCTCCATCCTGCTCAGCTGTGGGCCAAGGTGGCCTGGTGGGAGTTGTAGTGCAGGCCTCTCACACACCCACCCGCCTCCCGGTGAAGATGGCTACCTACCTGTTAGGTGAGGGTGCAGCACACAATGGCTGAGGCATGCTTCTGGGTGGGGGCAGTGCTCCATCCTGCTCAGCTGTGGGCCAAGGGGGCCTGGTGGGAGTTGTAGTGCAGGCCTCCCAAACACCCACCCACCTCCCGGTAAAGATGGCTACCTACCTGTTAGGTGAGGGTGTAGCACACAATGGCTGAGGCATGCTTCTGGGTGGGGGCAGTGCTCCATCCTGCTCAGCTGTGGGTCAAGGGGGCCTGGTGGGAGTTGTAGTGCAGGCCTCCCATACACCCACCCACCTCCCGGTAAAGATGGCTACTACCTGTTAGGTGAGGGTGCAGCACACAATGGCTGAGGCATGCTTCTGGGTGGGGGCAGTGCTCCATCCTGCTCAGCTGTGGGCCAAGGGGGCCTGGTGGAAGTTGTAGTGCAGGCCTCCCAAACACCCACCCACCTCCCGGTGAAGATGGCTACCTACCTGTTAGGTGAGGGTGCAGCACACAATGGCTGAGGCATGCTTCTGGGTGGGGGCAGTGCTCCATCCTGCTCAGCTGTGGGCCAAGGGGGCCTGGTGGGAGTTGTAGTGCAGGCCTCCCAAACACCCACCCACCTCCCGGTGAAGATGGCTACCTACCTGTTAGGTGAGAGTGCAGCACACAATGGCTGAGGCATGCTTCTGGGTGGGGGGAGGGCTACATCCTGCTCAGCTGTGGGACAAGGGGGCCTGGTGGGAGTTGTAGTGCTGGCAGCATGTACACATGTACCCATGGTGATGTTGCTAACTACCTTTGGGGGCTTCAGGGGTAGTGTCTGTTGTATCTGTGAGAGATGTGTTGGGGGAGTGTTGTGCACATGAATGAATTTGTACCTAGGAGGTATTATTTTGTAATAGGGCAAGACAGTACATTTGTGTGATGTTAGGCATTTGTTTGTATTTACCAGCCTCCACTCCCCCGGGTATTCCTGAGAGACTCTCTGGATGTAGAATGCCAAGCACCTTCTCCTCCCATTCAGTGAATGTTTTGAGTGGAACGGGAGAGCCACTGCCTGTCCTCTGAGCCAGCTCGTGGTTCTTGGCTCTCCTCTTTTTGACCACTGCCTTCAGATCGTGCCACCTCTTCATGATTTGATCTCTATTGCGTGGCACGGTCCCTACTGCATTGATCTTCTCTACTATCCTTCTCCACATTTGCGTCCTTGTTGCTAGTGGTGTCTGTTGGACCTGGTTACCAAACAATTGTGGTTCTACCCTGATTATCTCATCGACCATGACCCTCAACTCACTCTCAGTGAATTTGGGCATTCTCTGTGTTGACATGGTGTGTGATGTGTCAAGGTGTTTAGGGTGCAGGTTTGGGTGTGGTAGTGGTGGTTGTGATGTGTATGGTGTGTGCTGTGCAAAGGTGTTAGAGGTGCAGGTGTGGAAGTGGTGATGGTGGTGGTGATGTGTGTGTGTTGTGCAGATTTGCCTCTCCTGTCATCTGTGGTGGATGTCCCCTCAGTTGTGGAGTTTTGCAAAGGATTGTGGTCTGTTGGGGGCTGGATTTATACTGGTGTCTGTGGGTGTGTCAGGATGGGGTATTGGTTGCAGGTGTGGTGTGTGTGTGTACCTGGGATTTGTAGTTTTGGAGTTTCACATGGGGGTGTGTCTTTGGGCTGTGTTAGCTATTTTTGGGTGCATGCCTTGTATGGTTGGTGCACTTTGTGGCCATGTTGTGTGTTTTTCTAGCGACCGCCATTTTTTTGACGGAGCGTCCGCAGTGATGGCTCGGGTATGGCGCTTCCGCCGTCTCACTGATTCTTCACTGTTGTCGACCGCGGCGGTCGGAAACAGCGCACTGCACCGCGGGGATGTCGGGAATATCATAATTTTGATGGCGGTGTCTCCGCTGTGGTTGCGGGCGTTTGGCCTGTTTCCGCTGCGACTCCGACCGCCGCGGACGGGTTTGGGCCCTTTCCACAGGCGTACGGTGGATTCTCGGGTCTCCTTTCCGCCGCGGTTGGGGTTTTACCACTGGGGATCCTTGTTTTCCCGCTACCATGGCGGTCGTTTTTTTTTCCGTCCGCCATCGTAATGACCTCCTAAGTTTTTTTAATTTTAGTAAACCAACAAAACTTTAAATATTCACTTTCCTCAATTTGTTTGTGGTGAAATCTTTCAGCATATCTTGGAAGACTACCTTTTGCAAGATGTCGTATTCAGTGGCCATAATGGCAAGTGAGTCCAGTCATTCTTGTGTCATTCAAGATCAATGACAATTTTTCAGTAGTTTAAGAAAGTTTGATTGTAATTTTTTTCAAGACGAAATCAATATTATTTTGATCCTTTGTCGTGGGCCCCTAAAAGGAGTGGGGTCCATAGGCCGTTGCCTACTTTGCCTATTTGGTAATCTAGAACTGCATAAAACGGATAGATAAATTTTGCCAGGAGTGTCATGCACACACCAAGAGACATGCTTTCCCGCGGCCAGAGGGGGGAACCTTTGATACCAACATAATAGTGCACACGAGAACACACATACAACACCAAGGGTCTCATTTACTATATTTTGACGCACAACATTGCAGCTAGCCTTCCTGATATTCTGCCATGCGTCAAAATAAAAGGCCAGGAATGCGCCGTCTGTACAAGATACAGCGCATTCCTGTCCTTCTCCCCTGCGCCGGTGTACAAACAGCAGCCATGTGCCAATGCAGACACCCTTGCCCCATGGTGCAAGGGTGCCTGCGATTCAGGGATTATTGTTGTGCAGGAAGGGACACCTTCCTGCACAAAAACAATCATTAATGGCATTTTGCTCCTTCTATGTGTGCTGCAGAATACAGCACACAATAAAAAGCAAAAAACGAGAAATAAAAATATTTCCCCTCGTTGTGCCACTCCCACACCTCCCCTGGGGAGTCATAGGATTCTGACGCATTCCCAATTTGACAACACTTTGTAAATCTGGGAATGTGTCAGGTTCCATAGATGTTGCGTGGGAACACCCACAGCTAGACCCATGGAACGCCCCTTTCAAGCAGAGTAATGCATGAAGGGGCCCATGTTTACAAGGCCATGAAAAGTCATGCAAGATGACTTTACGTGGCCTTGTAAATGTAGGCAGGAACACTGCGCCACCGGTGCGTCAAAAAAAGTGACGCACCGCTGGCGCAATGGGCTTGTAAATATGCCCCTAAGTATATAGGACAAAAGATGGCTAGGAGAGAGGCACTGTTAAAACTGTTGGCCATCTTCAAGGTGGCCTTGACCTACAATCCTGTCCCAGAACCCGCAAGCAAGGCGTCTGCACCTCCCCCACCATACACAGCTATGGAGGTGCTCTGTTTGGTGCCTGCCATCCCAGCCATTCCTGCACTGGGTTACGCCAATCCGCCGGTTGAGGGGTCCAAAGGGCCCCCCACTGGGTAGCAAGCCACAAGATCTAGGGCTGTGAGGTTGCAAGATCAGCAAACCCAGACAATTCCAACCTCATCCCAGTTCGATGCTAGAATTCCCTGAAGCTCAACCCCCCATCCATCGTACGCAACCCATCAAGCCCCAGCGGCACAGGGATCATACACTTCAAAACGGTCCAGGAGCTCTCTCAGGTAATTGTGACGTTCATTGGGGTTCTGGATAGTGACCCCACCAGTGGGGGGGGGGGTGGGGGAAATGGTCCCAGCCTTCGGGGGTCCGACTTTGAGGGGGCAGACGTAAGGTATACTCCCCCAGGGTATCCTCAGGCAGCAGAAGAGATGACAGGAAGTGAGCTTGAAGACAAGTTCCTACTAAGGAGAACTACATGCAGCACTGAGCGAAGGAGGCAACCAAGGTGGGTGTTAGAGGAGAGGCGTGGGTTAAGAATGGAGAGAGAAAGAGCTGGGAGGTGCAAAGGGAGAACAGAATTGTGCACCCTCCCTCATAGGAGAGCAGGGAATGGGCCCTAGGCTCCACGCGGAGAGGAGCGCTAAGTACAACCAGAAGGGAGGCCCCTATCGGGAATCCGAACTTCACCAGATCGTCAGCGTAGGAAAGGTGCAGACCAAGAAATAAGAGATTAGGGTAGCCTTTGAGGCATAGGAAGAGCAAAATGGCCATCGTGAACACTGCATCTGGCACACAGGGTAGGATACCAAGTGGAACTTCCCCTATATGCAAGAATGCCTAAGAAGATGGGAGAGCTTCATTGGGGAAAAGTCAGCGTAGCAGCTCCAAGCCAAATTATGCCCATTGTTACAGAAAGGCACGCCAGGGACCATCTATGTGCTATGTATCAAGGGCTCAGATCGATAAAGAAGGGCTCAGGGCCAAACTGCCTCCATTGAAGGATGGGGCAGGAAAATGGATCTCATGTTTTGAGAAAAACATAGCAGGAATAAACCTAGCAATAGGCAATGTCAAGAGTCTGCTCATCGGCCTCGTCGGAGAGCAGACTAAATGGTGTTTTCCCGAGCCTCCATCCCAGCAGTCACGCTGACCAACACCGAGCATGACGGGGCTGCATTCAATTAGTTCAGACACCAAATATGGACTGCCCTGAGGAAAATGTTCCCTGACCGCCCAGATGTAAGGGGATTGATGGCAGAGAGCATGAAGCCTGGGTAAACTGTGACCAACTTTCTAGAAAGATGGGGACAAGAGACAGGACAGCCATGGACTGACACGGGACCCCAAGGTTGCATTCTTCTACAACATCCTCAAAAAGAGTCTGCTCACTGAAATACAGAGTGGACTGGACAACGTAGTAGGATTAGACACCAAACCATGGTAGGAAATACAGGCCTACATATTACATTACCACAAAAAGAAGCAGGAAAAGGACAGGAAAAAACAGGAACAAGCCTAAAGAGACACCTCTAAGCTGGTCCAACATAAATTGAGAAAGACCACCCTCGAGGGGGCTTCATTGGCGGCGAGCATGCAAATAGAACCAGTCTTAAAGGGACCTCCGCTTCCGAGCCCCAGAGGATTTCCACCCAGTCTTAATGGCAGAGGTCAGGGAGACTGGCAGCAGCCAGACATCAGAGAGTGCCACTATTGTCACAGAATGGGTCACAAATTGGCAACGGATGCTGCCTAAAAATGTATCATGAGCAAAGTTTGACGAGCCGGGGCTGGTCCCCACAAAATCCTCATGCACAAAACCAAGCCCAGATCAACCCAAATGCACAGCACATTCAGCCACAGGGAAATCAGTCTGCAACCACACCACCGCAACAGGGGTAAAGTGATTGGCCAAACACATTGATGGCCGACAGATGGCCAACAGCTGAGGAGCTCCGGCCGGGAGCTCCCTGGCTGGAGATTGCCTTTTTGGCTCTTCCCCCTGGAATCTACCCCCCCTCGACCTTCTACACACCTGGGGATCTAGGAACTGTGGCCCACCGACTCTCCAATTCCCGCGATCGAATCTAAACGACGAATTCAGCAACTTCTGAGGAGCCTTGATGGTCTTCCAACAGCGGAGTCCTAGCAACATGGCCGTTGCCCGGTGGAGCTGCCTGGGCAGCTGTAGAGGAGATTGGCTGTGGACCACCCCCTCAGCCACCACCTACCCTCCGGACACGGGCACTGTTGCTTACCTCCCCGCTGTGTCTCCTTCTTTCCCGCACCTCCGATGAACAACGGAATTCTGCCGATTGCGGATCCATTCCGACACAGCCGTTGCCCGGTTGAGCTGCCTAGGCAGCTGTGAGGAGATGGGCTGGGGATCACCCCTCCGGCCGTCTCCTGCCTTCCGGCTTGACCTCGGTCGCCTGGCATCCCACTACACCGGCTGGATCTGCGGAGAAGAATGCAGCGAGAATTCAGCGACGCTGCTGCCCTGTGCAACCGAGCTTGTTTTTCCTTTGCGTTTCGCCCTCTTGACCCCTCAGCCACCTCCCTCTTCTGGGGCTGCTGCCTGGGCGCCCGAGCTGATTTCCCCTAACAATCACAGCATGTTTAATGGGGTCACTGCTGCCCATGTAGCCCCGAGTGTTTGCTTATGATGACCGGAGAGAGAGCGGCGATCCCCAGCCTACCTCCCGCTTGATCCTGTGGCCGCCTCCCCCTTCCAGCCCTGCTCCATTGGGTCGGTTTAATTCTGGCTTTTTCGATTGGAGTTTTGTCTATCTGCAATTTCGCCATTTTGTAGCGAAGTTGCTGGGGTCCATGACCTGGGTCCTCCATCTTGGTGACCGATGGATTTTCTGGTCGATGCGTGCCCCTGGACTGCGCCTTGTGCCCCCTGACTGTCCTTGGCCTTAGAGTCGACCCCCAATTGGGACACCTACTCCCTTCTCATCTTGTATGGTCACTGCGAGGCAACCTTTTCGCCCCCTCCCTCGGACCCGTTCCATGTCCAAGGTGATCCGACGCAGGGAGTGAGTCTGACTCTGGATGTCGTGATTGCTGGTCCCCAGCTGGTTTGTTGACTTTCACTCTGACTTTTTGGTATCCCTGAAGTACTTTACCCCTTGCCGGTCTGTCTGACCCTATCTGCATTCCAACCCCTTTACTCTCCCCCTCTACCTTCTATGCCCCATAGGTCTTATGTCTTTGTTATGCTATGCTCTAGTAACTCATGTAATTGTGTAACACTGTTTTTTTTCCCTATGTTATGCTATGCTTCAGTAACTGATGTAATTATGTAACTCGCTAACCTCATGTAAAGTGCTCTGATACCTCCGGGTCTAGCCAGCGCTATATAAAACTCTTCAAATAAATAAAATAAATAAATAAACACATGGCAGCAGCAGCAGCAGATAGGAAACCCAGCCCAGCAAGGACCGGGGCCACAACTACAGCAGGGAGGGGTGACCATCTGGGGAGGCAATGCCTCTACACAGTCCCAAAATCCAAATACACATTAAGGGGCCGATTCCGATTTCAGCCGGAAGGGCACCGAATGATGGCCGGAGCCCTTCCGACCGAATCGGAACTTGCCGGCCGGATTCCTTTCCGACCGAGCCATTCCGATGGGCTCGGTCGGAAAGGAATCCGACTCGGATTTCCGGATGGCTTCCGACGGGCTCGGAGAGCCCGTCCGCCATCTGGAAATCCTTCAGTACTCCCCCGGCCGCCTCTTTACGACCGAGGGAGTACGATGGCAGGTTTTCACTGCCTTTTCGTGCCGGTCTTTCCGGCACGAAAAGGCAGTCGTAAACTGTCTTTGGGGGCCCCCAGTAGGGCCCCCATGTGTGCGAGGCCGCCGAATGGCGGCCTGGGGGCACCTATGGTGGCCCTCTGTTGATCCCTGCACCCGGTGGCAGACACCTTGGGGTGCCGGCCACAGGGTGCAGGGATGAACTGCACCCCTGCTTTTCACAATGCAAGCATGCATTCCGCTCGGAATGCATGCTCCCATTGTGAAGTATACGAGTGCGACCGAACAGGGTTCAGTCGCATCGTACTTGCAGGGCCGTAACTGACGACAGCAGGTCGGTCGGTTACGGCTCCTGACCGATGTCGGACGGACCTGAGTCCGTCCGACATCAGAATCGGCCCCTAAGTCCAAACCCCCATTAGGACACATCCACCTCTTCAGAAAACTCATCATAGCAATAAAGACTAGTTACACAGCAATAGGAGTAAACTGTTATGAACACCAATGTACCCCAATATAGCCCTATGCAGTTACACAACCTTTTACCTACATCTGTTCTACCACTGTTCTCCATAACAGGTCTGGCGCTGACCTTTTACCTAGTTAGGTGCGGTGCAGAGACAGAATATCGATTCCAAAATATCGAATTGCAAGAATATCGAGTGAAGAATATCGATGGTGCAAAATATCGAGGTAAGTTTTTTCATTGCTATAAATATCGATATTTGTGTAATGTAGAAATATCGATTTTGTAAATATCGATGGCAAATATATAGTTGTAAATAATATCGATGTTTTTTTTTGTTTAATGTTCTTTGTTTTTGTTTTTGTAATTTGGTATTAGTTATTTTATAGTGTTTAATTCATTTATTAATGATAAAATATTTATTTTTATTAATTTTAAAATAATTTTTAGGAGCAGGACATTGGGCTTATAGGGGATAAGGGTGGGGAGTAATTAAAAAAATTTGGGGTACAAATTAAGGGGCTCATTACGATGGCGGGCGGAAGCACCACCGCCGTGCTGGCGGATGGAAAAAGCACCAGTTACCGCCGGCACGCAGCAGTCCACACGCCCGTCCAATTACGATGCGAAAAGTAGGCCAAACACCGCCGGCAAGCCAGCAACACCGTCCGCCATCAAAGTGCGCCCGTACACGTAGCGGCGCATCCCAACTGACACACACCGTCCGACGAAACACGTCCCGCCCGGCGCATAAATTACGATGCCGCAAACAAACGGCTCCCACGGCCAAGAGATACCGTACGACAAACCGAAGCGGCAACACGGATGCCGAGCACGGACAACGAAGAAGCGGCTCCCCGAGCATGAATCCAGCACTGCAGGCCCTCCCCATGCTCCTGCTGATGCACCACCAAGGACGCAACGTACCGCGGAGACGCAGGTAGGCACACACACAACAAGTGCACGCAAACAGCGCACACAGTGCAAGGGCGGAAAAAGCGGACAACCCCCACCAGCGCGTGTACACAACACATCCACCATTGCATCCACATATGACACACAGGCCAAATCGTAACATCGCGGAACACATGTGTACACACCACCTGGGACTAGGAACCAACCACCCCGTCACGGCCCCAAAGCGCCGATGACGCCGCCACACATGCGCACAACGCAGAGGCCAACCGCAGCGCCATGCATGCGTCGCACACAGACACAGGGACACAACCAAGCAGCACACACATCAGCCCCACCCCGAACGCACATGACACGTGACAGGCCGGCCACAGACATGTCCCCAACGCCCAATTCACGGACAACACCCAACGCCACACAACCGACGCACACATGTCAGTGAAGACACGCAACAGCAGGACACACCCCAGTGTAACAAACATGGCGAAGCACACAGCGGCGTCAACACCAACTAGGAGAAGCAGGGCCCCTTCGGGAAGAGGAACGCCAGTACCACACTGAAACACCCATACCACCCTGCACATATGAACAAGACATATAAAACGGAACACCAAAGAGCCCGGGGACCGACAACAGGTGGCCCAAGAATAACATTCACACACAAGGCCCAACGCAGAGCGGAAAGGCAGCCTGCCGCCCACACAAGGGAGAGCAGACAGCACTGAATGACCTTCCATTCCAACTCCGAAACCACAGCCCTACGACAGAAGCCGGTGAATACAGCCATTGTCCAAGAATAGACCAACACAGGCATGCCGAGGAGACCGACCACAGGGCAGATAGCGCATATCACAGAAGCACACAACGGACAGGGAAGAAAGAAGAAAACACTCCCCCATGTCGGCCACATGCAAGTTAATTGGAAGGAGTCACACATCACTGACCTTGAACTGTCTGAGAAGCATGTGGGAAGAGGGCCCGTGTCCTCCAAACAAGCAAACAGAACACAAGTCCTGTCTCCCTACGACTACACAGAGCTCACAGCAACCTCGGAGCGTGCACATTGCAGACTGCACACACAGCCGGAGCACGCCACCACAACGCACCGCTGGGAAATGGCAACCGCAACACACCTACCCAACTACGCCGAACAGCTCAAGCTGTACAAAACCAACCTGTTCCATACATTGGGATGCGATCTCCTGTCCCTGCTGAACGTAAGTTACCGACTGACTTACCGCATCACATTGTTCAGCTGCGTCATGCCCGTCTTCTACTGTCGGAGGTGTCCATACCAGCATCCCGTCGAGATATGCCTCTCCAACCCGGCATGTCTGAAGGCGGACCTGCTACCACTACTCCTCCCTCTGGACGCACACGACAGGGCCTGCTCTGCCTATGGGGGCATGGCGTATGTGGCCAACATCGCACCCGCACTGAAATGGGACCACTGTGCCTCCACACGACGGATCATCGAGAACAGCTACATCGAATGTCACCCAGCATGCCCCATCATGGTCCTCCAAGGGACAACTTACGAACAACACCTTGACAGCCACCATCCGCTACATTGGCTGGCAAACATGTACACCACCAATGACATGGAAGCCCTGCTGGACGGCATCGCATACCTGACAACCTGTCAATTCGTCGGACCACAACGCAGGTTCCCCGAGTGACCTATGATGTCCAACCCCGCACCCATGCTTAGCTTCCGCACGGACTGGCCAGTCACCACCACAACAGCCATACCAAACGACCGGCAACTGTAACCACACCATCAACGACATCGCCATGACATCGGATATGACCGGGACATGCACACTGTTCCCCATCACATCCAGGAACACCGCATGCATCGTGGGAGGCAGTGGCATGGGCTCTGTGTATCGCACCCACATGGACGGAACTGCACGAACAACCAGGACACGACATGGATCCAGCGCCCATGGACACACACACCGCTCAGTGGACATGAATAGGTCGCCTGGAGTCTGTGGGTGCTGCACCCCTCCCACCCCCGCCCGGGAATCCCATACCAGGACCTTTGCATGGACGACAAGTGCATACAACAACAACACGACCCCAGTGACTGTGACATGTCCAGTAACCACCACAGTGCAACAACAAGTGGCACGCCGCTGCATGCACGCAAGCACATGCCCTGATGTCATCTCACATGCACGCGTGCATGAGGAACAACCGCAGCAAACCTGTCACATGGAACTGAGATGGACTGTGCCCATGATGCCAAGCGGTCTGGTAGGCTACATGTATACCGTCTGTGTCAAAGTCCGCAGCTCCGCAGCTATACGTAAATGTACATTAGCACAGCCTTGGCCAAGCAGATGTCACTCTGAAGCCCACATCCCACATGCAACAGCCAATCACATGTAACCCCACACCCTATCCCATTTGCAATCATGCTCAGTATATCCTCAACATGTATTCCGCTGCCAGTAGTGTCCACTATACTGCATCACAGAGGACAGAAGACTCAATATAATGTTTGAAACCAAAACTGTCTCCGCTGACTCATTTCACAAGTACGAATGAGAGAGGATGAGAGTATGTGAAGTACACGGCAGTCGTGACATGACCATGTAGTCCACTGGTATTGGATGTCAACGCAAATGAGTAGCACTACTGTGGAAGACACACATGTGTCGTGTGAAGTCGTATGGACGCAGTGCTCAGGTGGGTGGGTGCGACGGGTAGATGCGCACATGCCAAGTTGGAGCACGCCGTGTTGGGAGGGGTCATGAACAGTACACCACCGCTTCCCTGGGCATTGTGAGAGGACACCTGTCGGGGGAGTGAACACGTGTGTGCATAGCAGCCGGGCACACGTACAAAGCGGTACCAGGCGCACCTCAGCCCACCCTCTGTGGACAAGCTGGATCCTGTTGTGCGCCCGCCATGCCCCTTGACAAGGCACACACAGCCCCAGTCGACCAGGTGTAACCCCAACATAGTCAATCCGCACAGGCGATACAGGGCACAGGATGGCAGTGGAGCATGGTGTGTGAGAGGTCTCCTCGCGCTCCTCCTGGTCATATCACGCAGGCAATAGAACCTCAACGTCTAGCATGGCACAAGTCAGATGGAAGTGTAGGGGGACGCACCACAGCACGAGCAGCACTGACGTCACGGGAGGTGGCTCGCACCATCCCATCCATTGCCCATCATACCAACCACGCCACATGCCATTGCGACTAAGTGCAAGCGCGTGCGCCACCACCCCCGAGCCCTCCCCAGAGAGGCCAAAGAGTGAATGTGTGGGCCATCAGCCACAGACGGACGCGGCCTGGCCGCAAGGGCAGCCACAGCCACTGGGTGTCGCAGGTGGCGGATCCGGAAGGCGAAGACTGTGATGCATAGTCCATGCAAGCCAGGTCTCCATTTGGGGCACCACGCAGGTGGACGGCGTCCCGCAACACATCATACCCTGAGACAGCCCACTCGTGCAACTGGACCCACACATACACTCCTTGCCCTCTCTGGTGCGAGCTTGGGGCTGCCTGTGCAAGCGCTAGCCTCGCAGGTGAGCATGCATATTGGGGGAGCGAGGGGAGGACATGAGGGCTGGGGCGAAGATGACTGTATCACTGTCAGTTAGTACAAGGGATGACCCAGATGTGGAAAGGAAGAGACGTGTCCCGTGTGTACTGCAACTAGTCGCCAATCCAACTACCCCCCCATGTCCGGAATGTAAGCCCGCACCTAGGCCCGCCCATCCGCCACATCGAACATACCACCAGCACGACAACCTTCCCATTCGAAACACTGACTGGGGGTGGCGACCAGTGTACAATCATGTGTAGCCTACCCACGCGTACATGTGGGCCCTCCATGATCCATGTCACCTGCGGCAAAGTCATGACATGCGCAATGAGGGAAGTGAGGAGAGCTGTCCGCCCCACGCGCAGAAGGTGCATCAGCTCCACAGACCCAGCAGCGAGTCCAGCAGGGGTCACATGTGCAGGGGCAGCTGTGCCTGGTGTGAAGGCACATGCATATAGACAGCACATCGACCAATGTGTAGTCTGCCCACATCTACAGTCCATCATCATGCGGACATAGGAATTGAACACAGGGCAACACATCTTAGTTGGTGCACCCACCGTGACCAACAATGCGCAATCATCGACGTACCCGCCCTGTGCATGGCCCCCCACCCAACGGAGGCACATCCAGTGCCACCATCCCACACACACAAGCCTTCCACGGAACATGCTGTGTCCAATGGTCAGTACAGAGTCAGCGCCCATCTGGTGGATCCTGAACAGGAGACACATGCACACACATGCCAGCTCCCACTATGTACGTCTGCCACCTGGCACGTGCAATGTAACCTCTCAACTGTGACGTGTGACTGCAAGCACACAGCCGTCTTGGCATGGGGCTGTCAATGTGGACACCTGTCAATGTTTCGGGAGCTGTGATCCGTACAGTGCTGTACATAGGGTGCAGTGCTGACACCTACTACTGTCTCATATCCCCTCGTGCCACAGGTCCCACTTGTTTTGGCCGCTCAGCCTGTGCCCACATCATCGTCGTCGTGTGCCATACTCATCCAGCCGCGGAAGCAGTTCCATGCTCAGCAGACATTCATGTTGCCGTGGCGTTGCCGCTTGACGGATATGCAGTCAGTCCCCATCAGCACGCCCGCAAGTCATTGGGGCCTAGATCC
This sequence comes from Calotriton arnoldi, assembly GCA_963921515.1. NCBI lineage: Eukaryota > Metazoa > Chordata > Amphibia > Caudata > Salamandridae > Calotriton > Calotriton arnoldi. The sequence goes on from CAWUFW010002598.1 coordinate 2,111,702, forward strand.
CCATGTGCATGCACATGGCAGTGGTTTGTATCACTAGCCATTGCCATTGTTGGGAGACCTGTGTAAGTGTATTGTGGCCGTGCCGTCCCAGCTTGACAGCTGGGCTGTGGCTCATGTGCTTGCTCAGTCATGTCAGTGATGTGTATGCGAAATTGCTATGTGTCGTGTTGCTTTGACATGTGTCCTCTGCCATTGTCCCTAGGCGGAGACCGAACATTGACCGCCCATACCAATTGCTGGCGGACATGGACGATACAGAGGTTATTAGGAAGTTTCGGCTGGACAGGCCAACCCTGCATCGACTGTGTGCCATGTTAGAACCCCATCTCCGTCCCCGCAGGGTGTATCCGACTGCTGTCACCCCCACGGCTAAGGTGATGGCCGCCATGCATTTCTTCGCCACTGGGTCATTCCAGCACACAGTGGGCATTGGAGGAGGGATGTCCCAGCCCATGTTCAGCAAGGTGCTGAGGGATGTACTGGCAGCCATGATGCTGTACCGAAACAGGTACATCCGCTTCCCCAGGGCTCGTGAATTGGCGGCAGTGAAGGGTGCATTCTATGCCCTTGGCAGAATCCCACACGTCGTTGGAGCCATTGACTGCACACATGTCGGCCTTGTTCCACCACAGGCCACTGAGCACCTGTACCGCAACAGGAAGCACACGCACTCCCTGAATGTGCAAGTGGTGTGCCTTGCGGACATGGTGATCACCCACATGTGTGCAAAGTTCCCAGGCTCGGCCCATGACGCACACATAATGCGCAACAGCATCTTGCCACGACTGATGTCCAATATGCAACAGGATCGTGCCTGTATTGTCGGTGAGTATGTGGAGTGGTGTAGCGATGCTGTCCCCTGTCCAGTTGGAATTGCAACGGTTCTCTGTGTCCCTCACACCCAGGTGACTCTGCGTACCCGAATGGGGCATGGCTGCTCAGTCCATTGAGGAATCCTCGCACCCCAGCAGACGATCGCTACAATGAGGCACATGGGAGGACCAGACGTGTGGTCGAGTGTACCTTTGGCCTCCTCAAGTCCAGGTTCAGGTGCCTGGACCGCACCGGGGGTGCGCTGGCGTACTCCCCACAGAAGGTGTGCCAGATAGTGGTGGCGTGCTGCATGCTGCACAATCTGGCCATTCGGAAGCAGATCCCCCTCATCGTGGATGACGGAGATCAACCAGGGCCCCAGCCCGCAGACCAGGACAGCTCGAGTGAGGAGGACAGCGGAGAGGAGGAAGCTGGTAATGTGCGGCAGCAGCTCATCGCCCGCTACTTCACTTGACGGTGAGTGTCCATGTACGACGGCTGATGTGGCTGTATCTGTGCAGGTGTGTGTGTGCTGTGTCAGGGTGGCCGTTTGTTCACTGCGTGCTGTGTGTCAACGCTCCATGGCCAGGGTAGTATGCCACTGTTGGTGGCTGTGGCATTGTGCCCTATTGCTCTGTGCGATGTGTGTACATTGCTTGTAGTTGTTGACATGTACTGTGTGATGGGTGTGTGACACACTCATTGAATGTGCTCCTGTTCTGTCTCCCACCCCTAGGTCCCTACAGGCCCTCCGGATTCAATTGCCATGCCACGCATCAGGTGCCTTTCCGCCCAAGGTGGCCGTTGTATTCCGTACAAATAAAACACAGGGCACAAACAGCAGTTAGTGAAAAAGGTGCATTTATTACAAACTGTGACATGTGATTGTGTGTAAGGTGATGACAAAAGTGGTGCGTGCAGTGACAATGAGCTGTCGGTCATGGCTGCGTGATGATCAGGGTGTACCCACTGGTTCTATGTCCATAGTCCAACACACACATGCCATCCAGATGGCTGTGTGGAGTGGGATCGTAGTCCAAGTCAATGCAGTGGCTGGTCAAGGAAGGCTGGCGGAAGGCTGGCTGGCTGCCTCACTTGCGTTTGGAGCGTGCGAAGTCCTCCCGGGAGATCTGTTTCCACTTCGGACGGCCCCTTCCACGTTTGCGAGGGGGTGCCTGCTTGCGACATGCTGGTGGTTGAGGTGTGCTCACTGGCTGTGGACGCAGGGGAACTGGACACTGCTGCTCCACCCTGCGCCCCGGCAGGTTGTGGCGGAGGGGAGCTGCTGTCCCTGGCAGTGACCTCACCGCCACCACCAGCTGGCCCATGAGGTCCACGAGTTGGCCCATACGGGCGTCCATGGACCTCAGCACCCCCAGCACCTCACGCGTGTCTGAAGCAGACCGGACCCATTGTCCTTGGGCCTCTTCATAGGCCCCAAGGACTCTGGCCATTTGAGGCAGGGCATGGCTCCCAGGGGAGGCTGGCGTTTCCCTGACCCTGCTCCTCCTACCAGTCCTGCTGCCACCGGCCTGCCCACTAGCCACATTGCTCACCACGGTCCTCGCTGTGGCTCCCAGGGTGGATCCAGTCGGCCGGGCCACCACCTGCGCTGGGGCTGGTGCCAGCGAAGACGTGGTGGTGGTGGCGGCGGTGGTGGTCGGTGCGGCGATGGTGGCGGTTGCGGCAATGGTAGTGGCCGCAATTACCGTGGGTGTGGCCGCAATGACCGTGGGTGTGGCCGCAACGACAGTGGCAGCAGGGGGCTGGGAATGTTCAGCAGCCCTGGATGATGGGTTGGTGGGTAGGAGGGGTCCTGGGGAGCGGCTGGGCCCTGCCACACCAGATGGGCCTGCTTGGTGGTCCGTGTCCGAAGAGGAGGACAGATCCTCCAGATCCGTGTGTCCTCGTTGGGGGCTTGTAGGCTGGCTGTGCTGGCTGCTGGCTCCATCCCCATCATCCAGCAGTTCGTCACCTGTGGAGAGAATGAGATTTGTTATTGTGTTGCACCTGGCGAAGTATGTAGTTGTCGTCTGACATTAACAGTTCGTGCAATCTCGTACATGGGTTTCCCGGAGGCGTGTGTGTGGCTGTAGCATTTGTAGTTGTGTGTGCTTGGCAATGGGACTGTGTGCTGTGCACATGTGGCATGGGACGGATTGGCCATGCCGATGGGTGTGTTGCTGTGCCCCTACTTATTGTGACTCTGGTGTATGCGGGCTCCTGGCCCATCCTGGGTCTGGTTTGTACTTTGCTTTTGGTGTTCAGATGGGACGCTTAGGAACGCATATGGCAACATGGGGGCCATGCCCCAGATTCGCATTTGGGAGGGGATATGCTTTTGGGGTTCAAATGGAACGCTTAGGAACGCATATGGCAACATGGGGGCCATGCCCCAGATTCGCATTTGGGAGGGAATATGCTTTTGGGGTTCAAATGGAACGCTTAGGAACGCATATGGCAACATGGGGGCCATGCCCCAGATTCGCATTTGGGAGGGGATATGCTTTTGGGGTACATGCTGTGAGCCATGGGTGCCGAACGTGACATGTGTTGTGGCAGCATGACAGTGCATTGAGGTGTGTGCATGCTTGACATGGCCTGCATATTTGCTGTCTGTTGTGATTACTGGACATGGCATTGGACGCATCGTTATGAGTGAGTGATGGTTGTGTGCCAGCCAACGTATTGCAGTTGTCCCATCTCCTTGGTGTGCGTGCTGCCCTGTGCCATGTGCATCACTGCAGTGCTCGGGGGGTGGCCCATGTTGTGTGTTGTTGCTCACAGTGTGTCGTGCGCTTCATTGACTTCTGGCACATGGTTGGTCATGGGCATGTATCTTAGCGTGACTGCTGTATGTGTGGCAGCTGTGCGGATGACATGCCTTTCATGAGACTGGGGCTGACGGATGGATGGTATGTTGTATGTGCATGGTGTGTCTGTGTGTTTGATGGGTTCAGTGGTGTTCGTGTGCATATATGTTGTTCCGCTCTGTTGCGTCTAGTGTTGTTTGTCTTACATAGGCGTAGTTGTGGGGTGTGTGGTTGACAGGCAGTAGGGGCTACATGGACAGGACTTCAATGGTGTTTCGGTTGTGTGTGATGAGTTGCACAGTGGCTGCCGTGTGGTACTATATTCAGTGTGGCTTGTGCATGCAGACGTGGCTCCTTGGGTGTTGCTATGTATGTGATGGGTCATGTGGGGTGTGAGTCTGTTGTTCATGTCCGTGTGCACATTGTTCACTTGTTCGTGACGGTGGGCGGTGCTGCGTGTTCATCTGCTACGTGACATGTCCCATGTGTTGGTCGTGTTATGGTCCTCATGCCTCCAGTAATCCAGCCCTGTCCAGTTTCCCACCTGCAAGTTGTTCGTGCGTGCACTGTACTGGATGCCACATGGCTCTAAGCGGGGGGTGCTCCATGTTGCAGGTCTGTGGGGGTGGGGGGTGTTGTGGGTCGTGGGGGTGGCTGGACACCCACTGACACCGATTGCTGTGGACCGTGATGTCTGCCTTTCGGCTGTCGTTGTGCACTGCGGTGGCTGACACGTGGCTGTGGGGTGTGGGGGATGCTCCTCCTTGCTGTGCTGTGGGACTGGGGCCTGGTGTGTGTTGTACTTGGGCTGTCCACCCTCCCACCCACTGCACTTTGTGTTCCTGCCACTTACCTGTTACTTGTCGGTTAGTGCAGCTGTGGCGGACACATGGGTGTGGTGGGTGCTCGTTGTGGCGCTTCTGGCATATTTGGGGACCTGTTGGTGGTTACGTGGCTGGCTGAGTGTACACATGTCCCCACGTATGTTACAGTTGTTCGGTTTGGGCTGTGTGTGGTGGTGTCTGTTGCATGTGTGTGTGATGTGTTGTGTATTGTGGGCTGGACATGGGGGTGTTTGTCCCTGGGAGCTGTGGCATGGTGGTTGCGCATGTGAGTACATAGCGGTGTGCTGGTATACATTAGTTTGTACTTACCAGCCTCCACTCCCCCTGCTAATCCGGCGAGGATCTCCGGATGTATTACGACTCGCACCTTCTCCTCCCACGCTTTGAAGGTCTTAAAGAGCGCGGGATTCCCTCCGCCAGTGACGGCAGCCAGCTCTCTGTTTTTGCCCTCCTTCTTCTTGACCAGGCTCTTTACGTCATTCCAACGTTTGTTTATTTCACCTCTGTTCCTGGGCAGGGTCCCGACTGCATTGACCTGGTCTACGATCCGGTTCCACATTCTGTTTCTGGTGGCTAGTGGTGTGTGCTGGACCATGTTCCCATAGATTTGTGGGTACACCTTGATGATCTCGTCGACCATGACCGTCAGCTCAATGGGCGTGTACTTGGGCATTCTTTGTGGTGCCATGGTGTTTGTGGTGCTGGTGCGGTGTGTGTTGTGTAATGTGCAGGGGGTTTGTGGTGCCGGTGTTTGGTGGTGGTGGTGGTGGTGGTGGTGTTTGGTGGTGGTGGTGGTGGTGGTGGTGGTTGTGATGTGTGCGTTTCTGTGGTGTGCTGCTGTCCTTGCTGTGTCACTGTGTCCTCTCCTCTCCTCTCTGGTTTGCAATGTAGCAAGGGGTTGTGGTCTGTGGGAGTGCTGCTTTTGTACTCACCTATGTGGGTGTGTCCTCATGGTCTGTTGTTTTCAGGTGTGTTGTGTCTGGGGTTCTGGCCTTTGTATTTTTTGTTTGTCCGGGGGGTGTTTTCGGGATGTGTACTGTGCTTGTGTATTTGTGCGTGCCTTGCTGTGTGGACTTGTTGGCCATGTTGTGTGCTATTGGTTTAGTGTGCGGATGGTTTCTGTGCAGGTATGTGGGCGCCATGGCTTCTGCCGTGTCGATTCTCATCGGCGTTGTTTGCGCTGGCGGGCGGTATATTTGTGGTTTTTCCGCGCTCATGTCGGTGCGATCGTAATTTTACGTGCGGTGTGTCGGCCGTGAGGGCGGGCGGTTTTGTGTTGTCGTGCGTGTTTCCGTCCGTGGCGGGCGGTTTGACTCCGACTCGGACGTTGGCGGGCGGTATTTTGTGTGATTTTTCCGCCGATGGCGGTTTTTGGTTTGTGTAATCGTAATGGCGTGGTCGGTGTTCAGGCGGTGTGTGCGGGCGGATTTTTGCCGCTTCCATGCCTGGCGGATTTTTTTACGCCGGGTATCGTAATGGGCCCCTAAATTCTTTTTTAAAATTTTATAAAATTTTAGGAGCGGGATGTTGGGTTTATAGGGGATAAGGGTGGGGAGTAATTTAAGATTGTTGGTTAAAAATATAATATTTTTAAAAATAATGATGAAATATAGAAATAATTGTAAAAAAATGTAAAATATTACATTTTTTCAAAATTAGAAATTATTTGGGGAGCGAATATTTTGATGTAAATTGTGTGAATTTTTTCGTTAAATGTTTGAAAATTTAACAATATATTAAAAAAATATATGAATAGTTAATATTTAAAAATTTAATTTAAGAATATAAATTAATTTTCTAAATACTTTGTGCAAAAAGAGTTAAAAAAGTGGATGATATTGAATTATTAAATATTTACGCTTATGTGTAATTTCGAATGTAATATTAATCATTTTTATTTGTTGTGAGAAGTGGTTTCAAATTTTTATTTAGAATTTTTTGTATAAATATATTAGTTAATACTTTTTATTTTTTTTTATTTTTTTAAATTTAGTGACTAATTAAAATAAAATGTTGTTACATTTTGGAAAAGAAATGTAAATAATAAAAAAAATTGTGTTTATATTTTAAAATTAATATCTTTTTTTATATTTGGAAATTTATTATTAAGTAATTTTTTTTAAATAAATTAGTTTGAGTTACAAATATACTTTTTTTGGCTTTATTATCCAGCACTTTCCTTTACTTTAGTTGGTTTTAGAGTAGGACTATTAATTTTGTGGGTTTTATTATCCAGTACTTCCTTTGAGTTTTGTTGGTTTTGGAGTTGGAATAGTAAATTATTATGATTTATTATTTAGCATTTTCCCTGAGTTTAATTTGTTTTGGAGTTGGAATAGTAATTTTTTTGGTTTTATTATCCAGTACTTTCCCTGAGTTTAGTTGGTTTTGGAGTTGGAATTGTAAATTATTATGATTCATTATCCAGCACTTTCACTGAGTTTAGTTTTTTTGGGAGCTGGAATAGTAATAATTTTTGTTTTATTATCCAGCACTTTCCCTGAGTTTAGTCTGTTTTGGATTTGGAATAGTAAATTATTATGGTTTATTATCCAGCACTTTCCCTGAGTTTAGTTGGATTTGGAGTTGGAATAGTATATTGTTATGGTTTTTTATCCAGCACTTTCCCTGAGTTTTGTTGGATTTGGAGTTGGAATACTAAATTATTATGGTTTAGTATCAAGCACTTTCCCTGAGTTTAGTTGCTTTTGGAGTCTGAATAGTAAATTATTATGATTTATTATCCAGCTGTTTTCCTGAGTTTATTTGGTTTTGGAGTTAGAATAGTAAATTATTATGGTTTATTAGCCAGCACTTTACCTGAGTTTAGTTGGATTTGGAGTTGAAGTAGTATATTGTTATGGTTTATTATCCAGCACTTTCCCTGAGTTTTGTTGGATTTGGAGTTGGAATATTAAATTATTATGGCTTACTATCCAGCACTTTCCCTGAGTATAGTTGCTTTTGGAGTTGGAATAGTAAATTATTATGGCTTATTATCCAGCACTTTACCTGAGTATAGTTGGTTTTGGAATTGGAATAGAATTTTTTTTGGGGTTATTATCCAGCATTTCTTTGAGTTTAGTTTATTTTAAAGTTAGGAATAGTAATTTTTTGTTGTTTATCATGTTTTAGTTTTTTTTCAGTTTATATGTTTATTAAAATAAGAAAGGAGACGTATGTTAGTTTTTATTGGCAACATTTTTATTCACAATTACATTGTTTTCTTTTGGTTTTGTTATAAAATTTATCATAATATTAAAAACATAAATCAGAAATGTTGATGTTATTCAAATTTTATTATAAAGTATAATATATTTTTAACATTCATTTTTAATGTACTATTGCATAATAAAAATAATATTTTTACATACATATTTTATTTACAGTTTTGAAATTTTTTACTTTTTTTGTAGTATTGTCATGTATTAGTAAAGTAAAATATTTTTAGTTCTTCAATTATAAACAGTTACATTTTTATTATTTATTATTTTTATGACAATAAAAGTTTGTATACATTTCTGTTTATATTTTTTTAATACATTTTATTTAATTTTATGTTTTTTGTAAAATTGTATAATATGTATTTTACAAGGTTATCTTTTGTATATTTTATTATTTAGTATATTGAATATTATTTTTAATAAAATAATATTTAATATTTTAAATAATTTACAATTTTTTTAACAAAAATATTTTTTAGCATATTTCTTTTAACATTTTTTTTTTTTTTGCACATTTACAGTACATTAAAAAAATATATATTTTAATATATATATTAAATATTATATTTTTTGTTTTTTGATAATATAATATTTAATGTATATTTTACAAATTTTTGTATATTTTTTTAACATTTGAAAAAAACATTACAATCAATAAAAATATACATTTAATTTTTTGCATTTTTAAAAAATATTTCTCCATTGTTGTCTATGGGGAGGTAGTCTTTTTTAAAAATTTTATTACGCGGCCATTTTATTTTCTATTTCCTCACTTTTCTGTCTATCTGTTTTGTTTTTAGGTCATTTTGGAAGACGGAACCTCGCGGTTGGGAGCTGCGTTTAGTCGGTTAAGGTAAGTTTAATTTTATATACTTTTAAGGTAGTTTTAGGGTAGCGGAAAGGTATTAGTGGTGTAATTACATTTGTTAGGGCATTATTTGTTCTTTTTTGGTGTAGTTAGGTGTTGTTTTGGTAGTTTAGTGTTTTATGTGTTTGACGTAGTGTTGGGTAAAATTACAGTGTTATGTAGTGTAAGTTATGTGTTGTTTAATTCTGTCATCTTGTATTTAATGTTGATTTTAATGCTTATGGGTTTGTATTTGTTATTGTGGGTCCGGAGGCAGTGCACCCACCGTTGTTCTCGGCGCAGAAGAGATGAACTATTCCACCCTGGGTTTGCCTCTAGGATAGTCCATTGTCTTCTCCTTCCTAGGTGACGATCAGGAGTGGACTCAACTTCTTAGTGATAGCCTATACTAAAGATTCTTAGTTTATGGCCCCCACTGATCGCCCAGAGGGTTAACCCTACCCCTCTATTAATATTATCTTTCACGTGCACCACATCCTCACAATTTATTTTGGTCCTGATGAAACGCCAGGGATCACTACGACCATAGAGGCGTGAAACATATCGACCTTATAGTTACCTGGGCTCATTACGCCGCTAGGGGTAACTTTTAACCTACGGGTTTTTTACTCTGCCAAGGGTACCACTCTATTAAAGCATATCTTCTGGTAACCCTTAGACAGTTTTAAAGCTGTGCACGCACCTTGTCACCCTTCACATAGGACTCACTCCACACACCCACATGCATCAAACGGCAGTGCTCAAAAGATCTCTGACAAAGTGACCCTTCGGGGGACCCGTAGGGCATTGCAGCGCCGGCCCGACGAGGAGCAACTGCCCGACGATGAAGCATGACATCCTTCGGGGGTGTGTGAGGGCTACAAGAGACAAGACCTGTTCTTCCCTACTGAGTCACAGACCTAGGATATTTCCCCTTCTCTCTCTTTTTCCCCTTTTTTCCTCTTTCCCTGTAGTGAGTTAGTGACTGTTTGCACAACTCACCCTGGAACAATAATTATATTATGTCATATAATTTGTGTTCGTTTTTAAATTTTATATGAGATAATTATAATTATTAATTTTTTAAAAGTAGAATTATGTTGTTCAAATGTGTTGTGGTTTTAAGATCATTATGATGTTTAGTATTGTTTTTTGTTTAAAGTATAGATTTAGCAATAATGTCTAGGTATTCTAGACCTTGGATGTTTGGATATAGTCGAGTTTTGTGTTGTAGGAACTCAAACATTGTTTTTGTTTGTTTACTGAGTTTATTGCCGATTTTAGTTAGGGATTGCTCTAGCCTTAGCTCTTGATAGCTCTGTTCTTTTTTGATATCTTCAATTAGTTTATGTAGTGTGGGTTGTCCTCTTCCAAATGTGGCTTGGAAGGCATTATGCCATCCTTCCACTGCGTTGTTGGTTTTAGCTTTTTGAGCTACAGTACTAGTGTAGACGTTCCACCAGGGGATCTGGAACTTTGGTTGTCTACGGTGCCCTGACCTAAGTAGCCTTCCCACCCAAGTGTCTTCAAAGTAGTCTAGGAAGGGAGTTAGTTTACTTTCGTTTGCTTGATAGAAAGGGCTTTCCAGAAGTATGTTATAATGGTTGGCTACTTCAGTTGTTGGGACATAGGCCAGGGCTATTAATTTTTTTATTTGGTAGGCAAAGTTGCTATTGGTGGCGTAATCTATACTCAGAGTAGATTTTTGTCGGTGTCTCCAGGTACTCTGGTTGAAGTGGTAATAGCAACCTTGTATTGCAGTGTGTGGGTATATTTTTAAAATTGACTGAATCATTGCCTGTTCAAAGTCAATGATTATTGTTTGTGGAAAGTAGTTGTCAGTGAATTGTTTTAGTATTGTCAGGAGCTCTATGTAGGTGGTGTTTTGTTTATTAGGGAGTAGTGCACATATGAAGGGGATATTAGGGGCACATTACGATACCCGGCGTAAAAAAATCCGCCAGGCATGGAAGCGGCAAAAATCCGCCCGCACACACCGCCTGAACACCGACCACGCCATTATGAGTACACAAACTGAAAACCGCCATCGGCGGAAAAATCATACAAAATACCGCCCGCCATCGTCCGAGTCGGAGTCAAACCGCCCGCCACGGACGGAAACACGCACGACAACACAAAACCGCCCGCCCACACGGCCGACACACCGCACGTGAAATTACGATCGCACCGCCATGAGCGCGGAAAAACAACAAAAATACCGCCCGCCAGCGCAAACAACGCCGATGAGAATCGACACGGCAGAAGCCATGGCGCCCACGTACCTGCACAGAAACCATCCGCACACAAAACCAATAGCACACAACATGGCCAACAAGTCCACACAGCAAGGCACGCACAAATACACAAGCACAGTACACATCCCGAAAACACCCCCCGGACAAACAAAAAATACAAAGGCCAGAACCCCAGACACAACACACCTGAAAACAACAGACCATGAGGACACACCCACATAGGTGAGTACAAAAGCAGCACTCCCACAGACCACAACCCCTTGCTACATTGCAAACCAGAGAGGAGAGGAGAGGACACAGTGACACAGCAAGGACAGCAGCACACCACAGAAACGCACACATCACAACCACCACCACCACCACCAAACACCGGCACCACAAACCCCCTGCACATTACACAACACACACCGCACCAGCACCACAAACACCATGGCACCACAAAGGATGCCCAAGTTCACGCCCATGGAGCTGACGGTCATGGTCGACGAGATCATCAAGGTGTACCCACAAATCTATGGGAACATGGTCCAGCACACACCACTAGCCACCAGAAACAGAATGTGGACCCGGATCGTAGACCAGGTCAATGCAGTCGGGACCCTGCCCAGGAACAGAACCGAGATAAACAAACGTTGGAATGACGTAAAGAGCCTGGTCAAGAAGAAGGAGGGCAAAAACAGAGAGCTGGCTGCCGTCACTGGCGGAGGAATCCCGCGCTCTTTAAGACCTTCAAAGCGTGGGAGGAGAAGGTGCGAGTCGTAATACATCCGGAGATCCTCGCCGGATTAGCAGGGGGAGTGGAGGCTGGTAAGTACAAACTAATGTATACCAGCACACCGCTATGTACACACATGCGCAACCACCATGCCACAGCTCCCAGGGACAAACACCCCCATGTCCAGCACACAATACACAACACATCACACGCACATGCAACAGACACTACCACACACAGGCCAAACCGAACAACTGTAAGATGCGTGGGGACATGTGTACACTAAGCCAGCCACGTAACCACCAACAGGTCCACAAATATGCCAGAAGCGCCACAACGAGCACCCACCACACCCATGTGTCCGCCACAGCTGCACCAACTGACAAGTAACAGGTAAGTGGCAGGAACACAAAGTGCAGTGGGTCGGAGGGGGACAGCTGAAGTACAACACCCACCAGGCCCCCACTCCCACAGACCAGCAAGGTGGAGCACTCCCCACACCCATGTGTCAGGCACAGCTGCACCAACCGACAAGTAACAGGTAAGTGGCAGGAACACAAAGTGCAGTGGGTCGGAGGGGGACAGCTGAAGTACAACACCCACCAGGCCCCCACTCCCACAGACCAGCAAGGTGGAGCACTCCCCACACCCATGTGTCAGGCACAGCTGCACCAACCGACAAGTAACAGGTAAGTGGCAGGAACACAAAGTGCAGTGGGTGGGACGGTGGACAGCCCAAGTACAACACACACCAGGCCCCAGTCCCACAGCACAGCAAGGAGGAGCATCCCCCACACCCCACACCCACGTGTCAGCCACCGCAGTGCACAACGACAGCCGAAAGGCAGACATCACGGTCCACAGCAATCGGTGTCAGTGGGTGTACAGCCACCCCCACGACCCACTACACCCCCCACCCCCACAGACCTGCAACATGGAGCACCCCCGCTAAGAGCCATGTGGCATCCAGTACAGTGCACGCACGAACAACTTGCAGGTGGGAAACTGGACAGGGCTGGATTACTGGAGGCATGAGGACCATAACACCACCAACACATGGGACATGTCACGTAGCACACGAACACGCAGCACCGCCCACCGTCACGAACAAGTGAACAATGTGCACACGGACATGAACAGCAGACTCACACCCCACATGACCCATCACAGACATAGCAACACCCAAGGAGCCACGTCTGCATGCACAAGCCACACTGAATATAGTCCCACACGGCAGCCACTGTGCAACTCATCACACACAACCGAAACACCATTGAAGTCCTGTCCATGTAGCCCCTACTGCCTGTCAACCACACACCCCACAACTACGCCTATGTAAGACAAACAACACTAGACGCAACAGAGCGGAACAACATAAATGCACACGAACACCACTGAACCCATCAAACACACAGACACACCATGCACATACAACATACCATCCATCCCATCCGTCAGCCCCAGTCTCATGAAAGGCATGTCATCCGCACAGCTGCCACACATACAGCAGTCACGCTAAGACACATGCCCATGACCAACCATGTGCCAGAAGTCAATTAAGCGCACGACACACTGTGAGCAACAACACACAACATGGGCCACACCCCCCGAGCACTGCAGTGATGCACATGGCACAGGGCAGCACGCACACCAAGGAGATGGGACAACTGCAATACGTTGGCTGGCACACAACTATCACTCACTCATAACGATGCGTCCAATGCCATGTCCAGTAACCACAACAGACAGCAAATATGCAGGGCATGTCAGGCATGCACACACCTCAGACCATGCACTGTCATGCTGCCACAACACATGTCACGTTCGGCACCCATGGCTCACAGCATGTACCCCAAAAGCATATACCCTCCCAAATGCGAATCTGGGGCATGGCCCCCATGTTGCCATATGCGTTCCTAAGCGTTCCATTTGAACCCCAAAAGCATATTCCCTCCCAAATGCGAATCTGGGGCATGGCCCCCATGTTGCCATATGCGTTCCTAAGCGTTCCATTTGAACCCCAAAAGCATATTCCCTCCCAAATGCGAATCTGGGGCATGGCCCCCATGTTGCCATATGCGTTCCTAAGCGTTCCATTTGAACCCCAAAAGCATATTCCCTCCCAAATGCGAATCTGGGGCATGGCCCCCATGTTGCCATATGCGTTCCTAAGCGTTCCATTTGAACCCCAAAAGCATATTCCATCCCAAATGCGAATCTGGGGCATGGCCCCCATGTTGCCATATGCGTTCCTAAGCGTTCCATTTGAACTCCAAAAGCAAAGTACAAACCAGACCCAGGATGGGCCAGGAGCCCGCATACACCAGAGTCACAATGAGTAGGGGCAAAGCAACACACCCATCGGCATGGCCAATCCGTCCCATGCCACATGTGCACAGCACACAGTCCCATTGCCTAGCACACACACCTACAGATGCCACAGCCACACACTCGCCTCCGGGAAACCCATGTACGAGATTGCACGAACTGCCAATGTCAGACGACTAATACATACTTCGCCAGGTGCAACACAATAACAAATCTCATTCTCTCCACAGGTGACGAACTGCTGGACGCTGGGGATGGAGACAGCAGCCAGCACAGCCAGCCTACAAGCCCCCAACGAGGACACACGGATCTGGAGGATCTGTCCACCTCTTCGGACACGGACCACCAAGCTGGCCCATCTGGCGTGGCAGGGCCCAGCCGCTCCCCAGGACCCCTCCTACCCACCAACCCATCATCCAGGGATGCTGAACAGTCCCAGTCCCCTGCTGCCACTGTCGTTGCGGCCACACCCACGGTCATTGCGGCCACTACCACTGCCGCAACCGCCACCATCGCCGCACCGACCACCACCGCCTCCACCACCACCACGTCTTCGCTGGCACCAGCCCCAGCGCAGGTGGTGGCCCGGCCGACTGGATCCACCCTGGGAGCCACAGCGAGGACCGTGGTGAGCAATGTGGCTAGTGGGCAGGCCGGTGGCAGCAGGACTGGTAGGAGGAGCAGGGTCAGGGAAACGCCAGCCTCCCTGGGAGCCATGCCCTGCCTCAAATGGCCAGAGTCCTTGGGGCCTATGAAGAGGCCCAAGGACAATGGGCCAGGTCTGCTACTGACACGCGGGAGGTGCTGGGGGTGCTGAGGTCCATGGACGCCCATATGGGCCAATTCGTGTCCCGTATGGACCAACTCGTGGACCTCATGGGCCAGCTGGTGGTGGCGGTGGGGTCACAGGCAAGGCCAGCAACACCACCTCCGCCACCACCTGCTAGGGCGCAGGCTCGGGCAGCAGTGTCCACTTCCCCTGCGTCCACAGCCAGTGAGCACACCTCACCCACCACCAGCAGGTCGCCACCACACACCCCCTCCCAAACGTGGAAGGGGCCGTCCGAAGAGGAAACAGATCTCCCGGGAGGACTTCGCACGCTCCAGTCGCAAGTGAGGCAGCCAGCCAGCCTTCCGCCAGCCTTCCTTGACCAGCCACTGC
Source organism: Calotriton arnoldi (assembly GCA_963921515.1). NCBI lineage: Eukaryota > Metazoa > Chordata > Amphibia > Caudata > Salamandridae > Calotriton > Calotriton arnoldi. The sequence goes on from CAWUFW010002598.1 coordinate 2,126,704, forward strand.
ATTGACTTGCTCTACGATCCCACTCCACACAGCCATCTGGATGGCATGTGTGTGTTGGACTATGGACATAGAACCAGTGGGTACACCCTGATCATCACGCAGCCATGACCGACAGCTCATTGTCACTGCACGCACCACTTTTGTCATCACCTTACACACAATCACATGTCACAGTTTGTAATAAATGCACCTTTTTCACTAACTGCTGTTTGTGCCCTGTGTCTTTATTGTACGGAATACAACGGCCACCTTGGGCGGAAAGGCACCTGATGCGTGGCATGGAAATGGAATCCGGAGGGCCTGTAGGGACCTAGGGGTGGGAGACAGAACAGGAGCACATTCAATGAGTGTGTCACACACCCATCACACAGTACATGTCAACAACTACAAGCAATGTACACACATCGCACAGAGCAATAGGGCACAATGCCACAGTCACCAACAGTGGCATACTACCCTGGCCATGGAGCGTTGACACACTGCACGCAGTGAACATACGGCCACCCTGACACAGCACACACACACCTGCATAGATACAGACACATCATCCGTCGTACATGGACACTCACCGTCAAGTGAAGTAGCGGGCGATGAGCTGCTGGCGCACATTCCCAGCTTCCTCCTCTCCGCTGTCCACCTCACTCGAGCTGTCCTGGTCTGCGGGCTGGGGCCCTGGTTGATCTCCGTCATCCACAATGAGGGGGATCTGCTTCCGAATGGCCAGATTGTGCAGCATGCAGCACGCCACCACTATCTGGCACACCTTCTGTGGGGAGTACGCCAGTGCACCCCCGGTGCGGTCCAGGCACCTGAACCTGGACTTGAGGAGGCCAAAGGTACGCTCGACCACACGTCTGGTCCTCCCATGTGCCTCATTGTATCGATCGTCTGCTGGGGTGCGAGGATTCCTCAATGGACTGAGCAGCCATGCCCCATTCGGATACGCAGAGTCACCTGGGTGTGAGGGACACAGAGAACCGTTGCTATTCCAACTGGACAGGGGACAGCATCGCACAACCAGCACGCTACACCACTCCACATACTCACCGACAATACAGCCACGATCCTGTTGCAGATTGGCCATCAGTCGTGGCAAGATGCTGTTGCGCATTATGTGTGCGTCATGGGCCGAGCCTGGAAACTTTGCACACACGTGGGTGATCACCATGTCCGCAAGGCACACCACTTGCACATTCAGGGAGTGCGTGTGCTTCCTGTTGCGGTACAGGTGCTCAGTGGCCTGTGGTGGAACAAGGCCAACATGAGTGCAGTCAATGGCTCCCACGACGTGTGGGATTCTGCCAAGGGCATAGAATGCACCCTTCACTGCCGCCAATTCACGAGCCCTGGGGAATCTGATGTACCTGTTCCGGTACAGCATCATGGCTGCCAGTACATCCCTCAGCACCTTGCTGAACATGGGCTGGGACATCCCTCCTCCACTGCCCACTGTGTGCTGGAATGACCCAGTGGCGAAGAAATGCATGGCGGCCATCACCTTAGCCGTGGGGGTGACAGCAGTCGGATACACCCTGCGGGGACGGAGATGGGGCTCTAACATGGCACACAGTCGATGCAGAGTTGGCCTGTCCAGCCGAAACTTCCTGATTACCTCTGTATCGTCCATGTCCGCCAGCAATTGGTATGGGCGGTCAATGTTCGGTCTCCGCCTGGGTTAAATGGCAGAGGACACATGTCAAAGCAACACGGCACATAGCAATTTCGCATACACATCACTGACATGACTGAGCAAGCACATGAGCCACAGCCCAGCTGTCAAGCTGGGACGGCACGGCCACAATACACTTACACAGGTCTCCCAACAATGGCAATGGCAAGTGAGACATACCACTGCCATGTGCATGCACATGGGGATCTAGGCCCCAATGACTTGCGGGGCGTGCTGATGGGGACTGACTGCATATTCGTCAAGCGGCAACGCCACGGCAACATGAGTGTCTGCTGAGCATGGTACTGCTTCCGAGGCTGGATGAGTATGGCACACGACGACGACGATGTGGGCACGGGCTGAGCGGCCAATACAAGTGGGACCTGTGGCACGAGGGGATATGAGACAGTAGTAGGTGTCAGCACTGCACCCTATGTACAGCACTGTACGGATCACAGCTCCCGAAACATTGACTGGTGTCCACATTGACAGCCCCATGCCAAGACGGCTGTGTGCTTGCAGTCACACGTCACAGGTGAGAGGTTACATTGCACGTGCCAGGTGGCAGTCGTACATAGTGGGAGCTGGCATGTGTGTGCATGTGTCTCCTGTTCAGGATCCACCAGATGGGCGCTGACTCTGTACTGACCATTGGACACAGCATGTTCCGTGGAAGGCTTGTGTGTGTGGGATGGTGGCACTGGATGTGCCTCCGTTGGGTGGGGGGCCATGCACAGGGCGGGTACGTCGATGATTGCGCATTGTTGGTCACGGTGGGTGCACCAGCTAAGATGTGTTGCCCTGTGTTCAATTCCTATGTCCGCATGATGATGGACTGTGGATGTGGGCAGACTACACATTGGTCGATGTGCTGTCTATATGCATGTGCCTTCACACCAGGCACAGCTGCCCCTGCACATGTGACCCCTGCTGGACTCGCTGCTGGGTCTGTGGAGCTGATGCACCTTCTGCGCGTGGGGCGGACAGCTCTCCTCACTTCCCTCATTGCGCATGTCATGTCTTTGCCGCAGGTGACATGGATCATGGAGGGCCCACATGTACGCGTGGGTAGGCTACACATGATTGTTCACTGGTCGCCACCCCCAGTCAGTGTTTCGAATGGGAAGGTTGTCGTGCTGGTGGTATGTTCGATGTGGCGGATGGGCGGGCCTAGGTGCGGGCTTACATTCCGGACATGGGGGGGTAGTTGGATTGGCGACTAGTTGCAGTACACACGGGACACGTCTCTTCCTTTCCACATCTGGGTCATCCCTTGTACTAACTGACAGTGATACAGTCATCTTCGCCCCAGCCCTCATGTCCTCCCCTCGCCCCCCAATATGCATGCTCACCTGCGAGGCTAGCGCTTGCACAGGCAGCCCCAAGCTCGCACCAGAGAGGGCAAGGAGTGTATGTGTGGGTCCAGTTGCACGAGTGGGCTGTCTCAGGGTATGATGTGTGGCGGGACGCCGTCCACCTGCGTGGTGCCCCAAATGGAGACCCGGCCTGCATGGACTATGCATCACAGTCTTCGCCTTCCGGATCCGCCACCTGCGACACCCAGTGGCTGTGGCTGCCCTTGCGGCCATGCCGCGTCCGTCTGTGGCTGATGGCCCACACATTCACTCTTTGGCCTCTCTGGGGAGGGCTCAGGGGTGGTGGCGCACGCGCTTGCACTTAGTCGCAATGGCATGTGGCGTGGTTGGTATGATGGGCAATGGATGGGATGGTGCGAGCCACCTCCCGTGACGTCAGTGCTGCTCGTGCTGTGGTGCGTCCCCCTACACTTCCATTTGACTTTTTGCCATGCTGGACGTTGAGGTTCTATTGCCTGCGTGATATGACCAGGAGGAGCGCGAGGAGACCTCTCACACACCATGCTCCACTGCCATCCCGTGCCCTGTATCGCCTGTGCGGATTGACTATGTTGGGGTTACACCTGGTCGACTGGGGCTGTGTGTGCCTTGTCAAGGGGCATGGCGGGCGCACAACAGGATCCAGCTTGTCCACAGAGGGTGGGCTGAGGTGCGCCTGGTACCGCTTTGTACGTGTGCCCGGCTGCTGTGCACACACGTGTTCACTCCCCCCGACAGGTGTCCTCTCACAATGCCCAGGGAAGCGGTGGTGTACTGTTCATGAGCCCTCCCAACACGGCGTGCTCCAACTTGGCATGTGCGCATCTACCCGTCGCACCCACCCACCTGAGCACTGCGTCCATACGACTTCACACGACACATGTGTGTCTTCCACAGTAGTGCTACTCATTTGCGTTGACATCCAATACCAGTGGACTACATGGTCATGTCACGACTGCCGTGTACTTCACATACTCTCATCCTCTCTCATTCGTACTTGTGAAATGAGTCAGCGGAGACAGTTCTGGTTTCAAACATTATATTGAGTCTTCTGTCCTCTGTGATGCAGTATAGTGGACACTACTGGCAGCGGAATACATATTGAGGATATACTGAGCATGATTACAAATGGGATAGGGTGTGGGGTTACATCTGCTTGGCCAAGGCTGTGCTAATGTACATTTACGTATAGCTGCGGAGCTGCGGACTTTGACACAGACGGTATACATGTAGCCTACCAGACCGCTCGGCATCATGGGCACAGTCCATCTCAGTTCCATGTGACAGGTTTGCTGCGGTTGTTCCTCATGCACGCGTGCATGTGAGATGACATCAGGGCATGTGCTTGCGTGCATGCAGCGGCGTGCCACTTGTTGTTGCACTGTGGTGGTTACTGGACATGTCACAGTCACTGGGGTCGTGTTGTTGTTGTATGCACTTGTCGTCCATGCAAAGGTCCTGGTATGGGATTCCCGGGGCGGGGGTGGGAGGGTGCAGCACCCACAGACTCCAGGCGACCTATTCATGTCCACTGAGCGGTGTGTGTGTCCATGGGCGCTGGATCCATGTCGTGTCCTGGTTGTTCGTGCAGTTCCGTCCATGTGGGTGCGATGCACAGAGCCCATGCCACTGCCTCCCACGATGCATGCGGTGTTCCTGGATGTGATGGGGAACAGTGTGCATGTCCCGGTCATATCCGATGTCATGGCGATGTCGTTGATGGTGTGGTTACAGTTGCCGGTCGTTTGGTATGGCTGTTGTGGTGGTGACTGGCCAGTCCGTGCGGAAGCTGAGCATGGGTGCGGGGTTGGACTTCATAGGTCACTCGGGGAACCTGCGTTGTGGTCCGACGTATTTACAGGTTGTCAGGTATGCGATGCCGTCCAGCAGGGCTTCCATGTCATTGGTGGTGTACATGTTTGCCAGCCAATGAAGCGGATGGTGGCTGTCAAGGTGTTGTTCGTAGGTTGTCCCTTGGAGGACCATGATGGGGCATGCTGGGTGACATTCGATGTAGCTGTTCTCGATGATCCGTCGTGTGGAGGCACAGTGGTTCCATTTCAGTGCGCGTGCGATGTTGGCCACATACGCCATGCCCCCATAGGCAGAGCAGGCCCTGTCGTGTGCGTCCAGAGGGAGGAGTAGTGGTAGCAGGTCCGCCTTCAGACATGCCGGGTTGGAGAGGCATATCTCGACGGGATGCTGGTAGGGACACCTCCGACAGTAGAAGACGGGCATGACGCAGCTGAACAATGTGATGCGGTAAGTCAGTCGGTAACTTACGTTCAGCAGGGACAGGAGATCGCATCCCAATGTATGTATCGTGCTGGTTTGGTACAGCTTGAGCTCTTCGGCGTAGTTGGGTAGGTGTGTTGCGGTTGCCATTTCGCAGCGGTTCGTAGAGGTGGCGTGCTCCGGCTGTGTGTGCAGTCTGCAATGTGCACGCTCCGGGGTTGCTGTGAGCTCTGTGTAGTCGTGGGGAGACAGGACTTGTGTTCTGTTGGCTTGTTTGGAGGACACGGGCCCTCTTCCCACATGCTTCTCAGACAGTTCAAGGTCGGTGCTGTGTGACTCCTTCCAATTAACTTGCATGTGGCCGACATGGGGGAGTGTTTTCTTCTTTCCTCCCCGTCCGTTGTGTGCTTCTGTGATATGCGCTATCTGCCGTGTGGTCGGTCTCCTCGGCATGCCTGTGTTGGTCTATTCTTGGACAATGGCTGTATTCACCGGCTTCTGTCGTAGGGCTGTGGTTTCGGTGTTGGAATGGAAGGTCATTCAGTGCTGTCTGCTCTCCCTTGTGTGGGCGGCAGGCTGCCTTTCCGCTCTGCGTTGGGCCTTGTGTGTGGATGTAATTCTTGGGCCACCTGTTGTCGGTCCCCGGGCTCTTTGGTGTTCCGTTTCATGTGTCTTGTTCATATGTGCAGGGTGGTATGGGTTTTTCAGTGTGGTACTGGCGTTCCTCTTCCCGAAGGAGCCCTGCTTCTCCTAGTTGGTGTTGCCGCCGCTGTGTGCTTCGCCATGTTTGTTACACTGGGGTGTGTCCTGCTGTTGCGTGACTTAACTGACATGTGTGCGTCGGTTGTGTGGCGTTGGGTGTTGTCCGTGAATTGGGCGTTGGGGACATGTCTGTGGCAGGCCTGTCACGTGTCATGTGCGTTCGGGGTGGGGCTGGTGTGTGTGCTGCTTGGTTGTGTCCCTGTGTCTGTGTGCGACGCATGCATGGCGCTGCGGTTGGCCTCTGCGTTGTGCGCATGTGTGGCGGCGTCATCGGCGCTTTGGGGCCGTGACGGGGTGGTTGGTTCCTAGTCCCAGGTGGTGTGTACACATGTGTTCCGCGATGTTAGGATTTGGCCTGTGTGTCATATGTGGATGCAATGGTGGATGTGTAGTGTGCACGCGCTGGTGGGGGGTTGTCCGCTTTATCCGCCCTTGCACTGTGTGCGCTGTTTGCGTGCACTTGTTGTGTGTGTGCCTACCTGCGTCTCCGCGGTACGTTGCGTCCTTGGTGGTGCATCAGCAGAAGCATGGGAAGGGCCTGCAGTGCTGGATTCATGCCCGGGGTGCCGCTTCTTCGTTGTCCGTGCTCTGCGTCCGTGTTTCCGCCTCTCTTTCACGTGCGGTGTCTCTTTGCCGTGGGAGCCGTTTGTTTGCGGCATCGTAATTTATGCGCCGGGCGGGGCGTGTTTCGTCGGACGGTGTGTGTCAGTTGTGCTGCGCCGCTACGTGTGCGGGCGCACTTTGATGGCGGACGGTGTTGCTGGCTTGCCGGCGGTGTTTGGCCTGCTTTTCGCATCGTAATTGGGCGGGCGTGTGGACTGCTGCGTGCCGGCGGTAACTGGTGGTTTTTGCATCCGCCAGCACGGCGGTAGTGCTTCCGCCCGCCATCGTAATGGGCCCCTTAGTATCTTCATATTCGCCGTGGATGGTATATAGTAGGTAGAATTGCTTGGGGCAAACTTTGAATGTGCCATCCATCATCCACGTTGCACAATTTTTAAGTTTTTGTAAATTGTTGTTGGTAGCAAAGATGATAATTCGTTTTCCATGACTTTTATTGTCATGAAGAAGGAAATTTTCATCTTTGTGGGTGATGGTGTATTCAGGTAACAGTTATATTTCTGCAAACGTTTAGGGGGTAGGTGGTGTTTGAGCTGTAGCTCTTTGAGTTCTGGCACATAAATCTTTTTAGAGTGGGGATGGATGGTAGTTGTCCTGTGACATGTTCAGGAACTCGAGTTAAAACATTTTTAAGTATTTGGGTACTGGTTTGTTGGGAACTTGTACTTGCTTCTTTCATTGTTTCTAGGGCATCTCTGACTTCAATTTCATTTACATTGAGGGGATGGTTGTGTTCTTTAATATTAACTACATAGGTTTCTACTGTAGTTGCTCTCCCACAGCAAGAATTGGAGTAATGTTTGCTACATTTCCAATGTGTTTTGTTTTCAATTACTTTTTCCTGTGTATAAGTGTAGCCCATGTAGCAAAGAAGTAGTTTTCTCTTTTGCGAAGTTATGAATATTGTCTATCTGTGAATATATGTATATATATTTATTAATTATGCAATTTTGAATAGTAAACATGTTAGTATAATTATTATAATTGAAAAAATACTTACATTAGTGTTGATTTACTATTCTTGATGGATATGTTTTGATGGTCGTTGTTTATTCACTGTTTTTTTCTGTTGGTGTGAAAGCAAAATGTTAATTTTATTAAAGTGTTAGATATATTTTTATTATTTTTATTTTGTGAGTATCTTTTTGCATTTAGTAGAGAAAAAAAATAATACTAATTGTGAGTTGATAAAGTTTATTTCTTTGATGTTATTGGTTGTTGAAGTTTGTAGAAGCTGTGAAGAGAAAAAGTATTTGTTAGTTATATTTGCTTTTTTATTTAATGTATTTGTTTATTAGTTTGCTCTGTTTGTTAGTTAATTTATATTCTTACTTTTAAAATCTTTTTCTTTAATGTTTATTTTGTACTTTTCTTTGAAGTTAATGTTTGTTTTCACATTTTTTGGTGGAGTTATAGTGAAGTGTAATCTGTGAAATAAAAAAGAAGAGGTTATGGTTTTAGTTAATTTAATTACTTTTATTACTTAAGGGGTCATTACGATGGTGGGCGGACTTGAGTCCGCCTGCCATCGTTGTGGTGCTTGGGACCGCCCGCCTGTATGGCGGTGGTCCCGCGCGTAGGCATCACGATGCGACTGCCATTGTGGCGGTCGCATCTTGCATCTTTACCATTGTGGTGGGTGCTGCTGGCTGCAGCACCCGCCGCAATGTGAAAAATGCATGTAGTGCATTTCCCAGCACTACGTGGCAGGGCACCACGTGGTGCCTGCCACTTAGTGCAGGGAAATGTAGGGAGTACCATGGGTACCCCCCAGTGCACACCACCACCTCCCCCCAACACAAGGGGGACCCGCAGCAGGCCCCGAATGCATTCTCCGCCAGCCTTTCAATGGCAGTTTACCCGCCACGGAAAGGCTGGCTGCGGCCAGCATCGTAATATGGCGGACGGTGCCTGCTAGGCACTGCCACCATTTTTCACTTGCTGACCGCTCCGCCAGGCTGTCGAACGATTGCCTATGGCGAAACGGTGTCGGGCGGTCTTTATGACTGCCACAGTACCGGAACGATTCCCCCGCCATCATATTATGGCGGGGGGAAAATTGCTGTCCGCTTGGCAGGCGGTGGCGGGCCTTCCGCCATCGTAATCGGGCCCTTAGGGGCCTATTACGATGGCGGGCGGACCACTGTGAGACACGGGACCGACCGCCGAAGTTGCGGCGGTCCCGCCAGGCCAATTAGGATGCGCCCACCACACTGGCGGGCGCATCCTTGACTTTAACATTGCGGCGGGCGGTGCTGTAAGCAGCACCCACCGTAATGTTAAAGCCCATGTTGTGCATTGCCATGCACAACGTGACAGGCACCGCGCGGTGCCTGCCACCTTGTGCATGGCAATGATGGGGGTACCATGGGTACCCCCCAGTGCAGCCACCCACACCCCCAACCCCCCGGGGGCCCGCAATGGGCCCCCACTGTGATTTCCCGCATGCCTTTCCATGGCGGAGTCTCCGCCATGGAAAGGCATGCATCATATCACCATTATCTGTGCCTTTTCCGCCCGGCCGGCAATCCGGCCGGTGGAGAAGCGGCAGACGGAAAGACCGTCCGCCATGGTACCCCTCGCCATACTAATATGGGCGGGGGTGGCATCGGTCATTTGGCGGGCGGATCACCACCGCCGGTTAAAAGAAAAGTATTTGTTAGCTATGTTTTGTATTTTTATTAAATGTATTAGTTGCAAATACTTACTTTATTTGTTAGTTAAGTTATATACTTACTTTGTCATATATTTTTTATAAAGTTGATTTAAATCTTGTTGTGCACGCAGCACATGTAACTGGAAAAGTACA